>CM032631.1:23144938-23316014 GCA_019097785.1 Fraxinus excelsior | reverse complement strand
TGAGAAAAATAAAACTTGGGAACTAGTTGATAGACCACTAGGCAAGAAAGTCATTGGAGTGAAATGGGTATATAGGACTAAACTGAATCCATATGGTTCAGTTAATAAGCTTAAAGCTAGATTGGTAGTTAAGGGTTATGCTTAGCAGTTTGGTGTTGTTTTAATTGGAGCAGAAGGTGACTATCCCTGATGGTTCAAAAGGTTTTGTGATTTACATGATGCATCCAAGCTTGGTTTAGGATGCATTTTGATGCAACATGGAAAAGTGGTTACTTATGCTTCGAGACAGTTGAAGCAATATGAAAAGAACTATATTACACATGATTTTGAACTAGCAGCGATAGTGCACGCCCTGAAGATTTGGCATCATTATCTATACGGGAGCAAATACGAGATCTACACCGATCACAAGAGTATCAAATACTTCTTTACCCAAAAGGAGTTGAATATGAGACAACGACGGTGGTTAGAACTAGTGAAGGATTATGAGTGTACTATTTTGTACCATTCAGGTAAGGCTAATAATATAGTTGCTGATGCGCTGAGCATAAAGAACATAGGACAATTGTCAGTACTGTGTACAAGACAAAACCATTTAATTAGAGACTTCGAGAACCTGAGAATTAAAGTATTAACGTCACCAGTAAGGACAATGGTGATGTTAACATGTTTTATTGTGAAATGACACTTCAGGGACAGAATAGTAGATGCTCAGAAAGACGATCCCTTTTTGGAAAAGATCAGGTTTGATGTAGGAACTGAGAAGAAGAAAGGATTTGAAATAGTCGAAGATAAAGCTTTGATGTTTAAATGTCGATTATACGTGCCAAAGGATAAAGTTTTGAATAATGAGATTATGGCTGAAGCTCACTTAGCTCCTTACGCCGCACACTCAGGTGGAACAAAAATGTATTGAGATTTGCGTGACACATTTTGGTAGAGAAATATGAAGGTGAAGATTGCCATGTTTGTGTCAAAATGCATGGTTTGCCAACGGGTGAAGGCTGAACATGAGAGGCTATCAGGGCCGTTTCCCATGGACATACTCGAGTGGAAATAGGAAAAGATTGCGATGGATTTTGTCATGGGTTTTCCTAGATCAATGAGAGGTCATGATGTGATTTGGGTGATTGTGGATTGACTTACAAAGTCCGCTCATTTCTTACCAGTTCGAACAACCTATAGCTTGGAACAACTTGCACAAATTTATGTCAAAGAGATTATGCAGCTTTATGGTGTACCAGTTTCTATTGTATCAGATAGAGACTTGAGGTTTAATTCAAAGTTCTGGAAAGCCTTCAGAGAGCTATGGGTACCAAGTTAACATTTATTACTACATACTATCCTGAGACTGACGGATAATCTAAACGAACTATCCAAATCCTTGAAGATATGTTAAGAGCTTGTGTCTTAGATCTGGACAGTAAGTGGGAAGATCATTTACCATTAGTCGAACTTGTGTACAACAATAGCTTTTAGGCCATGATTGGCATGGCACTGTATGCGGATTTGTATGGTCGACGATGTCGTTCGCCATTAAACTGGGATGAAGTTGGTGAAAAGAGAGTGTAGAGTCCGGAATTGGTCGAGAAGACTGTAGAGGCTACACATAAGATTAGATCAAGAATTAAGACTACCTAAGATCGTCAGAAGAGCTATGTCGATAAAAGGATAAAAGAATTGACTTTTGAGGTTGAGAGAAAGTATTCATAAAGTGGAAATGAAGGAAGAGAAGTCATGATGTTTGGTCCAAACATTGAGGTATCAAAATGGTCTAGGACCAAAATCATCATTAGAAATCTACTTTAAAAGTAGAGGTGAGTGATTAGATGAAGTATGATTCAGATGAGTCACAGTAAGCTATCTACAAAAGTCTATAGCTAAAGAGTTAATCAAAACTCTATCCAATCTTTTACTGACCCTGACATTCGTCCAAGTAAATTGAGGCCCGAAAAATTTACCGTCCTCTAAGCGATAGGCCAACATCATATCAGAAAAATCAGTAGAACTACAATCATGACGACTATGACCACTATGCTCACGATAATGTGTGATGACATTAAAGTCACCCCAACAAGCTAAGATCATCCATAGAAAGGGAAATGTTGTGAAGACCCTCCCACAAGTCCTTCCTAACATAGGCCTGATAAGCAGCATGAACAAAAGTCAAGCAAATAGGTCATGCAAGTCTGGGATCCTCAACTCTGACATGCAGAAACTAGACATGATCATCAATAACAGTAACGGTAGTACCCATATTCTAGAATACCCAAATCGTATTCGACTCATTTTGAACCCCAATATCGAAATGCAGATAACGACGAACAAAATCAAACCTCCTTTCTAAAACCATAGGCTCTAGAATAACCAAAATATAAACCAGATGAAGCTGAATAAATTTTCTCACGTGCCTGCGAGTAGCTACACTAGCTACACCTCTCGCATTCCAGAAGATGGCACTAGTATCTAGCGACTGACTCTTGGTCATCATCCTGGATAGTGACTTATTAGTAACTTTCGAATGTCTCTTTCGACTAATTGAGATAAATCCATCCTCCTCAATCCTACCAGCCAAACCTATCAAATCATCAGAAGATCTATGAAAAAGGACCCTATTGATGAACTTCAACCTGAGGAAAATTCCCTGAATTTGTCTGCTTTGTAAAGAGAGAAGCCTCCATATTCTATTGACACTGTGCAATAGGCACATCCAAACAATTGAAGTCATGCGGCCTCTCGAGCATATCCATCAAGAGAGGGCCAAAATGTGTAGAATTAAATGTCAAAGAAGCACAGCTAATGGGGACCTAAGCCTGAATACCTGAATGACTAACTGATGTAACAATAGGTGGACTCTGAGAAACAACCCTGTGAGGAACAATAATAAGATTATCTAGTGGCAAAAAAGTAATAGTCTGTGTAGCAGTAGTGCTGATGATAGATGAAGTAGTAGAATAAATGGAAGTCGTATGTGTAGTAAATGTCTACGATGAAGCAACAGTAGTGGTATGGCCACTGGGGGCTATAGAAGGAACAATCTGAGGAATGGACTGGAAGATCTCATTTGAAGTACTAACTTGTCTACTATGGTTTCTCTTGATAGGTGTCCATCGTTGTAGAGGTGCAGTCTTCACATCCTTACCCTTGCTCTTATCCTTGGCCGAAACTGGATTATGCCTATGATTCGGGCCATCAACACCTGGGGCTATAGATGGTGGAGCAGAATGGGGACATTTCTCATCGAAATGACGAAAGTGTTTGAATCGAAAGCAAAATTCATCACATTATCATACACAACAGGCTGCCAATATCCTCTCATCTTCTCACTCTCTATCCATATTCTATTAGGGAGCTTACATTCCAAATCGACCTCAATACATACCCTCGCCTCATTAGGTCATCAAAGGTCAGAAATGGCTTCATCAATATGAAGCAGAAGCCTAATAGCTTTAGCTATAGGTCTTGGCATGACAATGAAAAGGCAGTAAAGGAAAAGATACCCAAATAGGAGAAATAAGAGCCTCATGTTGTGGAGTAAAGCTTGGGGTCCACTTAAAGACCTACATATGACAACCATCAATATACCAAGTGGGTTTGAGGAATAATCATGAATAATCATCCTCATATGCTATATGAATTATAATGTGTGCATCATCAATAAGACCTATTTCATATTCACCAATAAATCCAAAACATTTAAATTTTTGCGTACCTGGATCATCAAAGGTTTGTGATGCACAAATTTACCCACAAGTGTAAACCTGAAAGCCTCAGCCAAAAATTGCTCATCCGACTCTTCAAAAAATATAGCAGGCTTACCATGATGGATGTAAGGTTATTTAGAAATCAAACAATGATCTCTAGATTCATGGGGAGCACGAAGGATAGTAGCAAATGATTTCATCTAACTCATATCAGCTTTTTTTAGTTAAAGGAGGGCGGGATCTCCAAGATTTTATTAATTTACCCTCACTTGTAGGGGATGAATACCGTGGTTACATGAATATAATGAAAGTAATAAATGAGGAAGTACTACTTCCCTTATAAAGAAAATAAATGATGAAAATTAAAGTAGTAAATGAGGAAGTACTACTTCCTTTACAATAAGAACAAAAGCAAATTTAGGCATAAATAAGAATTGGAAACAATAAACTCTAACACTAGGCAATCCATGTCTGTCAATTTGTACTAGGGCCCTAATATGTCGTGGTAGGTCATGTGGTCCATATATCTAGTATTGTCGATGATCCCAACCCTCTGCAGCAAAAGCATCAGCAACCTGATTTCCTTCTCTAAAATGTGAGAAACCGTATCTCTGTAGAAGGATATGATATCTATAATACGTCTGAGTATACCCTGAATAGCCCATGGTCTTCCTTCTCTTCTAATGATACAGTGAATAGCTACTGTAGAATCATACTCTAACCTAATCGCTGGAAACCCAAGTCCATGAGCTAGTAAAATCCTATCAAGAATAGCCCGGAGCTCTCCCTCTAATATCAAACAAGGTCCGTACGAAGTTGAGAATGCTTTAATACAGTGTCATATGTGGTCTCTAATGATACCTCCCCCACCCGTAAAACCATCTTTGACGCATCCATCAGTATTGATCTTGACAGATCCGACTGATAGAGTACGCCACTAAAATAGAATAGGGGGATGGGGATGGGGGTCCATAAAAATACCAAATATGGGGGGCAAGTGTCAAATCACCTGACCAATGCATCACTCGAAGCAGACCTCCTATATGAAAAAAAAGATCATACGATAAACCCTCCAAATGATACATTAGGCAACAATGCGAATACCTCTATGCTTCGCATCATTCCTTGCGGTCCATAGGTACAAAAATATCAGTAGAGGAATGATAATGCAAATGTGTCCACAACAAACATAATGTCCAGAATACATCCATATCTGAAATCTCTATCTGACTCCCTCTCCAGAACTCATAGGTATCTGAAAAATATCTCCAAAATGTTGCCATACTTGATTGGAGATGCTACTGTCGGTGAAAATATGATTGATAGTCTCAGTCTCAGAACAACACCGACAGTGAGAAGCCATCTGGCATCCAATCCTCCCCTAAATAACCACATTTACTGGAATGAGGTATAATCTCCAGCAGAAGAATAAGACATTGACTGGAAAAATGGAGCTCCATAATAATTGGTATGAATCCTAATATTGGCATTCCGACCGTACGAGTTGCCAAACAGACTTGGTAGGAAAGCTACACCTGTAAATAAAGGGTGTGTCCTCATACAATACTTGCCCTGTAAGAACTGGGCCCAAAGAGATCTCTGTGAGTGGAACAACCACACATCATGTAATCTCCTGAAGCCTAGACCACATTCATTAGTAGGGAGACAAATCTCCTTCCAGCTCCGCCAATGTAAGCGACATGCCTGATCTTTGGAATCCCATAGGAATCGCGCAAAGATACTCTCTAGTTTCTTTGGATAGTTTTAGGAGGTTCCATGATCTGAAGAAGGTGTAATGGCATGGAGGAGAGCACTAACCTCAACAAAATAATACAGCCTCCATATGATAGAAGTCATGAAGCCCAACCTAAGATCTTGTTCCTGACCTTCTGGAAAAAGTCATCATAAATGAAGCTCCCCTTGACCCCATTGAATATGGGAACTCCCAGATAAGTGAACGGTTGCTGCTATTGTCGGAAACTAGTCTAAATCTCCAATCGTCTGATCTGACTAATGGATGCCCATTTAGGTAGTATGAGTCTGCTCTTGTCCTTATTCACCAACTGACTAGAGGCCTCCTCATAATGCTCTAGACAACCTAGAATTCTCCTGATAGTCTGTTTCTGACCATTGGCAAATATGATCATATCATCAGTAAATGAAAGGTATGAGACAAGAGTAATACATTCATGATGATAACACATACTGTGATACTCCTGAAACCTTTGAGTGAGTAGGTGTGAGAAGTAGTTTGCAGCTATGATGAACAAGGATGGCAAAATAGGATCTTCCTATCTGAGCCCACGTGAGGAGGGAAAAAAACCACATGGGTGGTCGTTTAGGAGAACAGAAAAATTACACTCCGAGATGTACCGCCTAATCCTATCAATCCAGATCCGATCAAATCCAAATGCTTCTAATATAGAATAAATTAAGCTCCAATCCATGTGATCATATGCCTTAGTCATGTCAAGCTTCAGCATAGCATTACGCCCTCATATTCTATTATCCAAAGTATGGAGAAGCTCTTGAACCAAAAGAACATTGTCCCCAATTAAGCGACCAGGAGTGAACCCATCCTGTTGTGGAGAGATAATGTATAGTAACAATGTACTCAATCTAGTGTTCAACAGCTTAGTAATAAGTTTATTGAACACAGTACATAAACTAATAGGTCTGAAGTCGGTCCATCTACAAGCACCATCCCTTTTAGGGAACAAAGTATAGTAGCAACAACAAAATCCCGTGGAAGATGGCCGCCGTCAAAGAAATTCAAGACTATCATGTACACATCGTCCTGAATAATGTCCCAACAATGTTGGAAAAATAGGGATGAAAATTCGTCTAGTCCGACGGTACTGTCAGCATCTATACTAAACACCCCATCCTGAACCTCGTGAATCAAAGAAATGCAATTTATTGTCAAATTATCATCCTCCGTCAACAGCCTAGGGATGATATCAGATCGAATAGGGTCCAACGACTGTGTAGGAGCAGAAAGAAGATCCTGGTAGAATGTAATAGCAAAAGTCTGAATGTCAGCATGAGTCGCTAAGACAACCCCTGTTTGCATCCTGATGGACCTAATACACGATTTGGTCCTACGACCTTGAACCATCACATGAAAATAACGAGTATTGTGATCTCCTTCACATACCCAACGTATACCGACCTTTTGCTTCCAAAAACCCTCATTAATAGATAAGGTTCGATTCAAAACAGCTTATGCATGATGTAATAGGTCACGATGCTCTGGTATATACTCTCTATCATAAACTGTCTCAGCCTCATCCACCCTATCCTCAGCCTCACGAACCTGTTGGAAAATATCTCCAAATACATATCGATTCCACCAATGCAGGCCCTGTTTCAGCCTAAAGAACTTCTCCCAAAGAGCATCCATCCCTGTAAGATATATAGGAAGCGACCACTTCTGAACGACAAAGGAAGAAAAATCATGGTGCTTAGTCCAAACGTTGAGGAATCTGAAAGGTCTAAGCCCCAAATCATCATCATAAATCCATTGAAGTAATAAAGCGGAATGATCAGATGAACTCTGATTCAAGTGCCTCACAGTAAGATGTCGACAGAAAGTTCCAGCTGTAGAATTAATGAGTACCCTATCTAGTCTCTTTCTGACTTGACCGTTGGACCAAGTATACCGATTCCCAAGGAAACCAGCATCATCTAAACCACAATCTAACATTATATCAGAGAAATTAGTAGTGCCTCGATCAAGAGTATTATGACCAGTGCGCTCACCATCATGCATAATAACGTTAAAGTCTCCCCAACTAACCAAGGGTCGTCCATATCGAGGGAAATGTGGTGAAGACCCTCCCACAAATCCCTCCTAATAGTAACGTTACATGAAGTATAGATAAGAGTCAGATAGATGGGATGCGCTAGTTTAGGATCCTCAACTTTAACGTGAAGAAATTAAGGATGATCAACAATAACCGTAACAATAGTACCAGCATTCCAAAAAACCATATCTTGTTCGAATTATTCTGAAATCCCATGTCAAAAAGCAAATAACGATGAATATATTCAAATCTATGTTGAAAAACAAAAGGCTCCAATATAACCAAGAGATAAACCTGATGAAGCTGAATAAGTCTCTTCAAGCACCGACGAGTAGCTACACTGGCTACACCTCTCATATTCTATATGATGGTACTCATCTAGATGTGCGTGAAGAGGTATCTTGTGACTAACTCCTAGTCACCATCCTAGGAATTGAAGTATTGGTGGCTTTCGCATTTCTTTTTCAACCAACTGGGACAAAACCATCAGCTTAAGAATGATGGTGTGGCCCTTGTTGATAAACTTCAATATGAGAAAAAAATCAGAATCGAGTTGTTCTGAAGATAAGAAAGCCTCCATATTATACTGACAATGTGCAGAGATAATAGGAACATCTGGTTCCATAAAACCTTGAGGCCTCTCTAACATATTTACCAAGCGAGGGTAAAAAAAAGTAGAACTAGCCATTATAGGGATACTGCTGATGGGTCCAAAGACTGAACTGTTAAATGAAGAGTAGATGTAATAACATGAGAAATCTAGGTATCTATCCTAATGGGAGCAACTATGGACTGATCTAATGGTAGATAGCTAGTAATACACGGAGCAATATGACTAATAACAGATGGATCAGTGTAAAACTAGTAGCCTTAAGGTTAGCAGCTGTATGTGATGTAGTAGCTATAGTGACGGGAGTAATAGAAGCAATATTTATAATAGTTTGAGGACTAGAATGAGAAATCATTTCAGATGTACTATCATATCTCCTTTGATTTCTCTTAATAGGGGTCCACCTCATGTGAGGTGTAGTCAAAACATCCTTCCCCTTACCTTTTTGTTTGGCTAGAACTGGACCTGGGACCATAGAAGGTAGAGTAGAATGGGAGCTACTAGAGCACTTTGTGTCCAAATGACCAAAGTGTCTGCAAAGAAAGCAAAGATTCGGCACCTTATCATACACAACAGGTTGTTAATATCCTCCCATCTTCTCTCTCTCTCTATCCATACTCGATCAGAGAGTACATTCTAAATCAACTTCAATACAAACTCTCACTTCACTTGGTCATCGTAGGTCAGAAGTGGCTTCGTCAATACGAAAAGAACCGCAAATAGGAGTAATAGGTGCCTCATGTTGTGGAGTAAAGTTGGGTTTGAGGAATAATTGTGCATAATCATCCTCGTGTGCCATATGAATTATAATTGCTGCATCATCAATAAGACCTATCTCATAATTACCAGTAAATCCAAAATGCATAAAATTTTCACGTACCTTGATCATAGAGGGTTTGTGATGCACGAATTTACCAACCAGAGTAAACCTATAAGCCCCAACCAAAAATTGCTCATCTGACTCTTCAAAAAATATTGTAGGCTCGCCATAATGGATGTAAGGTTCTTTAGAAATCAAACTATGATATCTAGTATCCCAAGGAGCATGAAGGACAGTAGCAAACAATTTCATTTGACTCATCTCAGCTTAAGTCACAGTAGGTCTGTTATTGATAGATGCAGCATAGGATCGAGGAACTTGGGAGGTAATTGGAGCACTGGAAGGATTAATAGGTGGTCTGGTCCCCATGGTTTTGGCGTGCAAAGGTCGATTCTGAGGTTTTATTGCAGGAAAGGAGGTAGCTGAATCTGTTTTAAGTTTGGACCTTGGTGGGGCTCGAAATTGGCAGTGAGATTCATCAAGCCATTGATCGGTGGCACGAGTACTGGAGAGACAGTTACATGAGTAGTGGACACTATGGTTGAACTAAATCAATTGGAGGAATACAATCACCAGAGTTAGGAATAGAAGAAGGTTCAACAATCCTAACTTGAGAGATTAAATCGGGAGTCAATTGGTCGTCAATTATAACAATAGGTGTTTTACCTCTCATCCTTTGACCTTCAATTATTGTAGTGTTATTTGAATTTGGAGAGAAAACCTCACAAACAAGTTCAATTGAAATAGGCCGTCCAATCTTGCAAAACCGCATATTTGAGGGATTAATTCCAAAAATTTGTTGTTCAATTTAAGCAATTGGTTGATGACCCATTGTTAATCCATCATCAATTGAGGATTTTTGTATCGATTTGAGCGTTTGTAGCAGTATAAAAGCGTCAAATTCCTTAGACCCATATTTAACACACAGTGCCTGAAACTCAATCTAAAATTCATCGAGTTTGGAAGAAAATTGGTGATGACCTATGGTATGGTAGAGTAAGCTTGAGGATGGGGAAGAAAGCCAATGTGGTCCGCGATAATGGGTGTGCCGGACGGGGAAAGATCACCATTGTTCGGAACCTACATTGTAATAGCCGCGACTGTACAACTTTCTTGGAGAAATTGAGCTTCTTGGGTTGCAAATCGAGGCTGACCCATGCCTGGGCTAGGTGGACCAGGTGATGATGAACCTAGCCTAGGTGGTCCGCCACTATGGGTGTGAACACTGGCGTCGAAATTTGTGCTTTTCTTAGGTGAAATTGTGACTGTCGCAACTGGCGTAGAAATAACAGCAAAATCAAATTGTTATGGATCTTTTAGTAGTGAATTGGTGGAATGGGTAGGGTCATCTAGTGATGGGCAATCGGCCAGTGGTGGGTTCCGACCTAGGAGTGGCCGGAATCTTGATTTTCGGCAATTTTCAGTTTTAATGGCATCAAACTTTGAACAGAGATTCCGGCCACTGTAGTTTTTTGAATTGGGAGTTGTTTGGTGCTATGTGAAGCTTAAGATAAGGGCTGTTGACCGGTGGTAATGTCTGGTAGCTTTGGAGGTCGAAGCTCACCGGAGTTGGGATTTATTTTTTGTGGAAAATGGCTAACTTTAGGGTTTTTTTAATTATAGTTGGACTCTAATTTGTGCAATTTTCTTTTCCTCTGACTCTGTACCCTGACTCCTCTTAGCTTGAGTCACAATAGGTCTGTTATTACAGATACAACATAGGATCGTAGAACATGGGTGGTAACTGGGATACCAGAAAGATTAATAGATAGGTCTGGTCCTCATATTCTTGGCTTGCTGAGATTGATTATGAGGTTCTTTTGCTAGAAAAGATGTAGTTAAATCAGTTTTAAGCTTAAGCCTTAATGGGAGCTCGAAATTAGCGGTGAGATTTGCCAAGCTATTAACCAGAGTCAAGGAACCATAGGGACATTGGGAGGAGTAGAGTTCAGTGACAGAGTTATCATGTCATGGATAGAAGCAACCTCACCATAATTGGTATTTGTAGACATCTCCATTACCGTAACATGGGATAGGAAATTTATGTGCAATTTGCTATTGTTTCTATCAATAGGAAGCTTACTCATTGCCATATGACCCTCAATTGCATGTATATGAGATATGTTTTGAGCAATAACATCAGTAAGATCAACAATATAGGTTGAACATTCTTTATTACGTAGATGGATTGGGACAAAATCCAATCCAGATGTTGGAATATTAATTGACGCAATTGGATGATTATCTCTAGCCTTACCATTGTCAATTGAGTATTGGAAGGTCGAATTGAAGAGTTGGAGCAACATAGATACATCAAACTAACTCGTACCCAAATTTTCGCACAGTTCTTAGCTCTAGCCATGAATTGATCACGACCCAAGTGGAAATGGCCTTGACCTATGGTTGGGCCAGGTGAGCTAGGTAAAGGCGAGCCCAGCCCAGGTGGTCCGCCACCATGGGTTATACGGATGGCACCAGAATTAACATTTTTCATGTTCACCTGTAGCGAGTTCATGCCAGTGTGCATTTCTAGAACAAATTCAGCTTGTTGGGGGCAAAATTGAGGTTGACCCATGGTTAGATGAGGTACGACTTGGGTAGGGAAAAATGACCTAAGTGGTTCGCCACCGTGGGTGTACCGGAGCCAAAATCTATTTTCTTCTCAGGCAGTCTCGCGACATTCATGACTGGTGTAGTTTTGTTTGCAAAATTAAAACTCTTTGGTGATGTTTGTGGTAAATTGTTGGCATGGGTAGGGTCCTCTAGTGATGGGCAATCGACCAGTGGTGGGTTCCGATCAAGGCGATGGACGAAAGTTGATTTTTTGGTGATTTTTTATTTTGCAAGCAGCGAACTTTGGGCAACTATTTCAGCTAGTATAGTTAATGGAATTGGATGGACTGGTTGCAAATTGAAAAGGAAATGAAGGGCTCTCCACCAGTACCAATGTCCGGTATCTTAGGTGGTCGTGGCTCGCTGAAAACTGGACACATTTAAGCGGGTTGAAGAGTTGACGTTTAGGTTTTAGGGTTGCTTTTAATACTTGTGGGGAAGCAGGTCTACTTTGAAGAATGACTCACTTCAATTTGTGTAAAAAATGTGAAAACTATTAGGGTTTCTCTAATGTACAAAGGCAACAATCCCAAAAGATTTCAAATGAATCTTGCTCTTGGCCATTCACCAAGTGGAGAATTGATCCAATAGGCATTTTACCAAGAGGAAAAGGCAACACAAGTTATGCATAGTCAACATTGACTACTTCACGAAGTGTATAGAAGCAGAACTTTTACCCAAAATTACATAAGCTAACACTTCCAAATTTATATAGAAGAATATCATATGTAGGTTTGACATCCCTCACTCAATTGTGCTAGACAATAGATGACACTTCGATAAAAAAAAAAGATTAAAAACCTTTGCGATGAGCTAGAAATCAAAAAACACTTCTCAATACCTCATTACCCTTAAGCAATAGACAGGTTGAAGGTGTCAACAAGACAATCAGGTATACCCTGAAAAGGAAACTTAATTATTCAAAAAGAGCATGGGTTGACGAGCTCCCTCAAGTACTATGGGCTATACACATCACCAGTCAAACTACTACCAGAAAAATTCCCTTCTCAATAACTTATGGAGCCAAAGCTATGAGCCCGATAGAGGTACGAATACCATCACCTCCTTCGTATCCACTTCAATAAAATATCCAACCATGAGCTGAAGAGATACGAGCTTGAATTCCTTGAAGAAAAGAAGAATGATTCACAAATGAAACTTGCTTCATACTAATGCAAATGGCCCGCTATTATAATGCCAAATTGAAAAAGAGGTCATTTCGTATAGGCTATCTTGTGCTAAGGAAGGTTTTTCTGTCTTCTAAAAAGCCAAGTATAGGCATGTCAGGACCCAACGGGAATGCTCCTCACTTCAAAGAGGAGCTATGAGCTGGCACTTATAAAATTAAAGAATTGGATGAGAAGGTGTAGCCTCATCCTTGGAACATTGAGTATCTAAGGAGATATTACTAACATGCAATTTCTAACATCTCGAATGAATAAATTTTTCATGTAAATATGCCTTATTTTATGAAATGAATTTTGTTACAAAGTATTGTTACTTCGTTACTTAGCCCTCCATGGATGAACCATCTACTATGGATGCAGCCCTTGACAAAGCGCGCCACCTCTTGTAAGGATGTTCACTTCAAATGACAAAATGCCCTACACCCCTACAAGGGGGTCACCTCCTTCAAAGATGATGTACCCAATTGATGAACCATCCACCATGGAGCAAGCCTTTAATGCTTCAACCTCTTGTAAGGATGTCCACTTCAAACGGTGAGGTATGTGATACTCCTACAAGAGGGTTACCTCTAATTTTTCGAAGATGATGCTCTCCATGGATGAACCATCCATCATGGAAGAAGCCTTTACGAGATGCGTCAATCTCTTGCAAAGATGTCTACTTTGAGTGGCGAGGTGCATAACATCTCCATAAGTAGATCATCTCTAATTCCTTCAAATACGATACTCTCTATGGATGAATCATCCACCATAGAAAGCCCTTGAATAGACGCCTTCAGCTTCTTACAAGGATATCCACCTCAAATGGCAAGGTGTGCAATATATCCACAAAGGGGTCGCCTTTCAAAGGTAATGCTCTCAATGGATGACCAATCCACCATGGAAGAAGTCCTTGATATTATGTGTCAACTTCTTGCAAGGGTATCCACTCCGAACGACAAGGGTAATATTAACACCACTATTAAGTACGAAACTAAAGAGAAACTTACCTCAAACTTTGAAAAACAAAATAATATTTTAGTTAACGAAGACCGAAGCCTCAACATTATTCATTGTTTTAAGTTATTACCAAATGCTAATGTCTAATTGGGGCTAGTTCATTAGTTAAGTGAAGAAGTAATATTGTTATTGTAAAGCAAATAAAGTTAAAGTGTGTAAGTAAAGATCCACGCTACAAGGAAAAAGCTACAACACTTGGTAGAATAATAAAGACTTCATACTCAAGGAAATGATTTACAATTAAAGAGGCCAAAGCCATTACAATTGAAAGGTCCCCAAGAGGTCTACCGGCACAATAGCCCCATCATCCACCACCTTATCTCTCAGTTTGCCCAAGCATTTGGAACATCTTGCTGAACTTGATCTGTTGCTTGAATGTCAGCTATGCCTCAATAGGTTCCCAAAAATCTTTCTCAATAGCAGTTAAGTCCAAGTCAGGGTGGACCTCCTTTAGGCGGCCAAACATCAAATGGGTATTTAGGAGCCCAGTAATTGGTGAAGAAGTCGTAAATCTCAATCTTCTTAGAGCTATAGATATAATTTTGGACCCCCACTTCACCAATAGACTTTACCTCAACCTTCAAATACTCT
The DNA here is from genome assembly GCA_019097785.1 of Fraxinus excelsior. NCBI lineage: Eukaryota > Viridiplantae > Streptophyta > Magnoliopsida > Lamiales > Oleaceae > Fraxinus > Fraxinus excelsior. The sequence goes on along the minus strand of CM032631.1, from coordinate 23,301,684 downwards.
ATTTTTTCTACTTGGACATCAACCAGCTGTCTCAATTCATTCTTTGAGGTTTATATATTTTCGACTACCAAGCAACGATGTTCATTTTCATATTCGACTTGTCTCGTAAAGATGGTCACTTGACTCTCTATCTTATGCAACTCTTTTTTCTATTATTTTGCTACAACCTTAGCCTTTCCAAATTTACTTTTGGCTTCAGGCCCTCTTCCATTCAGACTATTCCGCCTTGGTCCTTACAACATTGACTTCATCCATGTAGTGCAAGGCAGTCTCCAGCCTTTGTACCAAGTCAATGTTCTTAGCTTGGATATCCTTCACTAGGCCCTTGATTGCACTCCAATGCTCAAGACTTGAACACACGGGAATTTTTTGCTGCCACAAGTCCTCGACTTGTAAGAAAATGCATGATATCTCAATGGCTCGGTCTAATATCTATTATAACAACCACTATCAAGGTTATCTCACGTAAAATAGCCTCCAAACCTTTGGCACCAATTCATCTAGGTATATCCCCAGAAAGTTTTGAGCCTTATCAGAGGTCCTTTGCCTCTTATGTTGTGGCATAAGAGATGGAATAGTCTCTTTCGACACTTCAACTAATTTAGTAATAGAAGGAGGTGAATGAGATGTCACTTTCGCTAGCAAAGGCATCAGTTTCTTCTTAATTATTATCCCAGTTGGGACATGAGTGGAACTTGGTGGAAGCCCTATGGTTGTGTCGGATGAAGAGGCCTCGAAAAGGGTTGATTTTCTTTTCATTCTTCTTCGGAGGCTGATCCTCTTCATTCTCTTCCTTGTCAGCTAAAGGGAGTTCCTTGCTTGCATTTACCAAATCTTATGTTTTATTTTTATACGTGCCCAAAGAGGTTTTCAGTATATAAGCATCGGACATAAGCCTTTGGCTTATTAAAAATTCGGCTTCACATGCCTCTTTTTCAAAATGTCATCTCCAAAAGAGGGTATTGGTGCCTCCATCAACCATACTATGGATGAACTAAAGTAATTTGAATTTACCTTGAGAAGCCATCCGACCATTCTTGACCAACTAGATGTTCTTTTTTATGAGCTTATTATGTGATCTATCCTTATAAAGAAGATGATATATGGTACAAATAGTATCAAAGTCCTCATTAGAAAGCTCACACCAAGGTAGCGAATCTACAAAAGAATGAGGATGTCAAAAAATGAAGCAAGGAATAATAATAATGAAGATATCCATATCCTAGAAGGTATTCACTAAACGTGGAGAACTTCTTTGGGACAGTTAGACATGCTAAGGAGTCACCCTCCATTATGTCCCATCTTCCAAAAGCCCAGCACCATGACCTTTTCCATCCTTTGATGGAGGTAGACAAATTGATAACAAATGGAGTATGAGCCCCCAAGATGTCAGGTAATACTATTATCTTATCTGAACATCCTCCCTGGTCACCTTTGACATGTAAATGGTTTGGAAGACGTAGAAAGGCATCTCCATCCCATAAGAGCCCTGATGAGAACCACATAGAAACGATCACTACGCAACCCCGTAAAAGATTGACGATCCTAAGAAAGCGCAAAGAATAATTTGATTTAGAGTTTGAACCAAGCAGCCAAACAAAATGGAATTTGAATGACATCTTAATTACACAACACGTGATCTATACTCGATGTTGAACGCCACAAGATTAACTCGATAAGTTCGCAAAGTTCTAAGAAGAAAAAGATTGAAAGCATAATTGCCTCTCTATTGAATATTAAAATTGTTAAAAGGTATTACACAATGAATAATGTGAAGTATTTATACTAAACCTAAAAATCTTGCATAATCATCTAAAGATTGCACAAGTATGGAAAGAGTATAATTCTAATGCAACTAGGAAGTTACCCAAAAAATAAAATATTGCTGTCGAAATGAACTATACGGCTATATAGTATGTTTCTATGTGATCACATAGAACAAGTGCAATGCCCTTCCTTGTTTTCGGATGGCATGCATGCGACCACATGAAAGCTTACATTATGATGTCGTATAGTGTGAATTTTGGCCTCCGTCTTCCTCCGTTTGAATCAAGTTGCTCCAACTTGTTTCTGCCATCAACCCCAACATGAAACTTGTTCCATTCCTTGCAACGATTACCATGTCGTCAAACGTAGCTTGAATATCAATCTCATGCCTCTTTCACCGATTTTGCTCTCGAATGTGTCATTTAGCCTCTTTCGATAATAAACGGGTCTCATCCTAAGCTTGGCTTTGTCGAGCTCGACTATTGGATCAAATCATCCCCTCTATCTTCAAAAGGATTCAACCTTAAATCTACATCTGCATCAAAATGGGAGAGACCATATACATTAAAAGTTGCTGAAATGTTATACTAACCTGAAAGGTCTAATTTGTACGCATTGTCGTTGACTTTCTCCAAAATTTGAAATGGGCTATCCTCTCATGGTTGCAACTTTGATTTTCTTTGTTCTGGAAAGATTTCCTTTTTGAAATGTACCCAAACCCAATTTCCCAATTCGAATGTCACATTTTTTCGGCCCTTGTTTGCTTGCGACGCAACTGTTTGTTTTTATTCTCAATTTACGCCCTTACCTTTCCATGAAGTGACTTCACTAACTTGGTCTTTCTTTTACCATCTAAGATACCTTATTCATTCACAGGCAAACGTATTAAATCCAAAGGTGTTAGTGAAAACGAAGTAGTAGAATGTGTTGCCCTATTATATGTAAACTCTATGAAAGGTAGACACTCCTCCTAACTCTTCAAATTCTTATTGACTACAGTGCGTAAGAGTTGTGTCATGGTTCTATTTATTACCTCGATCTGACCATCGGTCTATAGATGACAACTTGTTGAAAACTTAAGTTTAGTGCCTAACTTACCCCACAAAACCCGTCAAAAATGACTCAAAAATTTCATGTCCCGATCAGAAACTATGCTCTTAGGTACCCTATGTAAACACACAATCTCCTTAAAGAATAATTCAGCAATGTTAGTGGCATAATCGGTCTTATAACATGCTACGAAATGCGCCATATTACTAAACATATCTACCACCACAAATATCGAATCTTGTCCTTTTTTACACCTAGGTAAACCAAAAACAAAATCCATCGAAATATCAACCCATGGTTCACTAGGCATAGGTAACGGTGTATACAAACCTTAAGACAAAACCTTAGATTTAGCCTACTTACAAGTTTTGTATCGACTATATACTCTCTTGACATCATTTTTCATCTTAGGCAAATAAGTGTTCCCCTAACATCTATAAAATCTTTCTAATCCCAAAATGTCCCATCAATCCACCACTTTGTGCTTCCCTCACTAATATCTCTTGCATTGAATAGTTAAGAACACATAACTTATTTTCTCGAAACATATATCCATTATGCTTAAAGAACTTATCTGTAACCCCTTTATTACATGATGTATAAATATGTGAGAAATCTAAGTCACTAACATACATATTCTTAATGTGTTCAAAACCAAGCAATTTAGAACTAAGAGAATTCAGTAGCACATATTTTAGAGACAAGGCATCTGCCACCACATTTTCCTTAGCTTGCTTGTACTGGATGACATAAAGGAATGTCTCCACAAATTCCATCCATCTTGCATGCCTTTTGTTTAGCTTTCTTTGACCTCACAAATGCTTCAATGATTCATGGTCCGTGTATATCACAAACTCTTTAGGCCACAGGTACTGCTATCATGTCTCCAAAGCTCGAACAAGTGAATATAGCTCATTATCATAGGTGAGATAATTGAGTGCTGCTACACTAAACTTTTCACTGAAATAGGCTATTAGTCTTTTGTCTAGCATTAAGAATGTTTCAATACCTATTCCTGATGCATCACACTCAATTTCGAAAGTTTTATCAAAATTAGGAAGTGCTAAAATTGGTGCCTTACACAACCTATCCTTAATTTTATTGAACGCATGCTCTTGTTCATCACTCCAATGAAATCCAACACTCTTCTAATGATCTCTATGAGTGGTGTAGTGATTGTACTTGTCTTTCATAAAATGCCTATAAAAACCAGTCAAACCATGAAAACTCCTAACTCCAGTTATGCTCTTAGGTGCTGACCATTCTTTAATAGCTTTTATTTTCTCCTCATCTACTTCTACCTCATTAGAACCTACTACAAATCCTAAGAAAACAACCATTTCCATGCAAAATGTACACTTCTTAAAATTAGCATAAAGTTGTTCCTTTCTCAAAACTACAAGTACACTCCTAAGATGTTCTACATGCTCACTAAGGTCTTTGCAATAAACTAAGATATCATCTAAATACACAACAACAAATTTACCTATAAAAGCATGTAAAACATGATCCATGAACCGTATAAAAGTTCTCGGTGCATTAGTGAGTTCAAATGGCATTATTAACCACTCATATAAGTCATATTTAGTTTTAAAAGCAGTTTTCCACTCATCTCCTTCCCTCATTCGAATTTGATGGTATCTACTTTTAAGATGAATTTTACTAAACATGCAAGCACCATACAATTCATCTAACATATCATCTAACCTAGGGACATGATTATGATATTTTATCGTTATGTTGTTGATGGCTCTGCAATCTATACAAATCCTCCAAGTTCTATTTTCCTTTGGCACAAGTAGCATTCGAACGACACATGGACTCTTCCATTACATATCCATTGATCATCAATTCCTCAACTTGCTTCAAAAGTTCCTTTATCTCCTTAGGGTTACTTCGATAAGCTAGACGGTTTGGAATGACAACTCTATGAACAAAGTCAATATGATGCTCAGTATCTCGAATGGGTGGCAACCCACTAGGCATGTCCTCCGAAAATATATCTTCAAATTCCTGCAATAAATAAATGGCCAAATTAGAGAGAGGTGGGTTAGGTTCCTCAGAATTGAGGAATGACTTTTTATAAACTAATAATATAACTTGTTCATTCTTAATTATCACTCCAACTCACTCCTCTTTGCAAAGAAATTTACCCTTGACTTTTCTCTCTTCGCGGACGCACCTCTTTCTTTTCTCTCATGTGGCTCTACTCTCTTTTGCTCTCTACTAGCCACCTCAACATTTTCTCTCATACTTACCAACAGCAAATTCCAAGTTGTCTCCTTCACTAACCTTCTCCAATGCCCGCCTTCATAATTATCACAACTGTCAATCAGCACCTCTCCATTGCGCAAGATCATTATCCTTTTGTTTGGGTATTGAGAAGCGATATGTCTTGTTCCAGGGCACTTAAAGCACTTGATATCCCTATTTTTTACTGGTTGTGGCTCTGCTTTGGTGGTTGTTCTGGCAGTACCATCATCTTTTCCCTTTGGCATTTTAGCCCTTCCTTTCAAAACAACTGCATCTCCTCTGTTATCCTACATCGGATTCCAAGATGAATTAGAACCCGAAGTACTCAATGGTTGCCTAATTGTCCCCTTCCTCTTCAACTGTTTCTCCACCTCCATAGCCACATGCAACATGTATTCAATCTCCACATAGTACTGCAACTCCACAACATAAGCAACGTCTTTGTTCAACCCATTTAAGAAACTGGCCATGATGGCTTCCCTATCTTCTTCCACATTCGCCCTAATCATCAAAACTTCTATTTCTTTATGGTAGTCTTCCACACTTTTTACCCCTGGGATGCAGTTCCCTATAATAGCGACTAGGCACAAATCGCTTCCACGTGATAGTCTTCAACTTATCCCAAATACTAACTGTTTGCTCCCGATTCCTCCTCCTCGTTGTAACCACTTGATCCCACCAAGTTATGGCGTAGTCAACAAATTCGAGAATTGCTATTTTCACCTTCTTTTCCTCTGAATAATTATAGTACCCAAATATTAACTCTGTCTTATTCTCCTACTCTAGATAAGCCTTCGGATCACTCATTCCTTTAAAAGGTAGAATTAACATCTTAATATTGCCCATATACTCATCTACTGCATCTTCATAATTATTTTACCTCTTCTTTCCAACCTACCTCCTCTATTTCACATCCTACCCATATCACCCACCATCGCTGCACCCTTATTCATGTCACTACCATACTTATAATCATCATGCACCACCATCCTAGGCTTCCGCCTACCCGGTCTCCTTTCATTCAATTGTCCCTCATGAAGATTTGCCACCAATGTATCTAACTATCAAACCTTTCACTGACATCCCCAAGCACCCTTTCAAACCACCTTATTACATCATCTGTCATTTGATTTGATTCGACTGCCTGATTGAATGGAACCCTCTCTATCTAGCATCCTAATTCTATAGAATTCCTGCCCCACAAATGATTACTCGTGTATCACTCAATTAATGGTTTTTTTCCTCTATTAATCTCACCATTCTGCCTTTTACCACTAAATTCTTTTACTCAAGTACTTCAAAAAATGAAGTGAATTCAACAAAATGTGTTCATGTGAATCCAACCGAGTATGATCACAAATTGTGATAGGAGAAAAGAAAAAAAAGATGAAGATTGAATAAAAAAAACAAGAAGGAATTAAGGAGTTGTATAGATGAAACCAATGAAAAATTTTAGAAAGTAAAATGGAACGAAATTTAACAATTACTTTTTTTTACTCAAAAACTGAAAATTGAAAACTATTGGAAATTCCCAGAAATAATAATAATAATTTTTTTTTGGAATCTTCAGAATTCCTTTTTTTTAACCTTTTTTTAACTCAGGAATTCGACTAAAAATTCAACGAAACAAACGAAAATTAATTTGGACTCTTAAATAGCCAAAAAAAATAACTTTGACTTTTTTTTACTATTTTTTATGAAAACTCAAAAACTAAGAACTGACTCGAAGAACGCAAAGAACAATAGAAAAAGAAGAAAACAAGACTCAAAACAATAAAAAGATATAACCTTGATTATTTTGAGCCATGCTCTAATACCAACTGATGAAACCACGTAGCAATGATCACTATGCAACCCTGCAAAATATTGACGATCCCAAGAAAGTCTAAAGAATAATCCGATTTAGAGTTTGAATCAAGAATAATGAACCAAGCAACAAAACAATAGAATTTGAATGACCTCTTGATTACATAACGAGTGATCCACACTCGATGTTGAACACCACAAGATTAACTTGATAAGTTCTCAAAGTTCTAAGAAGAACAAGATTGAAAGCACAATCACATCTTTATTGAATATTAAAATTGCCAAAAGGTATTACACAATGAATAATATAAAGTATTTATACTAAACCTAAAAATCGTGCATAATCATCCAAAGATTGCACAAGCATAGAAATAGTATAATTTTAATGCAATTAGGAAGTTACCAAAAAAATTAAAATCTCACTGTCGAAATGAACTATGCGACCACATAGTATGTTTCTATGCGGTCGGATAGATAAAGTGAAAATGCCCCTCATTGTTTTTGGATGGCATGCATGCGACCACATGAAAGCTTACACTATGTGGTCACTAGTGTGAATTTTGGTCTCTGTCTTCCTTCGCTAGAATCCAGTTGCCCCAACCCGTTTCGGCCATCGACCCCAATACAAAACTTGCTCCATTCTTTACCATGATTACCATGTCATCAACCATAGCTTGAACGAGCAATCCCATTGCCTCTTTCACCCACTTTGCTCTCGAACGTGTCATCGGGTCTCCTTCGATAATCAACGAGTCTCATCTTGTGCTCGACTTTATTGAGCTCGACTCCTGGATCATATCAAGGCCTCACACTACAACATCCAAGACCCTACCATTTGACTCTATAAGAGGTGTCATGCCACAATATCTAGAGCTATGCCATAAGATTTCAACTCAAAGCAAAAAAAAATGGTTATAGATACAGCATAAGAGCATTGTCTTAAAAGGGCGCCACTAATAGCAACACACATTGGCATTAAGTAGTATAAGCGTCCATTAGAGTTCAACACTATCCTAAATTGTTTGGGATTCTGTAATCTACTCTAATTTTTTCGAGGTCGGTGGTGGTCATTGTAGAAGGGTATTATGATGTCCCCAGTAGATACAAATATCTAAGGGTCTATTAGGCCTCTTCCATATGTTTTCTCTACGCCAGAGTAGTTCAGACACCTCTTGTGGGGCCAAAACAATTGGTTCGCACATCACTACACTCAATCGAACCTTCATTGTCTCATCAAAACTCCTAAAAGTGGTCATTGATTTTAGAAAGAAATGTAGAAAGATGGAGAAAATCAGAAAATTCCAAAGGTTTACCTAAAAATATGTTTCTATGGTGTTAAATTACTTAAAGTTGCAGATTGTGGCAAACAATTTAAAGAACTTCATCTAAAAATTGTTTTCCAGAGTGCTTGTGCATTTTTAAAATTTTTGCCACATAATAAGAGTAGAAAGAAAGCATTTTATAGGCAGAGGTTTCAAATCTCAGCCATCGGATAAAATTAGATTCAATCAGGACCCTCCATTCATTGAAAGATCTAAACCTTTGAGATGAAATGCCAAAACATGCTTGACGGCCAAGATACAGTGGTGTATCTCGCATATTCATGAAGCGTGTTGCATTGAACCTCAGCAGTCGTATGCCATGATTAGCATTAATAACCTAAATGGTATTTGCATTGGAAGTAAGTGACGCTTCAGCCCATTTTCTTAGAAACGCGAAAAGCTTTCAAATCATTGATACACAACCCAATAAATGTCTCATCAGCTCAGAACTTTACGGTCATTGAAATTTTGATGCACTGCATCTCTATTTCCACAACCTTTTTCAAAGTTGCAATCATACAGAGCATCCTCCTTAAGAAGGGACTGCATTCTACCTCTACAACTTCTTTTGAAGTTACAATCATTCAAAGCCTCATCCTAAAGCAATGACCTTGCATCTGGCTCTATAACGTTTATTGAAATTTGCAATCATTCAGAACCTCGTCCTCAAACAAGAACTTTGCCTCTACCTCGACAACATTTCTCAAAGTTGTAATCATTTAGAGTCTAGTCCTCAAGTAAGGATCTCAACTCTATCTCCATAACTTTTCTCAAAGTTGCAATCATTCAAAACCTCGTCCTAATAAATAAACCTCATCCATATTGCAATAACCATTTTCTAAAGCATTAAAAACTACACTCACCATCACTTTTCAAATTCCATGCATTATATAAATATCTATACATGGACCAAAGGACTATTGTGTTGTGTTTTTCAAAATGCACAACCAATATAAGGTAGAATACTTCAATGTAGCACCTTGATGTAGACCAGTTAACCTCCAACTTTACACTGAAAGTTCATGCATTATATACACACACATATATGGACTTGGGGAATTATTGTTATGCCTCTTATGAAGAGGCTTTAGAGCATTGCTAACATGGCAGACAACAAAGAAAATCAACAAGGTCCGCACTCCACGCCACCTCACACCATCAAAGCATCGAAGTGCTGAGGTTAAATGGTCCATATATATGTCAGAAGTGTTGTATGCCGAAATAGTATGATGGAGAACAACACCTGCTATTGAGATATTATCAGGCTGCCTCGTTTCTATTATCCAAGATTTTTTTAATACAAAGATATATCTAAAATAAAATCTTTATACGATTAATTAATGAGACGTTTGTGCAACTAGTGTCAAAAAGTCGAGTCATGTTAAAGGAAAATAGATTCATGCCCGCATAAGGAGTGATTGGTTGACTCTAAGGAAAAGACACTTCGGCCAGCAGATAAGACAACGAGCCCCTCTATCTAACGATCCCAAATCTACATCTTTTCCTATATATGCTCACACTTAGTGCCATTTTGAAGGTAATACAACTTCAAACAAAAATAGATACTTTGTTCTCTCCCTCCCCTTTTTTTATAAATATTGAGGTCAATCCCATTACACCCTTTATTTTCATATCATTGACTAACTTGAAAATCGAATGTTTGCGGCCGCTTTCACCATCAATGGAAAAGGTTGTGGGTGACTAATTGTGTGTTCTAAATGTGTAAAAAGCTATCTACGTGAAATTTTAAGCTATTGTTAATGGGAGATAAGTTTTTTAGGGTCAACAATATCAAACCAATCCAAGTCTCATTTGCAATCAACTTTAGGAGATATTTTTGGAACAGTTAGATGGAAAAGAGGTTTTGTACCCTATGTATAAATTATAATACATTCGATCGAAGTCATTGAAGGGTTAACACATCGTTTTCTAGAGTAATAGTTGATAATTGAAGGGACACATTGAAGGGTCAATCTCTCAACATTTTGTTTCTTTTTCTTATTAATTCGGGTAATGTTTTCATATTTAGTTATGGCTTTTTGTAATTGGATCACGACCTAATTCTGTCAGCTAGGGGAAGGTGTAACCTAGTTTTGATGGTTTATTTTCAATTATCATATTTTGACTTCAAGTACACTTTCATTCAAAGTTTTGTTATAGGTTTTAATGCTTTCATTTTGTTTGGCTAATAGTTGAGTGATTTGTGTATTGTTTTCTGAGTGAATGTTCATGGCACTTAATTTGAAATTCATTATAAGTGTCGTGAAAGTAATATTTAACCATTCATTTATCTTTTTTGATTTAAATATAAGAGAAATGTAAGCTCTTGAAAATAAATGTTAATTAGTATACACGCACGTAAATAGTGAAATGCATATTTAAATGTTAGTATTAAAATTACAACTAAATACATAAATAAAAATCCATTGCAAATACGATACATGAATTAACTTGACTGATAATTAATTTAAAATTAATATCAAGGAATTTATACGCGACAATGAATGTTAAATCATTTATTTTAAATGATAATAATTTATTTTTCAATTAAGTGAAAATGATGCTTATTAGCAGACATGGACGTGACGTGAATAATGAACTACATCAATGGATTTGAAATTCTAATTAATATTAATTAAATTAATGTCATGTACATAGATGTGAATGGGAATGTACTTGTAAATGTGAAATTCTAATTAATATTAATTAAATAAATGTGAGTTTTTATTAATTGAGAATTAATTACAATATTTATTACAGATTGCAAATTAAATACATGTTGGAAAACAAAAAATAAGATATTAATTAAATAATTGAATTGAGTAGGGTCATAATCGGCCAAAAAATTATTCTCGTTTGATGTGATATTTATATGTACTAGTCGGAGTTGAACTTACATTACACGTTATTTTAAAATACTTTATAAATGTCGTAAAAGTAATATTTGATACCAAGTTGTTGGGAGGATTTGATGAGTTTCAAACAAAATAAAGAAAATAAAATTTAGAATATAAATTTAGAAGAAGAAAATGTACTCTCAAAACTCAACTTCTATGAATCAAATTTTTTGTGATGAGATACTACAAGTGAGCAACATTTCTATACTACATTTGGTACATAAACACTCATTAAAATCTCTAAATACATGAATAAAAATAAATTCATCTATAATAATCCTAGATTCATGTAGATCAAGATTCATTGAGTCTAAATTAATGTGAATGTTAATTAATTGAAAATTAATAAAGTAAAACGCATACATGACAAGAATTTTGTAGTATGTATTACATATTGAAAAACGAAAAGTAATGTATTATTGAAATAAATAAATTGTAGTAGATTTAAAATTGTTTTAAAAAAATAATTCTCATTTGATGTGATTTTCATATATATATATATATATATATATATATATATATATATATATATATATATATATATATAAAAGTGAGAAAATCAAGAGTGTGGAATGAAAAATGGAACACGAGGCTGTGTGGGTGAACTATGTGACCGCATAGTTCACTGAATTGTGTGGTCGCATGGCCATATACCGGGACTTGAGGCCCCGATATGCTTTATACTATGCAGTCGCATAGGTTTAGCCTATGCGACCGCATATATCATATATTTTTTTGTCCTTTTTTTACCGTTTTATAGCTGATGTGATTTTGAATTTGGTGACTTTTCATTACATTTTAGCACCATTTCATACTAGACTTCTGAGAGCTATAAATAGGTGATCCTAATTTATTTGGAAATGTTGGAAAAAACATTATTAAATTATAAATCATTCCAAAGCAATAGAATTCAATTCTTTTCTTTTCTTCTCCATATTCATTTTTCCTCTTGTGTTCTCAAGGTTGGGTGGAATTACATTTGTGCTTTGGTGTAGTTCTGTAACAAATCTTGATTACTCCTACAAACCGTTTGCCAAAAATCCTTAAGCATCTCAATCAATTCGGAGAGGGGGCAAATTTATTTTAAGAACAGCGATCACGCGTTTGAGCCTTCGATGTTTATTTTATCAAGTTTGATCCTGGTTTTGTTCGTATTTGTTGATCTCGTTCCTGCAATATTTGGTGTGTTTCTTCTCCAACTTCGGTGCTTTTCCAACAATCTCAAACTGAATTTCTGTAATGGAAAATGGAACAATTATAGCGACAATAAAATTGATGAATCAAGATTTGGTTCACTTGATCGTTTCGATGGTAGAAGCTTCACGCGGTGGCAAGACAAGTTCAAATTTCTACTAACAGGGTTGAAGATATTTTATATTCTTGATTCGGATTTGACACCATTCCTGGAACCATCAAGTGGAGAAATCAAATCAATCAAAACAGAAAGACTAAAGCGCTATAAGATGAATTAATATGTCGTGGTCACATACTCAACACGCCGTCGGATCATTTGTATGATTTGTGCACAAACACTTTATCGGTGAAAGAGATATGGAATGCTTTGGAGAGTAAGTATAAAGCCGAAGAAGAATGTACTAAGAAATTTCTGATTTCGAAATATTTTGACTATAAATTTTTTGAACATATTCCTTTACTTCCCCAAGTGCATGAATGGCAAAAGTTAGTCAACAAATTGAAAGTGGTAAAGATTGAAATCACGGAGGTGAGGGCTATAATTGCAAAACTCCCCAAGACTTGGAAATGATACCAGAAGAAAATAATGCATAGTTTCGAAGATTATTCTTTTGAACAATTGCAGAAACATTTGCGCATTGATGAAGTGTAGAGAATGAGAGATAAGAATGAAAATTCGTATGAAGGCACTTCTAAGGCCAATTCGGCGGAGAAAACTGAACGGCCTGCGAAATCCAACAAGAGAAAGCCTTCTAACAACTTCAACAAGTCCAAGAAGAAGACTAAAGGAGGGTATTTTGTGTGTGGAAAATATGAGCGCTATGCAAAGGATTGTAGATAGTGAAAACAAAACAACTTCGAGGGTAAGTGAATTTAATCAAAGAAGATAACGTTGTGGCCACCATTAGTGAAGTCAATGATATCAAAGGAAATGTTCCCGGTTGGTGGTATGATAGATGTGCAACTATACATGTATATGATAAGTCATTATTCAAGACTTATCATGAAATTGATGGAGACCAAAAGATCCAAATGGGCAATGTGGTATGATCAAAAGTAATTGGCAAGGAAGATGTCGATATCATCTTCACTTTCAAGAAGACCGTTACTTTAACAAATATATTTCATGTTCCAGACATGAATAGAAATCTAGTGAGTGGAAATCTCTTGGAAAACTCGGGTATTAAAAGTGTCTTTGAGTCCAGTAAACTTGTACTATCCCTACATGGAAAATTTGCTGGAAAAGACTAGTTTAGTGAAGGAATGGTCAAATTATGTACAGTTGACAAATCTTGGATTAATTAAGTTGATTTTGCTTATGTCATTGATTTATTTCATTATGGCATGCTAGATTAGGTCATATTGGTAAAAGTACAATGAAAAGAATGGTGAAATGTGATATGACTTCATATGATGAAAATAATGAACATAAGTGCAAAACATGTGTAGAAACTAAAATAACTAAAAGACCGTATCAAAGTGTAAAACGGACCTCTAGTATATTAGAATTAATTTATTCCGACATTTGTGAATTAAATGGAATGCTAACTAGAGGTGGATTTAAGTATTTCATTACATTTATTGATTATTGCACTAGATACACGTATGTCTATCATTTGAAGCATAAATATGAGGCGCTTGATATGTTTAAGATTTATAAAAGTAAAGTTGAAAATAACTTAGGGAAGAAAATTAAAAACTTAAGAAGTGATAGAGGTTAAGAATACTTTTCTAGTGATTTTAATATGTTTTGTGAACAATATGACATTATTCACCAATATTCTGCACCTAGGACAACCGAACAAAACGGTTTAGCTGAAAGAAAAAATAAACCTTTGTTGAAATGATTAATTAAATGCTTGCATACCTTAAGTTGCCATTTAACTTGTTGGGTAAAGCTTTATTGAGTGCATGTAGGATATTAATAGATTTCCTTCAAAACATACTAAGACTTCTCCTTATGAATTATGGAAAGGCAGAAAGCCAAACATTGGATATATCAAAATGTGGGAATGTCTTGCTTATTGCAAGAACATGAACCCTAATAGGATCAAGTTGGGTCCAAGAGGCATTAAATGTGCCTTTGTAGGATATGCTAATAATAGAAAATCTTACAGATTGTTGAACTTGGAGACCAATGTGATTATCGAATCAAGTGATGTGGAGTTCTTCGAGAATTTGTTATCTACAGATAATGAATTGAGAAAAATTCATAAAGATATCTCTAGCTCAAGTGGAACGTGAAATGAAACATCTTCCAAAGATGTTGATAAGTCTAGTGAACCACGAAGAAGTAAAAGAACTCGGATTGTGAAGTCCTTAGGATTAGATGAAATTGATTCTCAACTTATTTCCTTTTACTTGGTTGAGTGAAATGAGGTGAATATTGTAAGAACATTTCCATTTGTTCTACATGTGGAAACCGACTATAAAAATTATAAAGAAGCTATGACTTTAGTGATAGAATATTTTGGAAATATGCCATTAAGGACGAAATAGATTCGATAATGTCAAATAATACTTAGGAACTTGTCGATTTGCCACCCGAGTCGAAACTTATTGGATGTAAACGGGTGTTTAGGAGAAAGTATAACACTAATGGCTCTCTCCACACTGTTAAGGCTAGATTAGTAGCCAAAGACTATCAACAAAAGGAAAGAATTGGCTATTTTGATACTTATGCACCGGTAGCTAAATAACATCAATTAGAATATTATTTGTGCTAACTTTTATATATGACTTACATGTTCATCAAATGGATGTCAAGGTGGCATTCTTGAACTGGGATCTTGATGATGAGGTCTATATAAAACAACCCGAAGGGTTTGTTCTACCTGAAAATGAACATAAGGTGTGCAAGTTAGTGAATCATTATACGATTTGAAACAAGCACCTAAGAAATGGCACGATAAGTTTGACTTAGTTATTATGTCATTTGGTTTTAAACATATTAGCGTAGATAAATGTTTGTATTCTAAACTATGTGATAATTGCATGACATTTATTTGCTTATATGTTGACGACATGTTGATTATGAGTAATCACATGCATGGAATAGAAGAAATGAAGATGTTTCTATCTTCCACATTCAAGATGAAGGATCTTGGACATGTGGATACCATTTTGGGTATCAAAATCTCAAAGACTAGTGGGGATTACCATCTTAGTCAATCACATTATATTGAGAATGTGGTTAACAAGTTCAAGCATTTGAATGTGAAAGAATATAGTACTCCAATTGATCCAAGTTCGAAACTTGTAAAGAATGATGGAAGGGCTATTGCTCAATTGGAGTATACAAGTGCTATCGGTAGTCTTATGTATGTAGTTCAATGCATAAGACAGACATAGCATATACAATAAGTAAACTTAGTAGGTTTACTAGCCATCCGAGCAATGATCATTGGAAGGTCAATGGAAGAGTTCATGGATACTTAAAGAAAACTAAGAACTTGGGTCTTCAATATACAAAATACTTGGCTATGTTGGAAGGATTTACTAATGCTAGTTGGATATCTAGCATGGGTGAAAGTAAATCCACTTCAGGTTGGGTGTTTACACTTGGAGGATGAGCTATTTCTTGGAAATCAAAAAGACCAACATGTATAACACACTCAACTATGGAATCTAAATTTGTTGCACTATCAGAAATCGGAAAGGAGGCATAAGATCTCCTATATGAAATACCTTTGGGACCGAAGATAACATCTTCTATACATATCTTGTGTGATAGTCAAGCTACGTTAGCAAACACATGTAATGAGTTATACAATGGAAAGTCTAGACATATGAGTCTAAAACACGACTACATAAAGAAATTAATCAAGAGTGAAATAATTTCCCTAAATTATGTAAAGTCGATTGAGAACTTGGTGGATCCTCTAACTAAACCTCGAAATAGAGATTTAGTAAATTTTACTTCGAGTAGGATGGGATTTGAAACCCTTGAACTAAAAGGTCCATCAATGATGGCAATCCTACATGTCATTACTCAAAAGGTAATACACGGGTTCAAAG
Organism: Fraxinus excelsior; assembly: GCA_019097785.1. Taxonomy (NCBI): domain Eukaryota; kingdom Viridiplantae; phylum Streptophyta; class Magnoliopsida; order Lamiales; family Oleaceae; genus Fraxinus; species Fraxinus excelsior. The sequence continues at coordinate 23,285,378 of CM032631.1, read as the reverse complement.
GGTAACAACAAGTCATTTTGTTATGTGGATAGTTTCAGCATTATTGATATTCGCAATAAATATATCCTAATTATATTAATGTTGGTTGTTACTGAAGTGAGGGATAATTTTTAAACTCTTAATGAAGTTCAATACTAAGTACAAATATCTCTAAAAGTAACAATGATATTGGAAGGACTTCACCTAAATAAACTTTAAAGTGGTGCCGCCTCAATAGAGGGTTACAGTTTCTCTTTTAAAAGTTTGTTGAAAAGGATGAGCGCAAGATCGTAATAGCGCTAAGAGAGTTTGAGAAATTTGAGAACACGTGATACTATTGTGTGTATTCTTACCAGTATTGTCACATGGAATAACTGGTTCAAAGATTTATGCTACATTTGATTCCGACTTTACTTTGTTTGAATTATACTATGATTAGATTCAAATCAAAAGATATCTAATCTTTACGCATGAGTATTGTATATTTTGAATATACGATTTTATTCAATATTGAATAAGTGGGCGATTATTGGAAATTGTTGTTTAAAATTGAAAAAATCAAATGTGGAATGAAAAATGGAACAAGAGGCTTCACTGAACCATGAGGTCGCATGGCTATATACCGGGACTTGAGGCCCCAGTATGATTTATACTATGCGGTCGCATAGGTTTGGCCTATGTGACCACATAGATCATATTTTTTGGCCCTTTTTTTTTTACTGTTTTATAGTTGTTGTGGCTTTGAATTTGGTAGCTTTACATTTTAGCATCATTTCGTATCAGACTTATAAGAGCTATAAATAGGTGATCCTAATTCATTTGGAAATGTTGGAAAAAAAACAATTATTAAATTATAAATCATCCTAATGCAATAGAAATCAATTATTTTCTTCTCCATATTCATTTTTCCTCGGGTTCTCAAGATTAGGTGGAATTACATCTTGTACTTTGGTGTAGTTCTGCAACAAGGCTTGATTACTCTTACAAATCGTTTGTCTAAAACCCTTAAGCCTCTCAATCAATTCGGAGAGTGCACAAATTTAGTTTGAGGATAGCGTTCACGCTTTGGGCCTTCTATGTTTATTTTATCAAGTTTGATTCTGATTTTGTTCGTATTTATTGATCTCATTACTGCAATATTTGGTGTGTTTCTTCTCTAACTCTGGTGCTTATACAACACCTGACCATCGTAATAATTGGGAGATGATTGCCACTACAGCTTGCCAAGGCCAACTACTGCGATAACTGAGTCATGAGAGCTACTCCACTTACCCACCGTCAGCCACCTAATAGCAAACGAGTTATGACGGTCAATAAAATTTTTCAAGCCGAGCATGGTAGTAACTGGGTCACGAATGACGGTATTAATTGGGTCATGATGGCTGATACAGTTAGCCTGAACCTACTCCACTATAGTTTTTAGGCTAACTAGAATAGTAATCGGGCTATGATTCATACTGCAGTTTGTCTCCTCCGACCATAGTAATTATCGAGTCAACAAATTGTCGAAATTGATCAAATTTGAAAAATATTATAACTGGAAGTTAATCGTTTATTAAGAACTTGGTTACTCATTAGATTTCTACTTCGAAAGTTCCTTAATAACACTTCACACTTCCGCATTTGTTGGGTATATAAATTTGCCTAATGATTAATATCCTTCACCATGTCAACTATTGGATTAAATTAGGACGAAGATACACTTTACTTTTTACTATGGTACTTTCTATTGATAAATATCAATTCTTATTTTACTTCGAAGATTCATCTAATTTTTTGATGTCATTAATTGGGGAATAAATCAGGTAATTGGTCACACACACACACATATATATATATATATATATATATATATATATATATATATTAAAACTTGACAATATTAAACGCATATGTAATTCCTTAGTGACAAATTTTGGCGTTAACATTGTAAAACATATTACAAATAAACCATAAAATAAAAAAGAGTGGATCTTATATATAGTTCAACGGGTATTACATTTAGGGTGTGTTTTAGCCACATTATTTTGAAAAAATGTACTCTGGAATAGTAGATTGATGGAGAATGTGTGATTGAAAAAGAAGGAAAAGTTATTGATGTGATGGAAAATATTATTTTATTTAAAAATGTGTGGTTGAAAATGACTAGAATAATGAAAATGAAAATTTTAATGCGTACCAAAAAGAGGGCTTACTTAAAAAGTTTTATACTCTAAAAGACCAATATTGACGAAAGTAAAAGCATTTATATATTTAACTATTGAAAATAAGATCTATAGTATTGTTAGAGGCAGACCCAGGTGCCCACAACTTTTGAATTTTTTTTTATAAAGTAATGTTTTATATTGAATTGAAATCTTATTTTAATTTAAATTAAAATTAACAATTAATTTTAATAAAATATTTCGTGGAATCCATAACTGTTTTAACTTCTATAAAAATTTATTAAAAATTTGATTTTAATCTCCACAAAACATGGGTAAAATCACATTATTAAATTTCGATAACATGCTAATTTTTAAAATTCTTCGATAATCGTATGCTAATCGAATCTACAAATTGCTTATGTCATCTCAAAATTTATTTCGAGAACTATATTATAGGCATATTGAATAGTCCAAACAGATATCGAAAATAGTTAAAAATACGTTAAGCGCGAGTCTTAAAGAAAGACTAACTCGCATATTTTTTTTTAAAGAAATTCAATTACTTCATTAACATTTATTATTTTTACGATACAAATTTCTCAATGTAATTTTATTGGAATATGACATCAAAAAATTTCGAAATTTTACATCCGAAAAAGTCACATCTCATGTAAATTTTTCGGATATAAAATTAGAAGGGGCATGATTTTTTTGGACGTAAATTTTTTATTTTAAAATTTCTCCCAAGTTCGATTGTATCCCCTTAACTTTAAAGTTGTGCGTTCGCCCCTGATATTGATATCATTCATTCTTCATCGATGTGTACATATCAATTTCACTATTCTAAACAGCACTTTGAAAATCTGTATAGAACTGATTTGAACATATAAAGGTACCTAGTAAATATTCAAAAAAGTTGAACCAAAAGATTTCGAGGGTCCAAGAAGAATATTCAAATGCATGCACTACCTTAATTTGGCCAACATAAGACTTTTGTTAGTGGACTTGTACCAGTTTTTTTGTGTTTCTTGCCAAAATCAGCTATTTATACCTTCTTTGCTTTGTATAATGATTAATATTTGGGGATTGAATTGATACAACGTATTGAATTTGGAGGGAAGAATCAAGAGAGAGATAATTAAAAAGTTTAAATAACTTATTCTTTTCTTACTTTTAATTAAAAAATGTTATTACTCATTCAAATTTATTTATTTCAATGTTAAAAGTACGAAGGCAATAATTCACTATAATAAAAGTATGTGTTAATTGATTCTAATCCATCATTTACACCTCTACCTTGGATTATTTTAAAAGTTCAACATACCTATATTATTTGCACCATGTACTAGAATCGACTAAATTAATCTTTATATGATTGATTCTAGTGCACCAAAAGCACCCTCCGAGTATTGTTCTGTTTAGCCCCAATTTGGTACTCCTAAAAAGATTTGATTAAAATCAGAGTTAAAGTTAAACATTAATTTTAATCACATATTTCATCATTTTCTTATCAAAATCTTATTTTAATTTTTTCCAAACAGTGTCTTAGTGTTTATCCACAAACAAGTAAACATACTACTTTTCTACCAACATATTTAGACGATATTAAAAATTATTTATCATATTGACTCTAGAGATAGATTTTTTTTCAAAAAAGATCGTACGTCAACTTCAGGTAGCAAAATGTCTCTGTCAATTGAATGTATAAATAAATTTTTTGTGGTATGTAAATTCTAGAAATGGAGAAACTCTGTGTACGAAACCAATAAGATAAATGACACTATAATTTGGGTGGCATCCAACCTTCCCCATTGTGATACACATGCCTTACAGTACCACGCATTCACATTATTTAGGAAAAATACTAACCATTCAATATTTAACCAAATTCTATGGTTTTCTAGTGAGAAAGATTTTACATTATTCCAGAATTAATTCGAATAAACTTTGTTACATATCTTTTAAATCGAAAAACAGTCAAAGTTTTGATAGGGTTTTAATGCCTCCACCTCGACTACAGCCACATCAGGAGCGACGAGATGCATTTTTTCCTTCGTATTCAATAAGTATCGAATGACCGAATGATTGAAGGAAGTGCACAACTTCAAGAAGGGTCATTTTATGTAGATGACTTGTCTGGCCATCAGAGCAGGACTTCATTGAATCTGAAGGAGCCGTCATTTTTTATCAAGGAGGTTATGTAATTTACAATCCCGACATCTAGGGGGGTTTTATTACATGCATCTATTATTGCTCTTATTATTTACTTTCCAATATTGAGAGAAAAAGTAGAGTTGTTGACTACTACTATTACTATAGTCATTATTATTATTATTATTATTTTTGATATTCAGGTATTCCAGCTAACACTAGACTATTTCCTGGACTGCCCATCACCGGTACCTCAACTCTGGGCGGAGGTAAATCGTGGGTTATGCCCAATCAAGCCAGTGTCCATGCAAGTTTTATACTCCTGGCCTCAAAGGAGCCCTCCTACAACCGGTATTTACAACACCAAACTGATCCACCACATGGTTTGGGTATTACAACACTTAGCTACTCCTTCCGTAATTCGAACTCCCCACCCTGGGGTTGCAAGCCCAGCCTTGCACTATCTTTGCCATCTCGGATGTGCCCCGGGGCACTACTATAGTCATTATTTTGTTTACCAGACTTTGATTCAGACTAATAAAAATTTTAAAATTTATTTCTTCTTTAATAATCCAGGACAGCAAAATCTACTTTGGAAAATAAGTCACTACTACTATAATTATAATAAATTATCAAAGACTAACTGCCTTAGGATGTCACTATCCATGCTAGAAATTATTGTTGGAATGACATTTTCACTATTTAAATAGAACACAATTGTCAATGCAATTAATAGTTGTTAATTGCTAATCATGCTATTCAAGAAATAAGAAATGGAATTGAAGAAATCTAAAGAAATTCTTGAGTTTCATAATTAGGAATGATAAAGATGCCATGTTTAATAACCCTTAAATTCCAATGAATATACCAAACTCACAACAGGATTATTCATGGTTTGCCAAACCTATGGCTATTTGCATATTAAGCCAATTTTGTGGATTTGTAAGGTATAACCAACGCTATCAAAGTCGAGGGTGCTTGATTAAAGTCGATTTAAACAAAATGTTTTAGGTCAACTCTAATTGAGTTACTCAACCTAAGTCAAATTGGACAAAAAATAAAGAAATAAATTTAATGTACTGTAGATATTTTTAATAATAAATAAAATATTTTTGGTAAAAAAATCTCAATGGTATTGTGTTTTTAATGTTGTTTCTTATAGTGACAGAATTTTAAACGCTATACTAATGAATTTTAATTTTTTAATTTCTAAATTGTCTCATTCTTCACTATAATTTCAAAGGTATTCTACTCCCAACAGTCATTGCACCTTTAACGCTTCTTTCCATTCACTCAAAATCTTTTGAAAAAATATTAATTTTGTTTGTCACGTTGAGATTATAATTTTTCAAATGGAAGAAGAAAAGCAACGAGTTAGAAACTATTGAAAGTACTGTCACTATTCAGAAAATCTTAAAATTCAGTGAATGTAGAAAAAAAAAACGTTGAAATTACTGTCGTTAATTTTGTATTTTTTGTCATCTACAAACGCCAAAGTGAAAATAGATTAGTTTCATCTTATGATAACTTTTGTAAAAACCATAAAACTTTCTTCAAAAATATTCATGACATATTTAGTAAGATAAATTGGACAATATAAATTGTATAAATTAATAGAACAAATAAATTAAAATATTCAGTAGTTATATCCATAGTAACAACAAGGAAATATGATATAAGCATGTCAAATTGTCAATCCCAATAACAAAAACTTATCTGCAAGGTTACCAAACGCGTATTTCTTTGTTGGCAAATTCAAAACAATGATTTGTCGCCTCAATAATATAGTGCCGTTTAGTGGGTTCAAAGAAAACATGTTGGCATTTCAAACACTATACTGAAAGCTTTAAAAATTGAAATAATGTACGAAACCGTGTGAGGGTCCTCGCTTAAGATAGTCCAACTTCCCAACTAAGCAAACTCTTTGGAATCAATATAAAAATTCACACTAGGTGTTTACTTTACAAGAAAAATAGAATAACTTTCAACTCTTCTAATATATGAATTAATTTGTCCATTTTTTGTTGATTCTTATTAGGTCAATTTAAGGTATATACTCATTATTTAACCACATCATAAAATATTTTATACGTAAATCCAAATTTTTCCCCTACTTTTTAACAACACATTCTCCAAAAAAAAGACTATTTAAAACAATATTTATAAAAAAAAAAAAAAAAAGACCATCATACAGTGGCTTATTTAACATACTAACATTCAACTTGATACGATGACCGATTTGATAAAGTTTGTTGAAATATCCGGAGAAAGTAATTGATTATGAAGCATTTCTCAATTAGTTTTCACTTGACAAGGGTGTGAAAATGTTGATTACATGACCTTGTCATTCAATTCTTTCAACATATAAAGTCTTGGGGCTTGGAAATTCCGGCATTGTGAAAAGACACTTTTCCTAATGGATAAATGCGACCATGTTCTTAAGACCAAAATATCAACTTTAAACATTTGGTGGCTAAGACTAAGCAATTTATATATTGCTATAATTTGAGTATTACTATAGAAATATTTGAGTAAACAATGTCAATATTTTTCCTTTGTTCTTCTTCACATGATAACGATAAGCTAATTATTATATAAGATAAAAATTAAAGTAAATAACACAAGTAATTGTGTTAATGATCGAAAATAACGTGACACTTTCAGATCAGCTTAATTAGATGTTTAATTGAATAACATTTTTGCTTGCTCGAATTTTGAAATGCAAACAAGACTTATAGTATTGCTGAAATAGTTGGGGATTTCAATGACATCGAATTATGTACTAGCTGGTAGTAATAAATGGTGTTGACATTATACACTTTTTCAGTTTTGTCATGATGGTGTTTCCAAATTACTTCTCACGTAGACCGACCTTCGTAGGTTCTTCTAGGTCGATCTCGTGCTGACCTATTTTGGTTTTCCTCGAAAATAAGCTCTTTTGACTACTTCAAAGTGGACTTACAAGTGATCTTACGCGGTTTTCCAGATTGGACACAAAAATTGTTCCTTAAGTTCTAAATTCCCTAAGGTTGTGCTTGATACACAAAAAATTCCATGGAAAATGGACAAATGTTTTCCATTTTACAAAAAATGTAGTGTTTGATTGTACAAATTTGGCCAAGAAAAAAATTTCTTCCCTCCCCCACACGCGCCCTCTTTCTTGCTTTTTAGCCTTTTCTCGATTCTGCCATTTTTATTTTTATTTATTTATTTATTTTGGCAATAGAAACAAATTTTATAACCAATTGCAAAAAAAAAAATCATTTTAATGGACAATTTCCATGTAAAACAATACCGAACGAATACTAAACTTTGATGAAAAAAATGATTTTTTTCGAAAAAAGTTTTTTTTTTTTCAACTTTTTGGCAATTGAAACAATTTTATAACCTATTGTGAAAAAAAATTGTCACTTTAATAGATAATTTTCATGTAAAACAAAGTCAAACGAACACAAAATTTAAAAAATTTTAGGGTGGAAAATTTTACCAATCAAATACACTTAATCTAAAAGACCCCCCCCCCCCCCCCCCCCCTTTGGAGATCTAACCTTAATTTTGAGTTACCAATCTGATATTGATGCTTCAAGAGTTGAGGGGACAGATTTAAGTGTTAAGCACTAAATCCAATCAACTTTGGACATAAACACTTTTACTATATAATTGATATATATTTATGGCAAGATTTATTATTTAATTGAATTAATATACTAATAAATTAAATAATAGAATTCGTAGATTCAAGTTTTTGTAATTTGTACATAGCTAACAGCTCTTCGAAGAGTAGTGACCTCGACAGTAAGACAATCTCCTGTAGCACGCAGCTGTGTGATCTCTGCCATCATACGAGCCTACTACTCGATAAGTACCATCATCTAACCTAAGAGAGTGACCGAAGGGTTGATAAAAGCAGACTCAAAAAGAAGAGGAGAAGGAGGAAGAAGAACCAACTCAGACGGAGAAGAAGCCGAAATAGATGTGGACTGGATATCAAAGGATGGAGGAGCAGAAGGAAAATCGCAAGGGTCAAAAGAGATCAGGTCATCAATAGGGTCAGCCAACACAGTCGGGTCAACTGGCTGTGCGGGCTTAAAAGATGCATGAGATCGACTTTGGGCAATGGTAGTATGGCCAATCAATTGAGAAACCCGTCGCGGAACCCCCTTGGAAAAGCTAGCTCCTAAGGCGGTAACTAACCTAAAAATAAGGCAAGCATATGGCAGTCTGACCCTCGTACCTATCGTACAGAAAGCCCTCAAAATCTTCTAGCATATAAAAAAGGAGATCAATAGAATCTCCATGCAGAATGGCATATAGGAAACGGGCCTTCTCCATCGGTAATGAATAAGTGTGAGACACAGGCCAAAGATTCGTGCACACAATACATAAAATAATCTGGCACTCAGTCAAAAGAGATCCAGTGAGAATAGGACCTGGACATCCCTCCAACCGTGTGTTAAAACATTGTCGAATAGACCAAGGAGTCCCCTGGAAGAGAATCAGGAGTAAGATAGGGGAACTGGGGTGGACTACTCGAGGAATATGGATAAGACTCGAAATAACGTCCGGAGTAATCTTAACTACCCTACCTCGAAGAAAACCCCTAAAAGAAGAACCACTAACATCATAGATGTTAGCTAGAACTCCTGTACTAGAAGGCTATGTAGGGGAACTAACCCAACCAGTAGAGGCTCCCAACGTCGAGAAGTGAAGATAGCAGCGAGATCGGGGAATAGATCAGACATGATGACCTCGCACTCGACCAAAATAGGACGCAGAGAGAACTGTGACCCAAAGACATCTTGGGCGACAGCATATATAAACCTACACCTACTGTAAGATGTGGATGTACTAAGGGTGGAATGAGTAGTACATGCTCTCTTAGGCGGTATCTGAAAGAATTGAATCATAACATTAAAACCGTGATAAACATATGCATGAATGCACGCAAAATGAGGCAAATATGTGAACATGCAACGTGCCATAACATGAATGCATGATGACATGCAATGATGTCTAGACGTAAGTAATGTGAAAACATGACACGTGCCATGATGCCTAGACATAGAGACGTGATGTCATGATGAAGAGACGTGACGTCATGATGTGGTGACATTATGGTGTCACCAAACATACAACTCCAACACACAAACCAACCCCAAGCCGCTCACTCCCAAACAACAATCAATCCCCACAATCAATCATGCAAAAATCAAAATCAACTTGACCACAAAGCGAACTCCAAAATCTTCCAACCAATGACCAAAATCACGACGACCCAAGTCACCAATCACGCACCTAATCCCATGCTATGACCATCACACACCAATGCACAACCAACACCATAGTAACCCAAACAACGTCAACGTATAATGAACAATGGCAAAATGATGTAAAAAATGAGCCAAACTCCAAGTGTGATTGAGATATTGTGCTAAATTTCATACAATAGGACTAGAATGCATGAAACAAGTAATGCAATCACAAAATCCAAGCGAGAATGAACAATAATCAACAAATTGTAAAGAAAAGTGGATAAAATAGAGAAAAATCAAAAAGTTTCGAAGATTACCTTTGAAATTCGATGGATTAATGAAATAGTTGCACAATGCAGTTGATTAAGTGAGTTAAAGTGATTGCGAGAAATTGGAATTTTGAGTGGGTGCTCAAAAATTTGAGAAATCTTGTGAAAAATGGGTGAAAATGCGTGAAAACCCCTTTAAATCACAAAGTTATGGGCTGTCGCTCGAGCGATCCTTGAGCGATAAGCGAGCAAGGTAGCTTCTGCTGCTGTCACTCAAGCGTGTTCCTGCGATAAGCTGGCAACACACCAATTGATAGAAATAACACCAAAAGTTCAAAAATTAAGAAAAATAACGTTTTTTAAATACGAAAATTTATCAAATCATGCTCTTGACACCTCGATGATTAAATCATTTACGCAATCACAAGTAGAGTACTATCAAAAAGACTTTTCCATGTACTCAGTTAAATTCAAGATGGAGTAAAGTGTATAAATGACTCATGCGTGTTAAGTGCCACTATCATATCGTGAAAATGACTCCAACCTTAAATTTGTGAGAAAGGATAGGTACCATCACTGTTAAATAAGTATGATCCATACTAATGAATGTCAAACCCGAATAGATTTTAGGACATGAAAAACGAGCTCAATTATATGATAATTTTTCTTTTCTCCTCTTGAATTTGAGCATATAATATTTTTTATCGCTTTTCTCGTGAACAACATCTTATGTGTTGACCCGTGTGTATTAAGTGACTAAAATGACCCTTGTAATGAGCTTTAGACAGGTTAACCCAAGTCTGATGACTACAGGCACCAGGTTATGAGAAACCTTGCAGGTTTAATTACTGAAGTCAAGTAGTCTTTGAACACAAGTATAAGATGTACCAATTTGGTATACATATTTTTTTTAAAATGCAACAACGTAGGGAGACTATCACGAGCTAAGGTCATTTAAATGTAGGCCAATTGATGTTCAAGGTCACCCTATTAACACGTGACTATCATCCCAAATCTCACACATACGGTCAAGACTCACTCACAAGATCATAATGTGTGCAGTGCAGATGATTACATGATGACACATATACTTAATACTCCACATTATACAAAACCAAGCAATGGAAAGACAGTGTAAAATAGATAAATACTTACTTGGTCACACATGACATGTTTAAAATCATAATAATATGTCGTTTGCCAAAAAAATTGTAATTTTCCCATTTTTCAAAAAAATAAAAAAATATTTAACAAATAATAGTTGAAACAAATAAATGCACAAAAATAGAAGTAACAAAAATAACAAAGAGAAAACAAGAAACAATGAGATGCATGCATGAATAAATGGACACAATAGACTACACATGCATGCATCTAAACACCAAATCAGGGTGAAATTGAATGCCCTTACCGTGAAGAGCACGACCATATTCACGACCTTCCAAGTCACTCCTTTTAACCCAGACTTTATTAGAAGTAGAAGTTAATTGAGTTAACCGAGTCATCATCTTGGTTAAGTGACTAACTTGATTGGCAAGAAAGTTAACACTGCTAGTGAAATCCTGATTTTTACTTCTAGTCATACGGTTACGACACCTAGGTCTGGTGTATCCTAGTGCACCACAGTGGTGGCAAGTGGGAATGAACTTAGGCTCAAACCTACTCGGTGGTTGTTGCCGAAAAGTAGGACAACTGACCTCATGTTGTTTGGTAGGTGTCGATCTTATGACATGCTTACATTTGGGTTTAGGATAAGCAACCTCAGGAGCTTTGTTGGCAGCAGGAACAAACGTGGTCTTGGATGTACTAGCAGTAGCATCACAATTATCAACATAACCCAGACCATGCCTATTTTCAGCAGGCTTGTTCATCCTAAGCAGATTGTCCAGCTTCTGCAAGCTACTAAAAAATGATTTGAGTTGAGCATTAGATTTATTAAGATCAGTAGTTAATGATTTAACTTTAATTTTCAAGTTTTCATTAACTAGCTTCAACTCACCCGACTTTCTAGTCGAGTCCTGAATGTCACTCAACAGTTTTTCACGTTCAAGTTCAAGCTCGTTGACCTTTTTCAAGACGGCTTTATTGACCTTCTTAATTTTGAGACTCTTCTCAAATAGTTCACGATAAGACACGTGAATGTCGGTCTCATCATTAGACTTTTCACTCTCATCCTCCTTTTCATCCTTCTCAATCTCACGGTCATATTCGATTGTAGCAATCGAGGTGAAGGACATGAATTTTTATTCATCCTCACCACCAAATGTCTTATTATGTGAACTGGAATCTGATTCCTCATCACTCATGGTCACTACTAATGCCTTATGTCATTCTTTACCCGAAATCCTCTTCAAATTAAGACATTCACTTGACCAAACCCCTTGCACTCATGGCATTGGACAAATTGAGATTTCTTAACTGGAGTCCTAGAGGTATTTTTCTCACATATACTTCTCAAGTTCTTTACTTGGGACATCTCTATTCTGCTCCTGAGGCTTTCTCTTATTCCTCATCACCTTCTGAAATTTTTTAACGAAATAAGCTATTTCGCCGTCCCTAAGTGTTTCAGTGTTAGTGGACTCACTCTTCTCTTCTCTAACACTGTTCATGGCGATGGATTTAGCCTTTTTGGGCAGTGAAATTGTGAGTTCATAAGTTTGAAGCGATCATACGAGTTTCTCAATTTTAACAGTATATAAGACCTTACTCTCTTTTATAGCAGTGACCTTAGGTCTAAACCTCTCGGGCGGTGATCTAAGGACTTTCCTAACAATTTTTGACTTGGGGATCCTTTCATCTAAGTTAAAACTAGAGTTAACTATGTCATTAAGCTTCGCATAGAATTCATTGAACGATTCATCATCCTTCATTTTAATCTCTTCAAACTTAGTTAAAACATTTGCATTTTCGAGTTTTAACCGTTTTAGTTCCCTCTTATGTGATTTCTAATATGTCCCAAACTTCCTTAGCAGTTTCTTACATCGATACTCACCTAAACTCCTTAGCAGATAAAACCATGAACATAGCATGAAGACCCTTACTGTTCCAATTACATTCATCAAGATTCGTTTTCGACCAAAGAGAGATATCAGTGGGTGTGATAATACCTGCAACATTAGTTGAAGGTGGAGCCCACCCATTTTGAATGCTAACCCAAATACGTTCATCCAGTACTTTAAGAAAATATCTCATTCGAACTTTCCGGTAAGCATAATTGCTTATGTCGAAGAATGGAGGTATAGACAAGGATTGACTCATCTAGAATAACAAACTAAAGATCAGGAATCAAATTAAGGCTCTGATACCAATTGAAAAATGCTTAGTTCGACCATATCAACACCTAAAGGGAGGTGAATAGTGTATAATGCTGAATTAAAAACTATTACGAATTAAATGACAACAAGTCACTTTTAATTCTTATCTGGATATTAACCAAGCAAGTCACTTTAGTCCTAAGTTTGAACAATCAAAATAATGAAAGTAGTAAACAACACCAGAATGATCACGGAGAGACCCGATTGGGAAAAACTCTGGGCACCTTACCAGTCAATCCACTATAAACGAATATAACAACTTACAGTCTATCAGACTAGATGACCCGTACTATCTGATTTCCTCACTATACTCCAAAAAGCTCTCCCTGGATCTCGTGCTCTTCGGCACCAATCTTTAGTTGCAGTTGCCAAAGTTCTCTGTGGAATTTGCTACCATGCAGCACTCCAAACCTCGTGAATTCATCTATCTCCAATAGATCACGAAAAATAACATGTTCTTCATAGGCATGAATTCCTATCAACTCCCTTAGATCTTTAGAAATCTGACCAGATATATAGGAAGTAATGGTTTGGTATTTGGATTATGCTCTCAATGCTTTTCTCACCAAAGAATCTCACAAGAATGAAGGTTGAATGATGTGATATGAAGAAATCACTCTCTCAGATAAAGCTCTCTCAATTGTTCAACCTTAGAAAAATATACACGCGAGCTTTAGCATATATAGGTAGTTTAGAAAACGAATGGGCCGAGTAAAAAGTCTTGAAATCGAGAAATAAAAAAATTTCGGATAAACCTATCACTCGAGCGAAGGCTCAGCGACTATCAAGCAACAACATGTCGCTTAAGCGAAGGCTTGGCGACAATCCAGCGACAATGTTTCTATTTTTATAGCTCGAGCCTAACCTTAGCGACGGTCTAGCGAAAATCTACGATGTTTTCCTTCTTTTCCCATTCTCGAAACCCTAAACTTAAACAACCACATTTTGACTAATTGCACATCACTCCTTGACCTTTTACAATAAATCAAATTCAGTCCCTTTTTTCACTAAATCGCCAATTAAAAAAATTCTAAAACCTAACATAGATAATGTTTCATGTCAGTTCCACTACCCATGAAGCTTCTGTACAAGCCTCCTTGAATAGCATCGTTTTCCTTCCTTCATTCGGGACCATTGATTCAATTTTTTATTTCCCTCCATTTTTATAGCAATTCTGATGGAATTTTTCCTGCTTCATTATCTTTAAATCTCAAATTTCCTTTCATTTCTTTCCTCGTTTACTCTTAAAATTTTCTTAGCTATTCTACCTTTTCTTTCCTAAGACTTTTCCAGATTAGTTACCTCTCCCTTTTGTGAGTTGCCTGCCAAAGTTCTTAAGGTACCTCCTACTTTTTTTCACCTTATCTCATTACTTTCACATTCCTTCAATTTCTTCAATATGAGTTCAGACAAATCTAGGTTCGTTCATAGGAAAACGGGCAAGTGGAGTCAATAGGAATCAATCTTCATCCAACTCAGACGTTTTTTAAATATTACTCCTAACATTGTTACTATCGTCCATCTCAAACATATAGCTCTTCCTTTAAAAGAAACTTAAAACCAGAACTCTTTAGGGATGAGTATTAATGGGATAGTGAGATAGGTGCTATGATTTTATATCTCGTAAGTGTACGGATCATAATAAATAATATAGGGGATCAATGAGTCAAAATATCGTTCTCACGAGGACTACTATTTAACCGTTGGTTAAATTATTCCTAACTTTAATTTGATTTAAAATAAATAGTACTTTATATTATTTTTTTGATTTTTTTAATTATATAATATAATAAGATTTTTAATAATGGTTGAAGTGTTAGGACTCATAACTTCTCCATAGTTATTTCCTTAATCTCATTCACCAATTTTATAACAATTGATTATATTTATTAGGTCGAATTCTTCTAACGCATTCAATTTATCTCTCTCGAGTTCAAAATGATTCTACTATTTAACTAAATCATTTCAATATATTTACGTGAATTCGGATATATCTTAGTTAAACACGTTATATATCTAAACATTCATGTAACGACCACACTAATTAGAAAATGTATCTTTATACTTTTATACTAGTTCCCTACTTTTACTACGTGGTATAAATAAATAATCCGTATTTCTTCGTAATTATCGATCGCAAAATCAATGAATTAGTGGTCAATTAATCCAAGCATTAAGAATAGAAGTAAAAACAATTCCCAAAACTACATATCAAGGGAGAAGAATAAAACAAGAAAGAATTAAAGTATATTACCGGTCTAAAGGAAAAAGGGAAAAAGATGAATATCTTGCATCAAGATTCTTCTTCCTTCTTGTAAAAGCTTGAGACTCTAGCTTCTTGATTGATTTTTTTTTTTTTATTTATTACATCCATCTTTTGAGTTGTATAATATATGTATACTGAATTCCCAAGCCGTGAATATATACGACTAATGAAGTCCAACAAGCCTCATCTCAATTGTTGGACTAAGGTATGTATTTATAAAACAAAATTTTGACATATTCTTGTTAAAATTGGTTTCCTCCAAAGAGTTCAAATTGGTTTCAACCAAAGAGTTTGAGAATAAAAAAGAAAATGAATCCCTTTTCCAATTAAACTCATTTTCTCATGTGATTTTAGTCTTTCGTCTTCTAATTTTTGCAATTAAACCCTCTTCATTCTAAAATCATTATAGTTGATCCGATGCAAGTTTTGGAGTTTGCAATTTAGTCCCCAAAATTTCCATTTGTTGAATTTGCTTTCAAAACTTATGAATTTTTACCGAATGCTCCGTTAATGCTCCTAATTGATCTCTTGCAATTTGGTTAATCTTCAATTGTTTCAAATCAATTTCAATTAAGCTCCAAGTCACATGATGTATCCAAATTGGGATTTTCCTACAATTCACATAGTTTACACAAAATTAAGTATATAATCGCTCAATTTATATTTATTAAGTAAGAATAGAAGCCTAAATAAGCGCATAAAACTTTTATCCGTCCCGAGCAAAACTATCTACTAAACACACAAACAAACAAAATTATAATTGTATTGGATAACTCTGTTGAACTCGCATTAAGTGTTGAAATTGTTTGATGATTCATAAAAACTTCGTAAGTAATGCAAATAAAACTAATTTGTACTTATTCAATGGATGATCAATGTGTGTGTATGTGCACGCACGCATAGCCAATCAAATCATCATGAAATTTTAAGTTATATCCTAACACTTAATAGTCAAATATTTCATTTTCTCTCTCGTGGGATGCACACCTCCAAACTTGTTTTTCATTCACACACCAAAGGTATTTATTCTAAAGTTAATTTCACAACACTCTCAACTTTCAACTTTCCCACTCAAGTTTGACTGGGATTTCACCAATTGAAGTCAATATTTCAACAAATAAGGATTCTCCAAATTTTTTAATTACTTCAACATTGAAGACTCAACTAAGCTAATAATCATTTATCAAAGATCTAATTATCCCAAATAAGTGTTTGAAATTAAATCAAGACTTGTAGTACATTATTATTATTATTATTATTATTATTATTATTATTATTATTATTTGATTTCTTTGCATTAAACTTTTTAAGTGACCCTTGTATCAAACTTTTAGTTGATGACTCCCAAGTCAGATGATATAGGACACTAGGATTTAGATACATTTGCAGACTTAATCACTCGAGTTATAAAGATTACTAAGAGAGACATTTCACAATGAGACAACTCTTTTTTGCCATGATTAGTGTAATGTCCCTCATCAAACACTCATCTTCAAAATAACCACTAATTTAATATTTTTCTCACAATTTGCATTTCATTGGTTTTAGACAATCCACATAAGAAGTTTCACGCATGGAATACTCATTCATATCAGTATTTTCCTACATAGTGCAATCACACCCCACCCCCACCCCCACCCTCCCCAACTATTATTTTCAATTGGTTATGTAGTTGTTTTTTTAATTATGATCTCGGTTTGTTAAGTTTAGTTCAAAATTAATTTAACCTGTTTTGTCAAGATATCAATCCGAAAATTCATAATAATAAGATCTTACATAAACAAATATCGAATTAGCAAAAAAGCAAATAAAACTAACTAACTAACTAATCTACACCCCTAATCTTAAAATACACATTGTCTTCAATGTGTGCTCAAAACAAATTTAAAGAAAGGTTAGCAATACTCGTGTGTATATGATTTTTCTCGTTATTGGTCTTTTATCTTACTTCAATAGCCTTTTTCATGCTTTTCTACAAAAATATTTCTATTATACCTGAAAAGGAACAAGAAAGTAATTATAAATATATTCTCTTGCGACTTTATACTAATTTAATTAGGAATGTTGATTGTAAATTAGTTATGACCTAAAAATAAAAAAAATAAAAAAAAAAGAGAGAGAATAAGTTTATATATATGAAGAAAAAAAAGTAAAAGAGGAAAAAAAATGAAAAAGAAAAATAAGAAAGAAGAATTTTGTTGACCTCAAAAAATGAGTTCAACAGATGCTCGGGCCCACTCTTACCACATCAAGTACGAATTCGGCGCGCTTCTACAGGAACGAAAATGGTATTCTGACTGGAATGAACATGGGAGACACCTTTCGACAAAAGACGAAGACGTTCAGGCACCGACGATTGAATGCCGGGCAGATTTCTCACAATATGTCTCTTTTGTAATGGAATATGTGAAGAACAGATATGGAAATAAGGAGTTTTATGTTGGAGTCCTAACGTATTTGCTTCTCTTGTATATAAAATAATCCAAGAACATGACATCTAAATCGTCTTTATTTTGTTTCCTTTACCAGAATGAAGATACTGTCAATATTTGATTCTAAGATTACACAGATGCCAACCACCTTCTTCCATACAAATTGAGGCTCTTTATACTACTCTAGCCGACGTGGTGATTGTTGGATCACTGTCACTATCTCCACCTTACAATTAATGTTTAACAGAAGGTTTGTCATTTTATTTGTAGGCTGACACACTTATATACTTTATTGCAAATGTCATATCAATCATTTCTAAAAGATCTCCAAATCTGTCACAAGGAACAACGTCGACTTCAGCGTGTGTCGAGTCAGTTTTGATTCAAGGATCTCTAGTGCATTGGACCTAAGGCAATTTGAAAGAACCTCTGCACCAGGTCCAGGGACTTTGGTGATTTTGGGTTCTGATGAGCCTCTGCTACTTCACGGAAGGACCTTTGATGAGCCAGTTCCTTTGACTTCAACTTTGTCAACTCTCTCATTTTGACCTTCTAGTTGGTTTCCTGCCCCACGTGGACCTGTTGCTTACTTGACTATCCACCTGGCATTGCTTACGTGGCTCTCCACGTGGGACGTTGCTTACGTGGCTATCCACGTGCCAACTGATATGGGACCTTCAATTTGAGGTATAACAATAGTCCCCCCAAGTCTATGCATGATTATTTATGTAATGCATATAGTTCAAGTATTGCATAATTCTTCAAAAGGAGAGATGTTCTGACCTTCACAGGGCCTCCCATCAGTGTCGTCTGAAGTAGTTTTTACTCGGTAGAGAATATGGTGTTTTCTAACGTTCCTTGACACAAGCTATATTTGTGGAGGTTCTGCTACATTTATCCGAAATGGGTCCATGTAACCGAAGTGCTTTCACTGATTCGAAGTGCCATCACTCGTTTTAGAGGTTGAAAGTGCCTAATGCTGACTAACAGCCTCAGACTGATAGTTACGAGGGGTTTACCATTTTTCCAATGATTTTAGGGCATGAGGCGTCCTTAAATATAGTGCATCAATGATTTGATGTTGCGTCCAACTTCTAAAGGAGAGCAATTATTTTGATACAACTTCCAACACGGGCAAAAGTCGACGCATTTACTAGGCAATGATGGATGTTGCCCACGTTCCTTGATGAGTTCTAGATGCATGAGGGCGCTTACGCCAAACGTTCTAATCTGGGCCTTTGAAGTCTAAGCATCAGACATGGTGAGCGGCTCGAATTGACTCTGGTAAATTAACGGTTGGATGACCACACCCAAGATCCAATGGCTGTGATGTGTCTACCTATAAAAGGTATAAGCCTTTGGAAAGGGGTTTTTCTAATTTTACACGAATCTTTGCTTTGTTATTTCTTCAACTTTTCAAATTGTCTCCTCAAAGAACTTTGCAAGTTTTCTTCTTCTCGAAATCATCCCCAGTTTTCTTCTATTCTTTGATTTGCAGTAGTCGTAAGTAATCTGTTGTTTCTTTTTACATCTTTATTTGTTCATTGTGGGAGTTTTTCTCTTAAGTAAAATCCAAGAACCAATGGCTTCATCTAAACTTGCCGGGGAGAACTTAGACATTAACGAGTTAGCGAGTGAGTTGGGATTCTATGTTACCAACACTACCAACCTTGCTAGAGACATTAAGGCTGGGCTGGGTGCTTCAGTCTCTGGGTAACGTCGATGGTGATGATGACATATCTTGGGGGGCAGCCAAAATCTCGTTATGCATCGACCTATCCCACTTTGCTATCCTTAGGGAAAAATATAGGATTCCTTACGATATAGAGCTTCTGACCCTTTCCTTTAATGGGCAAGCCAGCTATCTAAGGTAGGATTGTGTCGTCATCAGTGAGTTTTTATTAACGGGTAGGTTCTGACTCCCACTTCATCATTTTCTAGAGATGTCCTTAGGCTCTATGGGTTGGCTCCTACCCAGCTCACACCTAATGCATGGGCTCAACTAGTGGGGTCATATTTTCTTTGGAAAGAGACTTTTCTAGGTGAGGACATACCTCTCCACGTCTTCCAAACTGTTTATCAAACTAAGTCCTTAGGCCAAGGGGATTCTAGGCGTTGGTATTCGTTGTGTCCCTGGGGGCACATTCTCCTTTCGTGCTGGGTCTCCCTACATCTATCAAAGGATGGAAGGAGACCTAGTTCTAGGTTGAAGGGAAGTGGCAGAAGTTCGAGGGTGACACTATCCCTTATGTCAAAATCTCGACCTCCTACTTCGAACCCAGTTAGTGTTATTCGTGCATTTCGCTCGTTGTAGTTTATTGAGATTGTCACTAACTAGTTATGACTATTTTGCAAGGTCTGTGGAGTGCTTTGATTTTGATAGAAGTTACTGAGATACCTTGTCAAAAATATATCGTCGACCCTCATTTGCTCGTGACTTCAATCATTTGATTATTTCTCCTTACATATATGAAGAACTTTTCTTAATGGCCCGAAGAGGTAAGACTTGCATTGATTCTTTCATTCTTCATTAACTTTTTTGCTTTACTTATATTCGACGATTTTTCCATTCTTTGCAGAAAACATCACAAAGAGAAGACCCCCCATCCCTGATATGGCCACTATCATAGCCGTCACTTCGATAGCCGACAGCAAAGAGATATTACAATCATCTGCTAGAGGTGAGGGATAGAGTGTCGCGAGAAAGCTGCCTCTCAGGAAAAAGGTCGTCTCCCCTTGGCCGACAAGGGAAAAAAGTTGTCATCGAGGAGCCTAAGAAAAGATTCGGGGTATCTGCCACCGTGGTGAGTACCTCCAATGATATCCTTTTTCCTCGCTCTGACGTGCCTGTCGGGGAAAAGTTGCTGACAGTCTCGATTGCTGTAGTCTTTGGGGGCAAAAGCGGCCAACTGCCTCGAAGCGTCAGAGGTAAGAATTTGCCAAGAAGCCTAGGGCTTCAAGCTAATCAATGACCTCAGATCGTTCCCAAGAAAATCCAGCCCTGTCCAAGAAGTCTGCCAAGCTAGAACCTCAAGCCCATGCATTCCTTCCTGTAGAGGTTTAGACAGCTACAACAACATTCCATACGTTTTGGACCGAAAAGTGGCAAAACTTCGTCGAGACTAGCGACACTGTAGATATCGTCGCCACAATTGTTGCCCAGGCCATAATGTCATTTGGAATGGCCGTAGATGTGAAGACCCTCTTTAAAAACCTTCAACGAAAGAATAGGGAGTTTGTGGCAAAAGCCACTTGAGCTAAGGAAAAAACTATGTCGGTCAAGGCTGAGGTAGAGGCTCATAAGAAGAAAGGGAAGAAGGAGACCTTGAAGCTTACTTCTACCTTGGAAGAAATTAAAAGGCTAAAAAAGGGAGTGTTCCTATCTCAGAGGGAAGTTGCCTCTCTGACGAAGTGAGTGGAAACCTCCAATACCCATCAGAAATTGGCAGTCAAAGCCCTAGAGAAAGGAAACAAAGAAAATGTTGCCTTAAAAGGGCATGTGGGGGAGCTGACCTTCCAAGTAGCGAGTTTAAATAAAGAGGTTGAGGCAATTAGAAATGATACTGAACGTGCTAGTAACAAGGCCAAAAATAACTTCATGGCTAACTTCCATATGACGGAGGCGTACCAGTGCTTCAAAAAGTAGTAGATAAGATATGCTTATCTAGAGGTTATTGAGTGGCTCAAAGTTCATATTCAGCACATCACTTCCGATTCGAGGACAAAATTTCTTGAAGACGAGGAGGATGAGCCTTAAACGTCGGCTGAAGGGGTCCAAGTCATTAACCTTGATGATAAGGCTGCTGAAGAGGTTGCCCTTAAAGAAGTGGCCTTTGGGGTCATAGTCTCTTTTGAGGCTCATCAACCCCCACACCTTCAGCCTTAGATGTATTTTTCACTTTTGTATTTATTCCAAGTGTAATGTAATTTTCCAATCTTAATGAAGTTCAGTTTTTTTCTTATTTGACTTCTGTTGTGTTATTTTGACGTAATTGCTAACTTCGATTTGACATTGCTGTACATTAATTACTTCTGACCTCAATAAGTTTTCGATATCAAATAAGTGATGGAGCCATACCTTCTCCAATCTTTGGGGTCGGGTTTATGAATAAACCACATTGACAAATTTTATTCGAGTTTTGAAAATATTTCAAAAGTACGGTTAGGTTAGATTAGCTTTTCTAGCTTGTATGAACATTAGAAAATTTATCGAATTGGACCATTAGGTCAGATAGCAGACCTTAACCTCTTTCGAATGGGGTTGTCATATTGATTAACTTCAAACATGCTTACGTCATTTTTAATTGTGTCAGATCATCTTGGGTCTGCCACAGATTATAATTTAACCGTTTTAGCATATTTAAAATTTTGATCAAGTATTCCAAGGTCGAGCAACTTTAACTTCTATAACATAACTACTTAAGGTGATGCTTTCTTAGAGCTTCAAACAACATAATCCTTTAATATAATGCTCTTTTAGAGCTTCTAGCTCTCTTAGAGTTTCAGATAACATAATCTTATAATTTCATGCTCTTAGAGCTTATTTGCTTGTTTGAGCTGAGGTTTTCTTAGTAGAAGTATGCAGGATCGGAAGGTTTACCTATTCCAATACTATAGAGGCACTTAGCCTTTATGGAATAACTTTAAGACTTTTGGCCTTTATTGTGATAAACGTCGAGGCTCTTAACCTTTGTAAAACAATAGTGAAGCTCTTAGCCTTCGTGAAATAGTTTTGAGGCTCTTAGCCTTCTAGAGAGGGCGTTGACCCTTAACTTACAACAATAACAAAGATTGCATTTTATTGAATTCAAAGCTGTTCATACAAGATCTTTTACATCGTTGATAATACTTGCACAGATGTTTTGTGTTCTAAGGATGAGCCTGCGCCTTTCCTTCCATATCTTGATTTTATAAGTTTCCGGCCGAATCTCTTCGCATATGCAGTATGGACCCTCCCAATTGGGACCAATGGTCCCTGAACCATGTTCCTTTGAAGGTGGGAACACTCTTTGAAGTACCAACTTATTCATCCTGAATGACTTTTTCTTTGCTTTTGAGTTATAGTACCTGATCATTTTCCTTTGGTATATGGCCATTTTGATCCGAGAATCGTCCTTCATCTCCTCGAGGAGGTCTAATCCACATATTTTCATCTCATCATTGATTATTTCATTGAAGTGTATTCACCTGGGAGATGGAAGACCCACTTTGGCAGGACTCATAGCCTCAACCCCATATGACAAAGAAAGGAGTATTCCCTATTGAGGTTTGACCACGGTTCTGATTGCCCAAAGCACCCGAGGTAGTTCATCCACCCATGCTCATTTTGAAACATCAAGCTTCATATTCAAGGTGTACTTGATTATTTTGTTCACAGCCTCAACCTGACCATTAGCATGGGGATGATATGAGGAGGAGAAGTGCTTCTTGATATCCAACTCATCACATATTTCCCCGACCTTCTTGTTGTTGAATGAGGGGTCTTAAACCTACAGATGATGTTTTTCCATAAGAACTTGAAAGTATTGGCTTAATTTATTTTTGCGAGCGATTCGGCTTCTACCCACTTCGTTAAATAATCAATAGCAACAATTGCGAAGCTGGCACTTCCTCTCCCTTTGGGAAAAGGTCCAATTAGGTCGATCCTCCATTTTGTAAATGGCCAGGGGCTAGAAATCATGCTCAATTCTTGTGAGGGTTATCTCTATATAGTGGCAAAACATTGACATTTATCACATTTCTGACAAACTATTTCACATCATTTTTCAAGGTTGGCTAGTAGTATCCTTGTCTGAGTACTTTTTGTGCTAAAGATCAGCCTTCGGCATGATTGTCGCAGACGCCTTCATGGATTTCTCTAAGCATGTAGTCTGTCTGCTCCCTTCCGATGCATCTTAGTAGGGGCAGTGAGAAGCTGTGCTTATACAATACATCATCCTAGAAGATGAAGTTGGCGACTCTTCTCTTAAGTTTTTGGGCCTCTTCTTTCCCCAAGGGCGGGGTTTGGTCCTTTAGGTAGGTATAATGGGCTTCATCCAAAAAGGGGTATTTTCTACCCACATTACCGTTGCGCTGACATCTGTAGAGGGTCTAGTGAGGTGCTCAATTGGAACTAAGATAAGTAGCTCGGAGTCTTTATTGCTTGCCACTTCACTAGTACGTCAACATGAGCATTGTACGATCATGGAACCTGCATTAGTTCGAACCTCTCAAGTGACAGGATGAAGCTCATTACCAGTTTTAAGTAGGCTGACATAGACTTGTCCCTGATAGAAAAGTTCTCATGCACTTAGCTAACGATGAGCTGGGAGTCACTGTTGATTATTAGCCACTTTACTTACATTTCTTTTTCCAGTCGTAGGCTAGCTAAAAGAACCTCATATTCTACGATATTATAGGTTGCCATAAAGCCAAACCTCACAGTACAAGTAAGCTTGTGTCCCTCCAGACTAACTAAGACAATTTCTGCTCTTGAACTTATGTCTCCTGACGACCCATCGACCGAGAGCCTCCAAATCTGAGGCTCTGAAGGTTCCATTTCTTCTTCAACTTCGGGGACATGGGTTGATTTAGCCACAAAATTAGCTAAGGCCGGTCCTTTAATTGCTAACCTTGGCTTGTAAGTGATGTCGAATTCGCAAAGCTCCACAGCCCATTTAAGTAACCTCCCCAAGATATCTGGCTTCTGAAGTACTTGTTTAAGGGGATAATTGGTTAGCACGTAGATGTTGTGTGCTTGATAGTAGGGCCTCAACTTCCTTGAGGCAATTACCAAGGAAAGGGCCAGCTTCTCCATGTCAGGATATCAAGTTT
Organism: Fraxinus excelsior; assembly: GCA_019097785.1. Classification (NCBI taxonomy): domain Eukaryota; kingdom Viridiplantae; phylum Streptophyta; class Magnoliopsida; order Lamiales; family Oleaceae; genus Fraxinus; species Fraxinus excelsior. Next base: position 23,260,755 of record CM032631.1, on the reverse strand, counting down.
CTGCTACTAAAAGTACTTTGCTCACATAGTACACCAGTAGTTGATGGTTATTTTCTTCCCTTATCAGAACAGAACCTAGGGCTTCGGAGGTCACCGCTAAATATAAGTGCAGCACCTCGTGGTCTTTTGATTTAGAAAGGAGTTGTACCTGACCTAAGTACATATTTAGCTCTTGCAAGGCTACCTCACATTCCTCTATCCATTGAAACGTGTTTCCTCCTTTGAGAATCTTGAATAAGGGTAGGCATTTGTCTATTGCCTTAGAGATTAAGCGATTCAAGGCCGCGACTCACCCTATGAGGCTCTACACCTCTTTTAGCTTCTAGGGAGACCTCATTTCAATCAATGCCTTTTTAGCGTTTGCTTCGATACCTCTGACAATATAACCAATGAATTTACTTGATAACACCCCAAATGCACATTTCAATGGATAGAAGATCATTTGATACCTTCGTAGAATCTGGAACGTCTCACTGAGGTGGGTAATGTGATCATTTGCCTTTAAACTCTTTACCAGCATATCGTCCACATAAATCTCCATGGTTTTGCTAATGAGTTCGGCAAACATCTTGTTAGCCAACCTCTAGTACGTTGCCCCATCATTTTTTAATCCACAAGGCATGGCCTTGCATCAATAGAGTCATTTCTCTTTGATGAAGGAAGTATGCTCCTCATCTGGTGGAAACATGAGAATTTGATTGTACCCTGAGTCATCCATGAAACTGAGAAGTTCATGTCCAACAGTTGAATCTACAAGTTAGTCTATCCTGCGAAGTGGGAAGCTATTCTTAGGACATGCTTGGTTCAGATTTGAGAAATCTATGCATACCATCCACTTCTCGTTGTGTTTTTTTACCAATACTGGGTTGGAGACCCACTTCGAATATATAGATTCCCTTATAAAGCCATTGTTGATTAATTTCTTAACCTCGTCTTTAAGGGCCTCATACCTTTTTGGGTTAAGGGCTCTTCTCTTTTGCCTGTAAGATGTAGCTTTTAGGTCGATGTTTAAGTGATGGCTACTGACCTTAGGATCGATGCCTACCATGTCGATATGCTTCTAAGCAAAAACATCAAGGTTCTTTAGCAGAAAGTTTTTCGACTCATCCTTTATTTTGGACAACAAATTGCTTCCTACCTACGGTCATTTTGATGGATCCATGGGGTCAGCTGGGAAGGTTTCCAGTTCTTCCATATGGTCTGTTTGAGGCTCACAATCAATAATATGAGGATCTAGTTCCTCCAGGAAAACCACTTCTTCAACGGCTATTCAGGGGCTTGTATGGTGTCGAAGGTTCTTCCTTCTTCAGGAGTTTCTGCCATGATGACATCTCTCCCTTGTGTTGGGACAATTCCTTATTCAGAGAGGTCATCCATGTTAATGTCAAGGAAGATAACGTTGGGGTTCTTGGTTTCGCTTTTCTCAAAGAATTGGAGTAGCATTCTCTAGCTCCTCGTTGGTCACCTCGGATCGTGGCAATGTCATTTTCAGTTGGGGATTTCATACACTAGTGATGAATTGAGGTTACTACCCATAATTCCTTCAGGGCAGGTCTTCCAAGTACCCCGTAGTAAGCAAATCAATTGTCTACTATAAGGAACTCCATGAAATGGCGGGCAATCGGAGGTTCTGCTCCCATCTCTATTGCTAAGGAGATTTTGCCCCTTGGGATGATGCTATCTCCCGTAAACCCATACAATAGGAAATTTATTGGAGTCAGCTCATGATCAATTTTCCTCTTATCAAAAGTGGTACCAAATATGATGTTGACCGAGCTTCCATTTTCCACCAACATCCTTTTCAGGCCATTGTGGGCCATAACAGCCCTTACCACTAGGGCATTACAATGTGGATAATGCACCCCTATCGTATTCTCCTGTGTAAAAGTGATTTGAGGAGTTGTTCTTCCAATTAAAGATTGATTCACTATATAGCTCATCATCGCTGGGTCACTTGCCTACCTGGCATAGTTCCTTTGAAAAATTTTAGACTCCTCACCCATATGAAGACCTCCAATGATTGTATCGATCTCCTTCATAGGCTCATGTTCATTGTTAAGTGGGAGGCTTCACCTTTGCCTCTAACCCTTCCTGTGCCTTTCAGTGTTGTTTTTCCTTCCTCTTGTAGGGTCATCCCTATTAGGCCAATGTTCGTTGTTTCTAGGCTGCATGTTCAGCCTGTATAAAGCATTCCTTGGGAGATACCTTTTCCTTGCCTGGTTTTAGTTTTGGGAATTTTTTACGACGTCCCAACAGTTTTCCATGTGGTGTCCTTGAGATTGATGATAGGAACAGTAATTGGTTGCTTCGTCCCTATTTCTAGGTTCAATACCTCGTCCCTTACCTTGCCCCCTTTGCGAATGCCTTGGGTAAGGTTGACGTTGGTGTATTTCAGCTCCAAAATTTACCTCCTCATAGGCTAAGGTCAGTACTACGTTGAGCGTTGATGCAGTAAGCTCTTATCCGTAGTTCAGTGGGGCTAGATGGTTCATTAGGTAGGAAGTTGGGCATTTTCCTCTTTGCATTTGAGGAGGTGGATGGCCCTAACTCGCCCTATTTCTATGACCCTTTAATTTTTCATTGAGGAACTCGCGTCTTATCATTTCTAATAGGGTGTCATAGGTGGTGGGATCTTTGTTCTACACGTCTCTCCAGAAGATGGAGTTCATGTCTAATCCTCCTCTCAAGACAGTCAGTGCTCCCTTATCCGTGACTTGCACGCAGTAGGTCATTCCATCTATGAAGTGGGATAAGAAGCTTTTCAGTGCCTCCTCCCGTTGCTACCGCATGTCTTGAAGTAGTTGGATAGGTCTCTCTCCTTCTTTGTTGATCGCAAAGCATTTTAGGAATGTCTTCTTCATGTCTGGCCAACTTCGGATACTCCCTTCTAGCAGCCTCATGTACCAGATTTCAATACCTCTACTTAACATTAGGTGAGAAGCCCTGCACTTCATTACTGGGATGACGTCTTTCAAATTCATGTGAGTTTTATAGTTGTTCATGTTGTTTTACGGGATCACATCTCCTATCGTACTTTGAGATTTTAGGGAGTGTGAAGTAATTCAGCATAGGAAAACTCCTTATAGCCTCTGAGAAGGGAGAATGTTCATCGTCATCATTGAGGTCAGAGGACCTATGGGCCTCATCTGAATCTTTACCCTCCCCTTGGTGGATTTGGGGCGGTGGTTGAGAAGTTCCTTCTTCATTCTTAGCCTAGTTTCTCCTTTTCCGCCTATTTATAAGGGGTCGGACCGGAGGCTTTTCATGATACATCGGCTGATCCTCATGTTGATGAGGCTCCTACTGCCTATCTCTAAGCATTGGAGGTAAATGATAAGTTTACCTATTCCTAGGTGCTTAGGGTGAACGATCTTGCCTATTTCTAGGTGTCCCTGGGCTTATCCTATCAAAAACACTTCCAGATCTCTAAGGTCAATTTTCAGGTTCGTGATTTGGAGGGAAGTTGAATGGAGCTTCATATGGCCTTTTCGAGGCATAGTTAGCTAATGTATGTATCTCAACTTCTTTTTATTATGGAGCCTCCATTCCAACATATTGATGTCCACCCATTTGACTTTGGACCTCCTCCTCCTGATAATATCCATGTGCCTCATGAAAGATGTTTTCTAAAGCTATATATGGAGGGGCTTGATACCTTCATCGCCCTTGCATGTTCATTAGCATTTTCTACATGGCTAAGTTCTACTGAGTTATGTTGCTCATGTTGGCAGCCATGGTGGCCATCTCCCTAGTAAGTCGAGCAGCGACCTTGCCCCCACCTCTGGATCCTCCTACCTGCGTGCTGGAGGTCGTGGTCGAGTGGCTGGGATAGCTCGCGAGGGTTCCCCTTCTTCAGTGTATTCCCTTGTCCTTCTTGGGGCATTTTCGTCAGTTGAACTCATTTCTCAATCACCTTAGTATGCGATCTTCTCTTTATTCAAAGGTTCTAAGTTCCTTTCAACTCCTTTTTCAAGGATAAGGACTTGCTTCATCCCAAACTTTCAGATGTAGCATGGCTTTCTCTCCACACTCGTTCATGGTTAAATGTATGATTTTTCATAGATGGCGCCAATCTGTTGACCTCAAAAATGAGCTCAATAGATGTCGGGCCCACTCTTTCCACGTCAAGTATGAATTCAGCGTGCTTCTACCGAAACGAGAATGGTATTCTGCCTGGAATAAATGCGAGAGGCACTTCCGACAAGAGACGAAGATGTGCAGGCACCGACGATTTTTGGTAATGAAGACCATCGTGCTATCAATGAATGATGGGTAGATTTCTCACAATTGATCTCTCTTTTGTAATGGAATATGTGGAAAGATAGATATGGAAATAGGGAGTTATGTGTTGGAGTCTTAACGTATTTGCTTCTCGTGTATATAAAATAATCTAAGAACAAGACATGTAAATCTTCTTTAATTTGTTTCTTTCAAGAGAATATAGATACTATTAATATTTGATTCTAAGATTACACAGATGCCAACCACCTTCTTCCATACAAATTGAGGTTATTTATACTACTTTGACCGATGTGGTGATCGTTTGTATCAAAGCCACATGGCGACATCTCCTAAATCGAAACTTCACATCACTGTCTCCTCCATACAATTAATGTTTGACAGAAGGTTTGCCGTTCTATTTGTAGGCTGACATATTGATATACTTTATTGCAAATATCACATCAATCACTTCTAAAAAATCTCCAAATCTGTCAAGGAACAACGTCGGCTTCAGCGTAGGTCGGGTCAATTTTGATTCGAGGATCTCTGGTACATTGGACCATGGGCAATTTGGAAGAACCTCTGCTTCAGGTCTAGGGGCTTCAATGATTTTGGGTTCTTATGAGCCTGTGCTACTACACGAAGGACCTCGGATGAGCTAATTTTCTTTGACTTCAACTTTGTCGACTTTATCTCCTTTTGACCTTCCATCTGGTTTCCTGCCCCACGTCGACCTGTTGCTTACATGACTATCCATGTGGCATTGCTTACATGGCTCTCCACGTGGGCGTTGCATACGCAACTATCCATGTGGCAACTGAACTGAGACCTCGAATTTAGGGGGGAGGGGATAACAAATTTCTTTTCACAAAAGCCCATGTTTTTCGCGGTGTGACCGCAACTTTACAAACCGCATAGTTGACTTTTTTTTTTTTTTTTTTTTTTTTTTTTTTTGCGAAGCTAGGATGACAAACCTAAAACATTAGGAAAAAATTTAAAAAAAAAATCAACTAAAATTTACTAAACGTGCCTATGTATTAAATAAAACCTTAATAACCAAAACTAAAGAATTAATGGTTAAAAAATGGGTTAATTAAGTTCTTGATTTATAGTCTTGACTTTTGCACAAGTATTTGATAGAACTTTGAGTATGACTTTGAAAGTTTTGCTTACATTGCTCAATTTAACTTTGTTTCATATTTCACACGTCCTCCAAAATCGTACTTTGCCCTCTTTAATATTTAGGACTTTTCTAAATTACCCATTTCAAAACTCAACTAAGAATACTTCAATTTTCTCATCGACTTTAATCACAAATCCAATAAAGTTGAGGGTTTGCATACTAATCCCATTTTCTTTGAATGCCAATAATTCATTTGTCTCTTTCATAATTAATTCCTCCATTTTTCCATGTTCTTCTTCTTTAGTTGTTGATTCCTCATACTGAATGATGAAGCGACCCTCCATTAGCATGTTATTTGGTTCATCCAGATTTATATGATATTCAATCTTTTTATATTTTCCATGGCAATGATATCTCCCATAACTATGTCACTGTCATCTTCTTCTTCTTCATATGGATTATCAAAGATAGCTTTCCTTACTTCTTCTTCATGGCGATGATATCTCTCATAACATGTAGTTTTTAGTATAATGCAATGCTCTAATCTTTTCATAAACAATAGATTTGACATTTAATGCCTCTACAAGCCATTCTTATCCGTCATTGTAAAGTTATGCTCTCTTACTTCTTTTCTTAATGAAACAAAGAAAAATAAATAGATCAATTAAAAAATAAAAATAAATTCAAATAAAAGTAAGAAATAATTTGAACCAATCAAACTACATGAAATTATGTTGCATTACCAAAAGAGACTACATGTTTTATTTAAATAAACACCCTTTCTCACTCAATATTCTAAAAGAATGGGTTTTAATTTTAAATAATTATCGAATATTTACATTTTTCAATTAATGATCAAGCAATTGAAAAGAACGATAAAAGCGATAGTAAACATCCACAAATCAAATCAAATTAAAGTCAAAATAATTAATTAAAAACTAAAAATATAATAATAAGGGTTCATCTCATCCTAATAATGTATAAAGGGTTCTTCTCATCCAAGTAATGTATAAAATTAGCTTAACATATCGAAATTACAAAAATCATATTTAAGTGAAAAGATATAACCTAAAATTTTAATAAATTGAGAAGATGAAGATGAAGATGAATCTTGAAATTTTGAATCTCTTCAATGGTTTTTTTATGAATCTTCAATTGCGCTTTCTCTTCTTTGCTCAAAAATCTGGTTCGAATATTCACTTGATTGAATTCTAGCAAGTCGTGTTCAATTCTCTCACAAAAATAATAAATTTTCCTCATTTGATGATAATAATTGATAAATATTGGAATATGAGATGTGTATCAAAGGTCTCTAATATGTATTCTGCTGTTATATATTTGTAGAAGTCGAAAATTGATTGAAAATCACGTTCAAATTGACTTCCAAAATAGTTACAATCAAATAAAGAAAGTTGCCTTCGTGCGCAATTTTTTTTTCTCTGCTTAACAATCAGTATTTTGACTATAACTTTCTCTCCTAATATTCAATTAATGTGATTCAAAATGCTTTGGAAAGCCAACTCAAAGAGCTACAACTCCGATAGAAATAGAATTTTTCCAATTCAGACTCAAAATTGATTTTGATCATATTCCATTCCTTTTTGAGTTTCTAATTCCAACCAAATTGTCTCCTAAAAGTCTTTCAAGTATCATCTTTTGATCCGAATCAACTATTGGATATTTTCAATTTGGTCCTCAAACTTTGAATTTTGTCATTTTCACCATTTTTCGCTTCTTTCTTTTGATTCCTTGTCCAACCATTGAATTTTACCTATATAACATAAAATACAGCAATTTAAGCTATATTTTGTCTAAAGAACTATCAAATATCGTTATTTTAGAACCCTAAATAAGTGTATAAAATACATTTATCAAATACCCTCAAATTTAAACATTTGCTTGTACTTAAACAAAATGTTAACCTAAATAACAACAAAAACACAAGCATGCAAAAATATTTGATTAGACGTCTAGCTTTTTATCTTAGTATTTGAAATTACAGTATTACATCTACAAACTGTTTCAAGGTCACAATTCCAAACTAATATTCAATCTTCCAATGTAAAACTGAAGTGTGTGTGTGTGTGTGTGAAGAATTAAGTAGACAATCATGAATTTACAAGTTCTTTCAATTTCCGGCCCTATGTGGTCAAATATATCATTTCACCTCTCGTTTGATTCACACCCCTAAACTTGTTCCTTTTTCACTCTTTTTTCTAGTGTGTAACTTAAGGTTAAATCATCACACTCTCTAGTTCAAGTGGACTCTACTAATTGTAAGTCAACACATTAATAAACAAGGATTCTCCAATTCCTTAATTGTTTCGACCTCTAAGACTCAATTTATGCTAATTATCATTCATTAAAAGTCAAATTCCCCCAAACAAGTGTTTAGAGCTTAACCAAGGCAATTAGTGCTCTCTTTTTTTTTTCATGCACTTGTTTTTTTCTCATTTTTAAATATTTTTCCCCCTTAACCTTTCTAAATGACCCATGTAACGGGCTTTAGGCCGATGACTCCCAAATCAAATGGCTTTAGGACATCAGGTTTTAAACACTCTTACAAACTTAATAACACAAGTCAAAAAGGTTTCGAAGAGAATTTTAACATTTAGAAATTTATGTCATGATTAGTGCAATGTCATTTATCTAAATGATCCATGTAAGTCATATGACTTTAGGGCATCAGGTTTTAAACACCATTACAGGTTTAATAACCCAAGTCAAAAAGGTTTCGAAGAGAATAATCACATTTAGAAACTTATGCCATGATTAGTGCAATGTCTTGTATCAAACACATATTCAACAAAAATGACCTTCAATTTAAGATTTTCGCCAAATTTCATCCCATTAATTTAAGACAATCCACATAAAAGTTTTCACACATGAAATTCCTATCCACATCTGTATTTTCTACAACAAGAAAATTACCCCTAAACTGCTAAATTTGGTCTAAGATAAGTAATTTAGTATGATTTAGGTAAAATATCTATGTTCAATCTATCAACATATCCAATATATGAATCAACTCATAACATAATGCCATCCAGCTTAATTCTAGTGCACGTATAATATTAAGTTTTGTAATGTTAAGTCTCAATGAGTCTAGCATGCATCATATCCACAATTCATAAATCACACCAAACCTTCTATGTTGGTGTAAGTATTTTGCGATATCATGTTCATGCACATTGTGGTAAAGATCAAATAACCTATAACATGTATTACTTAGCCCAAACAATTGAAACAACCGGCAATAAATTCAAAAGTCTAAGGGAAAACATAATAGGATGATGATATCCTATAAATTGAAATGTCTATAACTAATGCAACCTATTAATCAAGAACAAAATTACATGCAATGAAATACGAAAAACAAATAAAAGGATAAGAAAATTGGATTGCCTCCCAATAAGCGCTAAATTTATAGCCTTTAGCTAGACTGTATGAGGAAAGGGTCGTGGTGATTCACGTTGGAGTCTTGCAACCTCATACTCCTTGCAATTTCCTGCTTTACATATTTTTTTTTTGCCCTTCAAGCTTTGAATACTTTGATCTCCTTTCGACCAAGGCTTCCTAAGAGTTTAGGCTCGATCTTCCTCTAGTCTTGTTGTACCTCTTCAACAATATACTTGCACTCCTCCTTAGTCTTTTTACTAAGCTCTTCATGTAATAGATTCTCTACGTTGGTGTAAATCTTGAACTTCTCTTGTTATCATCAACTCTCAACGTCAGTTCGCCACTTTCAAAGTCCATGATAGCTCTACTTGTTGATAGGAATGATCTGCCTAGGATAAGTAATGCTGCTTCCCATGGCTCTTCTACATCTAAGACAACGAAATCAACCGAGAATATGAATTTGCCCACTTTAATGAGCACATTTTCAACCTCTCATCGCGGGTATATGATTGATCTGTCCGCCACCGCCAGTTGAATAGAGATAGTTGTATCCTTTTGTTCTTCCAAACTTAAATTCCTATATACAAAAAAAAAGGCATTATATTTATACTTGCTCTTGAGTCGCATAAACAATTAAAATTAGAATCAGTTCCTATTGAACAAGGGATTTTGAGACTTCCTAGATCTTCTAGTTTAGGAGGTAATTTGTTCTACAAGATGGCGCTACACTCCTCATTAAACTTGAATGTCTCGAAATCTGTAAACTTTATCTTTCTTGATAGGATCTCCTTCAAAAACGTTGCATGGTTTGGTATTTGAAATAAAGCTTCAATCAGTGGGATATTGACATGAAGCTTTCCGAAGATATCCAAAAACTTTGAAAACTGTTTTTCCACCTTCCTCTTTTGCAATCTCTGGGGAAATGGGATAGGAGGCACATAGGGTTTAATATGAGTAGTTGCCTTAACCTTTGGATCCTCTGATATTCTTTCTTGTTCCTCGTTCTGATCAGACTCTTCCAATTTTTTCTCAACCGTGGTAAGTACTTTCTCTTGTGTAGCAACTAGTCTCTTCACATTTATCTCGGGTAGCTGTAATTTACGGTGAGGACAAATCGCTAATTTGAATAGTGTATCGACTAATATTACAACCTTCTAGTATAATATGTCAACTCTTATAAATCAATTGTAAAAAAGTTATTTATGATCAAAATATAAGTTGTCACACTGTAATTTTCAATGTAAGGATCCAACTTATATTATCGCAAGTAATTATAGACATTTTATTCTGCATTCTCAATAAAAACAAATACAATACAAAGTAAACAAAAATTATAAGTTCTTTATTATCAAAATTTTTTATTTTACATTAGTTATACTTGCGTGAAAACACTACCCGACAACCTCGTCTGTCATCAAACCTCACGTACGTAAGAGAAGAGCACGAAAAGATTTTGAAACTCACATTTATCATATTTTAATCTCACTCTTTAATATCTCAATCTTAATTAAAATAAAAGTCATAAGATAGCAATTGATTACAATTGGGTATGCTATTTTCAAAGTGAGACGTAATTTAATTGATATGTTGGAACCATGATCTAATTATGTGACTATTTTATGCTAGAAGACAAGGATGTTATTCAAACATGAACTTTTTCTTTTATGCACAATTTCAAACCCGACTGGCTAAAATATGTCAGTTTACACTTGAACCATCAAAGCTGCCACTAGTACCTTATCAAATATTTCTTTGGCCCTTTATTACGAGTTCTTATTATTTTTTGTTAAAAAGCAATACTGAAAATCATTTCGAGGGTGGGGGGCGTCTCTTCCACTTCCAAGATTTTGATATTCTTTTTCACACACATATTTCCATAACGTCACATAATATTTTCATTTTGGGGAAAAATAGACTTGTTTGAGGTAGACATATAGAAAGAGAATTATAATTGGAAATTTTACCAAAGGTTAATTTCACAAAAGGTCACTGAACTTATCTAAAAATTACAAAACGGTCATTAAAATTTAAAAATTACAGAAACGGTCACTGATGTTTCATGCGCTTTCACAAAGGGTCGCTGATATTTTAATTTGTTTCATAAATGGTCACTAAAGGACTGTTATGATTTTAATTCAAATTTAAAGGACAAAAACACGATGACATAAAAGTTTGACCACCTCAAGTGCAAATTTCTTGCTATTAAATGTCATATTTGGAGTAAATTAGATGAAAATTGTAAAAGTGATATTTTAATTCTCGTTTCGCCTATATACGTACAAGACCATAAATTTAGATACGAGATATAAATATTTTTCTACGTTTTTGTATGATCGTGCATAGATTTCTTAGTTTTTAATGTACTTTTATTTATTTTAATTCGCATAAAAATATAGTGTATTCTTGTTTAAAAGAAATTTACACTTGAGCTGGTCAATCTTCTATGTCCACGTATTTTGGTCCTTTAAATTTGAATTAAAATCATTACGGTCCTTCAGTGACTATTTGTAAAATAAATTAAAATTTTACTGACCGTTTGTGAAAGCGCGTGAAACTTCAGTGGCCATTTCTACAAGTTTTAAACTTTAGTGACTGTTTCATAATTTTAAAATAAGTTCAGTGACCGTTTGTGAAATTAACCCATTTTCCCAATCTTAACAATTTCCATTACAGCTACCCTACCAATTTTCAAATCTAGCTAGAAACGAAATAAATGACTAAAATTCATCTATTAGAGTATTTTCAAAAGACTATTTATAGAGAGTATTTTATACATTATAGAGAGCATCTTTAAATTTAGAGAGTCAAATTTTTTTATTCACTCTAATAATGCTCTTTATTTGACTCTTCATTTTACTTTTCTCAAGAAATATTTATTGATTTCTTTTCATATTTTATTTACATAATTTTTCATATGTCAATGCCGGTCAATCAATTTTAAATATGGTTTGAATAGTTTAAGAAGTTGAGTGAAAATATATGACTTATTAAGCCCAATTATTTTTCATTAATAATAGATATGAGAGAGAGAGAGAGAGAGAGAGAGAGAGAGAGTCCATCAAAGCTGCCACTGCCCACTAGTACCTTAATCAAATATTTCTGAGAGAGAGAGAGAGAGAGAGTCCATCAAAGCTGCCACTGCCCACTAGTACCTTAATCAAATATTTCTTTGGCCATTTTATACAAATTATCTGTTTTTGTTTATTATTTTTTGTTAATAAGAAATATTTGAAATCATATGGAGGGTGGGGCGTCTCTTCCACTTCCAGAATTTTGATATTCTTTTCCACTCATATATTCCATATCGTGTCTTATAATATTTTCAATTTAGGGAGAAATAGACTTGTTTGAGGTAGACATATAGAAAGAGAGAATTACAATTGGAAAATTTCCATTGCAGCTACGCTACCCATTTTCAAATCTGGCTAGAAAAGAGGTAAATGACAAAAATCTTCTTAGAATATCTTCAAAATATTTTTTATTTATAAAGAGTATTTTATATATTATAGAGAGAATATTTAAATTTAGAAAGTCAAATTTTTTACATTATAACAATGCTCTCTATTTTGACTTTTCGTTGTGCTTTTCTTAGGAAATATTTATTGATTTCTCTTCTTATTTTATTTAACATAATTTTTTTTATATGTCATTGTTTAAATAGTTTAAGAGTAAAGTATGAAAAAATGTGACTTATACAGGCATTGTTCATTAACAATAGATATTAGATAGTGAGTTTGGCTCTCTGAATTTGAAGAGCCAAACTCAATTTCTATTTTAAAGGTTAAAATTGAAAGTATGGAACTTATTTTTAATCCTTAAGTCTTTAAAATAAAGAGTATTTTGTTGTTAAAGAATCTCTTCGACATGCTCTAATATTGTAAAATATTTATTGACAAATAGTATTTAGTTTAGTGCATGACTATTTTGTCATGCTCCATATTTATTAACATTCCATATGATCTCTCTATAAGGTATGTATAGTATATCGCATTAATTTTCATTCATGTGGAAGATTGTTGGAAAATTGAATTTTTATTAGTTGGTTTGACTAACTTTTGACCAATTATTTTTGTGGGTCCCGTTAGTTGAATAAAATATTTCATTGGCAGAATGTGTTCTACTCCATAAGTAGATTAAAGTAGTGTATTTATTTTCTCAAAATCAATTTAGAGTGAAAAATTAAGACCAAAAGATGACCATTTGAAGTTGAAATAAATTGGAATAAAAATTTGTGAGAAATTGAAAAAGTGCAAATCCCACATAGGAAAGTTAGAAAAATATAAACTACTTTATATTACTCAAGTTTGGGACTTGGATTTGGGTCTTAAGGACTACCAACAGTCTTTGAAAGGGAGACAACCTACATGCTAGTAGGGTGGGTCAAAGCCCACATGCGCGCGTCACCATCTCCATCCATTCGACTGACTCAGCTCGAGTCGTGGGCTTGGGCCTAGGTTTGGGCTTGGACTTGGGCCGAGCTAATATATATATTCATAAAATAATATTTGATTTATATTATTTTATTATTATTTGAATATATTATTTTTTCCCCGAATTTTATGTGTCTGACACGTGGATTCTTCTAGAAGGACGATTAACGGTTTCTATCCAAATGTTTTATGTCTGTTAAATACACATCTTTTCGGTTGTTGTGTCTTCTGGACAATTTTTCAACTTCTATAAATAGACCCCATATACCTTCGATTTCATTCACTTCAAAAATCAATTCTGATTTTACTCTTCTTCCAAAATTATTCCTTCGTCCCTGCATTACTCGTATTCGTGCATTTTAGTCCTCCAAATTGTAGAGAGATCAAAACGTTAGTAGCTTCGCCGATACTTGTAATTTGTAGTGCTACTATTACAAGTCGAGATCGTTGTATATTAAGAGACGAGTGCCAAAATACCGACACCAGTGCAGTGCATTATCATCTTAAGAAGAAGGAGTCGAACTCTTACCTTGACCATTTTATTGCATTCAATTTTCACATCGTTATACTGCCCAAATCACATTGATATCATTACTTGTCTATTTCTAACAATCTTAAGACGATAATGACAAGTAATACTACATCTATCATGTCCCCTAATAATGTTCACGGAGAGAAATCGGAAAAATTCATGGGAGTGGATTTTAAGATATGGTAACAGAAAGTGTTGTTTTATCTCACGACTCAGAATTTTGCAAAATGCTTGAGTGAAGATGCTCCAATTGTTAAGGAGGATGAAATAGAAAAACAAGCAGCATTCGATGCATGGAGTCATAGTGACTTCTTATGCAGGAACTACATCATTAAGTGCCTTAACAACACACTGTACAGCCTTGACAACACACTATACAGGTATATTGTTCGGTCAAGACAACTAAATTACTATGGGAATCATTGGAAAAGAAGTACAAGACGGAAGACGTCAGATTGAAGAAATTCGTTGTAGGCAAATTCCTGAACTTCAATATGATCGATTCTAAAACAGTAATGAATCAAGTTCTACAGCTACAAATTATCTTTCACGATATACATACAGAAGGAATGAAACTCTCTGAGTCATTTCAGGTTGCTACGATTATCGAGAAATTACTACCAATGTGAAAAGATTTCAAGAACTACCTAAAATATAAATGCAATGAAATGGGACTTAAAGATCTAATTGTGTGGTTAAGAATTGAGGAAGATAATCGCAATTCTGAAAAGAAATTTGAAAAGTTACAAATGGAGGCTAAAGTCAAGTTGGTGGAGCCAAGTACTAGCAAGAAAAGGAAGCACTCGGGTAATGGCAAGCAAAAGAGCAAGGCCAAGAAATTCAAAGGAGATTGTTATAACTGTAGTAAGTCTGGTCACATTGCAAAGGACTGCCGATAGAAAAAGCAGAACAAAAAGGACCAAGTACACTTAACCGAGGAAGACACATTGTCTAACGGTGTGTCTGAACTAATGCTCTCAACTATTGTATTTAAAGCTAATATGGTGGACAATCTAAGAGAATGGTTCGTTGATACAATACTACTCGTCACGTTTATGCTGATAAGGAGATGTTTTCATCTTACACTCTTATCAATGGACGACAACTATTCATGGGCAACTTGGCAACATCAAAAGTTGGTGGTCTAGGGAAAGTAGTGCCGAAGATGACATCTGGGAAAGAAGTAACACTCATCGATGTGCTATATGTTCCTAATATTCACAAAAACTTGGTTTCTAGAGCTTTGTTAAGCAAGAATGGGTTTAGGCTAGTATTTGAATCTGACAAGTTTTTACTCACCAAAAATGGTATGTTTGTAGGCAAAGAGTACTTAGCCAATGGGCTATTCAAAATGAATGTATTGCATGTACTCTGTGAATTTGATATTAATAAAAATAAATCTTCTGCTTACTTGATTGAGTCCTCTAAATTATGGCATGATAGGTTAGGACAAGTAATTGTTAATACTTTATGTAAATTAGTAAGTTTAGATTTATTGCCTCCTATTACCTTTGATCAAAATCATCGATGCGAAACATGTGAAGAGGCTAAATTAGCTAAAAAAAACCATTTCATTCAGTTGAAAGGAACTCGAATCCTCTAGAATTAATTCACATTGATATTTGTGATTTAAAGTTTGTGCAAACTAGAGGAGGTAAAAATTATTGTATTACTTTTATAGATGGTTGCAAAATATATTGTTATGTCTATTTGCTAAGGAGAAAAGACATAGCCTTAGAAGTATTTAAACAATACAAGAATGAGGTTGAGAATCAACTAAACAAACGAATAAAAGTTGTTCATAGTGACAAAGGTGTGGAATATGGAGCACCGTTTGAAGAATTTTGTTCATATTCTGGGATTATTCATCAAACTATAGCTCTTTATTCAACTTAGTCAAACAGTATTGCAAAACACAAAAATCGTACTCTGAAAGAAATGATGAACGCTGTTACGTACCTACACAGACCCGCTACCTCATCCACCCCGTGTTAAGGGAAGTGATCTCCAATATGCCACGTGGAGGACTCAAATGGTGAATTCAACTGCCCTTGTCAAAGCTTTGAATGTGCGCCAACTTACGAATTGATTGATTGATACATATGATGGGACGACCCCTAAGGATCTGATGCCACATGTCCCCTCATCTAACATCTCTCCTCTCCCCAGCCTTAGTATAAATACCTTTACCTTGTGCCAGTAAAAGAGGGCACGATTCCACAAAAATTGGTAACTTTGAGCATACATAGTCTATCTCTATCCTTAAAAATACACATTTATCATTCACTCTCTTTCTCAACCACCTCCCGATGATTTAATCGTCGACATCCATATCCTGGTTGATTCGAACTGACTTGATCGTCGAAGTGCTCGTGGTCGCTTTCAACCCCACCGAAAAAGGCTGCGAACGACTAACTCATGCTATCGTGTACAGGGAAGGAGCTGACTTGAAAACCTATCCTCTTGACCACATGTCCAAACCAATTTCCAGGGTCAACAGATTGACATTTGTGAAGAATATTATAAACTGTATATAATAAACTTTTTTCTATTACAAAGTAAAAGACCCTATTTATAAGGTTACAAATAACTGTAAAAGGAAATAAACATAAAAGGAAATATTATACAATCTACTACTAAGGAAAGTAATCCTACACTAAGAGGAAATATTATAATCGCAATCTTTGACGATCTCTGGAATCTTATTAAATATCCTTGACATCCCCCATCAAATTGATGCTGGTAAAATCATCAATTTGTAATCATGAATTAACAACGATGACAATATTTGTGCCCACGAAGAAGAAATCCAAATCAAAGCAACCAACGACGAAAAGTACTGACGACGAGAGACCAAGAACAACAAAGAATCACTCCAAAACCATTTCAAGAACACTCCAAAGAAACAACGAGAACCAACGAGAAACCACGAAAAACTTCGAGAAACCACCGAAGAAGAGTCACACGTTGACAAAAATTCAGTCAACTGTGGACGACCAGAAGAACCCACACCTAAAAGGCTGAGTTGTGACCCAAGAGAATCGAAGATTCAACCACTCTAAAGACACTCTAGAGAGCTCACTCACCAGTAAGAATTTCCAAAAGGAAATTGACGAAGTGTGCCGACACACACAGCGAGTTCTATCTATCGGGAAAACTTAGTTGAACATATAATTCATGTTCCAACAAAAGTTCTAATGCCAAAACACCGGCCAAAACTCCAGATGAACTGGACATATACTAAACCAAATTCCAAATGAACTGAACCAAATTCCAGATGAATCGGACATATAATAAACCAAATTTCAAATGAACTGGACCAAATTCCAGATGAACTGGACATACTTAACCAAATTCCAAATAAACTGAACCAAGTTCCAAATTACCAAAAGCTGAAGAAACTCCAAACAAACTTCAAAAACTGAGTTGTGGCCACCAGAATGTGATGCGACTTTGTAGGAATACATCCGAAAATAAAATAAAATAAAAAACAACAACATTAGTAGCCGGACGAGCGGCTCAAGGCCGCTCGCCGAAATCGAAATTCAAATATTAATTTGTTTAGGATCGAAACTGCTCTGATACCATGTGAAGAATATTATAAATTGTATATAATAAACTTGTTTCTATTACAAAGTAAAAGACCCTATTTATAAGGTTACAAATAACTGTAAAAGGAAATAAATATAAAAGGAAATATTATGCAATCTACTACTAAGGAAAGTAATCCTACACTAAGAGGAAATATTATAATCGCAATCTTTGACGATCTCTGGAATTTTATTAAATATCATTGACATCATTGTCTATGGGAAACTTACTTTAACCACGAGTATTCTCACCAAAAATCTTGTTTGAATGCCCGGTTGACATCTTCCCTTGAAAAATGGACTGATTCTTGAGAGAAAATTAGAAGCCGTATAACAAGACTGTACTCTGGCAAGTAAACTACCATTGTGAATCATGAGTTCCAGTAACGAAGAGGTAAATCCAAGAAGAACAAGGAGCGTCTCTGAAGAAGAGATTATCCAAACAAATGTCACGTAGCAACGACCTCACCACCGGTATCGCAGGGGTAGTCGAACTGCCAAATGATTGATTGTCGAAGTAGCCCATATGGCTACCAAGATGAGGGCCACAGATGCCCAAAATGTAGCCATGCAGGCGCTCCTCATGCAAGTACAAATCAAAGTGGTTTTTAAGCCCCACCAAATCCGCAGCAGTCAACCCATAGGAGAATTGAAGCGGAGTCCAGCAGAAGAACTCATGTGAGCCCCCATGGAGAAGTCACTATTGAAAAAGAATTGGGAATGGACACTTCCAATTACAGTGCCGCCCCAGTTGGCGATGCTCCTGCCAAAGAGGTTAATTTTTCCCCTGATTATAAAGAGCGGCCCAAAGGTCCACAAGTGTTTTTTATCGCATCGGACGGATGTCTAGAAATATGGATCAGTCCCATCAAACAGCTCATCAGTAAGGGCACGCACAAAGTCAAGAGGTCTATACCCCTCCACCTAAAAATAGGCGAGAGAATCGAAACCTGGTAGATTGGGGAAACCACGACAGAGCTGTCTAGCGTCCACCTCGTCCCGCAGCAGATGGGAACGACTTTAATGAACCCTGCCGATCTTATAAACTAGATGATGACGATGACAACCTCTCCTTTTCCAGGAAGCTCTATAGTTTTCCCATACCACATGTTTTCCCCAAAATTTCGATGTATGAAGGAAGAAGGCGATCCGAAGAAGTACCTCAACAAATACAAAATGCAAATGAGTCTTTGAGGTACCTCTCCAGCTTTGAAATGCAGGGCATTTTACTTAACACTTAGTGGGGTAGCCGAAGTGTGGTATAGCATGTTAGCACCACTTAGCATAAAAAGCTGGCCAAACTTGAAGAAGGCTTTTTTAAACCAATATTTATTAAGGAAGGAAAGAGAAGTGCTAATCCAGCGCTTACAAGACATGAGCCAAGTAGCATGAGAGACTCTGAAGAGATACCTCGCCCATTTTATCGATTAGATTACTTACTGTGAGTAAGTGACAGATAAGGGAGTTGTTTTAGCTTTGAAAAGGGGATTGAACATGAACACACTATTCTTGAGAGATGTCCGAAGCAAAAATCCGTCCACTTATGACGAGCTGGTAGAGATGATGAAAGTTGAGATTATGAATCAAAAGATCATTGATCACCGAACCAGGGTGGCCCAAGGGCTTCCACCACCTTAAAGGCAAATCAGTAGAGAACCTACGTCCCAAATTGAAAGTCGACAATAGACTCAGGTCAAGCATGCTGTGGCACCCACATCGAGATAAACTTTAACCACTGCCACATTGAATGTCTTGCCCACGTTAGCTTATGAAAATATTGGACCTAGCACCAATCCAGCCAGGAACACTGGACGACCCACGATCGCTAAAAATAAAGGAAGAGACGGTAGGCCCAGAGATAGGCCTCAGGAGAAGACATGGCCCTATTGCACTTTTCATCGTTTCTATGGCCATGACACAAGCGAATGTAGAAAGACTAATAGGCCAATGAGTAACCCCCACAACACAAAGAAGAACCGTCACCAAGAAAATATACCGAAATGAAGCTCTCCAAAAAGAAGGGAGACGAGGTGACACTCGCCTCAGAATGACAGAAGGGATAACATGGAAAGGCCAATAAGATATCAGAATCTAAAAGGGACATTACTACCTCAAATGAGCACCAACCTATTTGCAAAATTGACACAGTCATTGGGAGACCCCACGTAGGAGGTAAATCTAGAAACGCTCAAAGAAATTATACTAAGGATGCGATGGCTCCACCTATGACCAGCTACATAGTGAACCAATCTCAAAGGAAAAGGAATATAGATCCCCTCACCTTTACTCGGGAGGATGCAGCAAATGTGTACTTTTCGCACTGTGCTTTAGTAGTCAGAGCTGTAGTGGCTCGCAACTAGTTGAAGCCAATGTTGGTGGATAATGGAAGCTCAGTCAACATCCTGTTCGGTACGACTTTTGATAAAATTGTAGTAGGTCATGAGCTTACTCCTATGTGATAACCCAAGAATAACTAATCAAGAGGGGTGAATTGATTTTTGAAACTTTTTCGACACTTGGTCTCAAAATAATTTAACACACAAGATATAAATGCTAAGTATGATACGAGAATTAAATATGCAAGTTCAATAATTAAATTCGAGTATAGATATAGCTCAGTTAAATAGCAATGTGAAGTAAAGTGTGATAATGTAAAGATAACAAACCAATTTAATGGGGTTCATACACAATGTGTTCTACGTTCCCGTTACCAAGCTCTCCGTCACGAGCAAAGCTAAATGCACTATGATGATAACTTACAAACAAGGAGTATCAATTCTTAAGTGACTTACAACAAGGAGTACTTATCCTTAGATAACTTACAACAAGGAGTACCTATCCTTAACAACAATCGAGTTTTCATAAGGCTCTCGAAACCACAAAGTATAAATGATAATTTTACAATTGAAAGAACTCTCTTAACAAATGATATAATCAAGTCAAATATTTAGAGAGTTAGGATAACACTTCGATAAATAGCAAGTAATAAAGCTCAAGTGTTTATGAAGAAAACTTTGATGAATAAATGATAATGAAGTAGTTTGAGTTTTTGTATCAAAGTTTTTCAAACAAATGATCTCTCTTAACAAATAATACAAGTTAAGTATGAAGAGAGATGTAAACTTAAATCAAAGTGTTGGCAAAGAAAGTTTTTATCAAGAATGAAGAGTAGATGAAGTTTTATGAAAAGTTCTTTGCTAAAAAAAATTTCTTGATAAGATGAATGAAATAGATTAAATCAATCAAGAAACTCTTTTGTAATAAATGATAAAGACTTTAAACTCAAGTAAACTTAATGATTTCTCAATAAATAATCTCTCAAAAATCTATTATAAGTTGGTATAATCGAATGCAAAAGAGATTGATATTTATAGAGTAAAAAGAGGAACTCTCAGGTAAGTTCGGTTGAGCAAATTCGGTTGACCAAAATTTTCGGTTGACTAATTTTTGAAAATATAGCTGTTGTAAAATACTAGCCGTTGGACTTTCGGTTGATCGAACTTTGACTTTGACTTTGACTTTGACTTTTTTTTTAAAATAGATTTTTCAAAATTTATTTCATATGAATGAAAATCATCTTTATGTAAGTGATAGATTATAAAAAATAATTTGAACTTTATGCATTTGCTAAAAATTGAAGAGTTAATACATTTACATAATAAACTACGTCCAAGAATTAATCTTCAAAGTTCTTGTTCTTGTTCTTTTCGAGTCTTATTTGATTGCTTGTTCTTCATCGGATGGCGATCTGACTCTTTGAATGATTAAGAGAATATATTCATGAAAAACTCAAGAAACAAAAACTTATTAGAAAAGTGTATTGTTTGTTATAATCAAAACAAGTGGAGTTATATTCAATCATAGGTCAACACCATGACCTCATCCCTATATGGGTTCACTGGGGATAGTATTATCCCTAGAGGCAAGATCACTTTGGCTGTAGAGATGGAAGCACCACCACAGGTGGCACATCACTTTATAAAATTCTTGGTGGTGGATCGCCGATCCGCTTACCATGGAGTGTTGTGGAGACCAACATTAAAGGAATTGTAGGCAATTACTTCCATACACCATATGTGCATGAAATTTCCCACCGAACGGAGAATAACCACTGTCCGAGGCGATTAGATGGGGTCCAGAGAATGCTATCTTAACTCCTTGAGAAAGGTTGAGCCATGAGTAAATATGATATTCTATGCAGAAATGATGAAGGCCCCTGAAGAAAGGCAGCCCCCAACACCAGATGTTGTAATGGCAGAAGCTCGACTTGAAATAACCTTAGAAGAATTGGATCCCCGGGGTGATTGAATAAAAGTCACAGACTGCCCCCAATGGAGGAACTAGAAAGCTTTCCAATGGACCCGTAGGATGTGAATAAAGTCCTTTACGTCGGAAAGGAATTAGAAGAGGAGACGAATGAAGAACTAAAGGGCTTCCTTCGAAAGAATACAGATGTCTTTGCATACAGGCACGAAGACATGACCAGTATAGACCCAGGGGTCGGCTACCACCATTTTTAGATTGACTCGAACTATACCCCTCACAGACAGAAGTGAATGGCATTAAACGTTGAAAGGTACAAAATCGTGAATGAAGAAGTGGAGAGACTGGTTGCCAATGGCTTCATTAGAGAGGCCATCTACCCGAAATGGATATCCAATCCCATACTTGTGAAGAAGCATAACGGCAAATGGAGAGTCTATATTGATTTCTCTAACCTTAATTAGGCTTACCCAAAGGATAGCTTTCCACTCCTCGAAATAGACCAATTGGTCAACTCGACCGCAGTGCACGAATTGCTGAGCTTCATGGATGTTTACTCAGGCTTCATTACTGATAGGGAACTATACTATTGTAAGGTGATGCCCTTCAGCCTGAAAAATGCCGGGGCTACCTACCAAAGGTTGGTAAATAAGATGTTTTCCAATCAGTTCGACAGAATAATGGAAGTCTATGTTGATGACATGCTAGTGAAAAGCTTCCAAGCCAAGGAACATATAAAGAATCTGGACAAAGCTTTTCAAATACTGAAGAAGTATCGTATGAGGTTGAACCCCCTTAAATGTGCTTTTGGTGTGGCCTCTGGGAAATTCCTGGGCTACATCGTGAATCGAATAGGGATAGAGGCCAAACAGAAAATATTAGGGCTTTGTTTGAAATGAGATCACCACAGAAGCCCAAGGCAGTGCATGGCTTACTGGTAGGATAGCGGTACTCAGTCGCTTCATCTCAAAGGCCACTGAAAAGTGATTACCCTTCTTCAAGATCCTTAAAATGGAGAAAAGATTCCAATGGACCCCATAGTGCAAAGAGGCGTTTCAAAAGTTAAAAAAACTACTTAGGACAGGCACCTCTATGGAGCAAAATAAAGGAATGAGAGCCCATGTTGTTATATTTAGCGGTAGCTGAAGACTCGGTCAGCTCGGTACTTGTAGGGGGAAGAGACACATCAATTGCCAATTTACTATGTAAGCAGAGTGTTGTTGCTCGCTGAAACGCGCTATCCGAACATGGAGATGTTGACTCTTTCCCTAGTCACTGCATCTCGAAAGTTGAGGTCATATTTCCAGGTCTACAGTATTCGTATTTTGACAAACTTTCCACTAAGAAAGGACCTTCAAAATCCAAACGCCTCAACGAGGTTACTAAAATAGATAGTGGAGCTTAGTGAGTTCGACATAACATGCCTACCCAGGACGGCAATCAATGGACAAGCCCTAGTTGATTTTGTTGCATAATTTGCCGAGTCTCCTGAGGTTAAAGTGAATATGGTGACAGTAGAACCCCCTCCCCCCCTTGGAACCTCTTTGTGGATGGTTCCTTTGGAGAGACAGGCTCCAAGACTGGCGTTGTTTTAGAAAGCCCAGAGGGGCATAAATATAACTGTGCAGTGAGATTGGGTTTCAAGGCTTCCAACAATGTAGCTAAATACGAAGCACTCTTGGTTGGACTTCGATTGACCAAGGAGTTGCAAGTGAAGAGATTGATTATCAGCAGTGTTTCACAGTTGGTGGTGAATCGGGTCAATGGGAACTTTGTAGCCAGGGACAAACACATCGCAACATACATGAAGCTGGTTATGGATTTTCTTCCCAACTTTGAAAAGTTCGAATTAATGCAAATACCATGCCATTAGAATGCCCATGCAGATGCTCTATCAAAACTGGCTAGGTAAGGACTCAAAGTTACTCAAAATAGTACATATTGAAAACCTGGTGAAGCTTTCTAGTAAGAAGGGAGTGGATCTAATGTGGATTGAAAGCACTCCACCATGGATGCATCCGATCTTGGTTTATTTGAAGGAGCATACCTTACCAGATAATGAAATCAAAACTCGACGACTTCCAAGGAGAGCTGCACACTTCGTTTTGCAGAATGATATTTTGTATAAGCAAGGATTTTCATCACCCTTCTTAGATGCACGGGATGGGAAGAGGCAAACTACATCCTAAAAAAATTTCATGAAGGTGTTTGTAGGAATCACTCTGATGGACAACGCTGGCCCATAAGATACCCAGGCAAGGATATTTCTAGCCAACACTGAAAAGAGACGCAATAGAGTTCTTACGTAAATGCGACAAGTGCCAGCGCTTCTCCAATGTGCAGAGGTAGCCCTTCCAAGAACTCAGTGTCGTGTCCATTCATTGGCCCTTGGCCAAGTGTGAAGTGGACTTCATTGGTCATCTACCTAAAGTAAAGGGAAGCACTCGCTTCGCCATTGTTGCTATTGACTACTTTACGAAATGGGTTGAGGCGGAGCCGTTGTCTAAGATTACTGAGGCAAACACTTCAATGTTTCTCAAAAAAAATCATATACAAGTTCAGCATACCTCACTCTTTAATATTGGACAATGTCAAACAGTTCGACAACAGGAAGATCGGAGATTTATGTGACGAGCTTGAGATTAGAAAGCATTTCTCTTCACCTCACCATCCCCAAGCTAATGGCCAGGTCAAAGCTGTCAACAAAACCATCAAGCTCACCTTGAAAAGGAAATTAGAGACTTTATATAGCTCATTCTTAAGCTAATTTACTTGTATTTCGGCTGAATCTAGTTTGGTGGTGGCCATGACCCACTTCTCCTCAGCCTCATCGGTCTCCTTCTTAGCCTTGGTCACTTTTGCCTCCCAATTGGACGAGGCCTCCAGCCTTGCCTCCTAATCCTCATTCTTCTTGTAAAGGCCTCGAACCAAGTCTTCTACCATAGTGCCCATACTTAACGTCCTGGCCATACAGACGTTGTTGGCAATTAAAAGGTCTTCGATTTCACAAAGGCGGCATGATCTTGCCAAACCCCAGTCCAATATTTGTTGTAAACTTAAGCAGCAACAGCGATTTCTGGGGACAACATTTCCAGTATCTTACTCGGAGCAGGGAGATTTGTAGGCCTCTTCAGCCTATTTTTAGCAGGCCCCTCACCCAGGTAAGCAGTAATAGGCACTATGGCCTTAGGGATCTTAGAGGGGGTCGCGATGGTCACCCCGGTAGTTGGGGAAGAAGAAGGAGCCTTCACAGTGGAGACAGAGGTAGAGGCCCTTTTTCTTATCACAAGGGAGGCTCCTTCCTCCATCTCATCCTCCTCATGAAACAACCCAAATTGCTCCTAGACGGGAGAAAAATGTGTGTAGGCTCGTTAAGTCGTTATATAGATTAAAACAAGCGTCAAAATAATGGCATGTAAAATTTGACAAAACTATGTTGTCAAATAGTTTTAAGATTAACGAGTGTGATAAATGTGTTTATATTATGTAATCATATGTCTATATGTTGATGATATGCTAATTATGGATAGTAATTATGATATCATAACAAATACAAAGAAAATGTTAACAAAATATTTTGACATGAAAGATATGGGTATTGTAGATGTAATATTAGGAATTAAGATCATTATAACATATGAGAGGCTTGTCTTATCTCAATCTCACTATATTGAGACTGTACTTAAGAAGTTTCATATGTATGATGAAAGATCAGTTAAAACACCGGTAGACCTAAGGCTACATTTGGCCAAACTTAAAGGCGAACTCGTACCTCAATTAGAGTACTCTCGGATAATAGGCAGTCTAATGTATATTACAATACAAACTGCACTCGTCCGTATATTGCATATGCAATGAACAAACTTAGTAGAAGGAACCCAAATAACGACCATTGGAAAGCATTAATAAGAGTTCTTAGATATCCACAATACACCTCAAATATCGGATTACATTATACTAGATATCCAGCTATATTAGAAGAATACAGTGATGCTAATTGGATATCAGATACAAAAGACTCGAAATCCACTAGAGGTATTTTTTTACCATTAGTGGTGCAGCCATAACTTGGAAATCCTCTAAACAAACATGTATAGCTCGATCCACGATGGAATCTGAGTTTATAGCTTTAGATAAAGCTAGAAAGGAAGCAAAATGGCTTCGAAATTTTTTAGAAGATATTTCATGTTGGCCTAAACATGTGCCTACAATTAGTGTACATTGCAATGGTCAGTCGGCTATCGGTATAGCACAAAGTAGTATGTATAATGGTAACTGTTGACCTATTCATCGAAGACATAATACAATTAAGTAGCTGATCTCAAGTGATGTTATTTTCATAGATTATGTAAAGTCTAGAGAAAATCTCGTGGATCCACTTACCAAGGTTTACCAAACGATCAAGTAGCCTAGCAAGGGGGATGGGCTTAAAGCCTACTACGTAACAATCTTTGTAATGGTAACCCAACCTTGCTGACTGGAGATCTCAAAATCTTGGTTCAATGGGACAACTAAATTATGAAGATTCAAATAAGCACTTCGGAGTTAACTCCTACCCATTCCTATGATAAAAAAGTGATATCTGCAGAAAGTTCTAGGTTAAGTTATACTTTTAATGATTCCTATATATTGGTCTATCTAAGTAGGGTATGGCAGGTACTCTTAATAGGAGATCGCATATATAAGTGTGAAGTATTGTCGATTCTATGATAATGTTTCAAAGGCTTAAATTCTTTAAAGCACTTATGAAATCTAAGAGTTGTTCAGGGCCACAATGAACACAACATTGAGAACTCGAAAATATTATGGAGGTTATTGTGTTGATAATATTGTCTTGGTTTATACCAACGGCTGATAGTTCAAGACACCGCGTTCACTAATTAACCAAGTAAATTCGATAGTATTCTACTACGGAAGGTTCAAACCCATAAAGTACATATCCCGATGGGATAACATTCCCATTGATCTCTCTACAGGTTGCATAGTCTATTGCATTAATTTCCATTTATGTGGGGGGTTGTTGGAAAATTGGGTTTTTATTAGTTGATTTGACCAACTTTTGATCAATTATTTTAGTGGGTCCCGTTAGTGGGATAAAATATTCCTTTGACCAAATGTGTTCTACTCCATGAGTAAATTAATGTAGTGTATTTATTTTCTCAAAACCAATTTAGAGTGAATGAGAAATTAAGACCAAAAAATGACCACTTGAAATTGAAATAAATTGGAATAAAAATTGGTGAGAAATTGGAAAAGTGCCAATCTCACTTAGGAAACTTAGAAAAATATAAACCACTTTATATTACTCAAATTTGAGACTTGGGTTTGGCCGTCAATGGGCACAAATAGTCTTTGAAGTGGATAGAACCTACATGATAGTGGGTTAGGTCAAAGCCCACACGCGCACGTCGCCGCTGTCGTCCGTTCGATCGATCGATCGGCTCGGCTCAACACGGCACAGGCAAAGGTCGCGGGTTGTGGGTCGTGGGCCTGGGCTTGGACTGGACTTGGGCTAAGCTGATATATATATATATATATATATATATATATATATATATATATTTTGATAAAATAATATTTGATTTATATTATTTTATTATTATTTAAAATATATTATTTTTTTCCCTGAGTTTTCTGTGCCTGACACGTGGATTCTTGTAGAAGGACGGTTGGCGGTTCTTGTCCAAACATTTTATGTCTATTAAAGATACAACTTTTCGACTATTGTGTCTTTTGGACACAATTTTTCAACTTCTATAAATATACATCTGGTTTCATTCACTTCAAAAATCAATTCTGATTTTACTTTTCTTCCAAAATTATTCATTCGTCCATGCATTATTCATGTTCGTGCATTTTAATCCTCCAAATTGTAGAGAGATCAAAACGTTAGTAGGTTCGCCGGGACTTGTAATTGGTAGTACTACTATTACAAGTCAATGTCGTTGTATCTTAGGAGATGAGTGCCGGAATACCGTCAGTACCAGTGCGGGGCATTACCATCTTAAAGAGAAAAAGTCGAACTCTTGCCTTGACCATTTTATTTCATTCAATTTTAACGTCGTTCTTTTGTCTTAATCACGGTGATATCATTACTTGCCTATTTCCAACACCCAATTAAGCAATGAAGCATGTTAGGTGTACATCTAGTTTACAACTTGGTTTACAATCAATGAGTTGGCAGAGATCCACGCCATACATTTAAGAAACTCTTTTTGTAATAAATGGTGTGGAACCCCACACCTCACTAGTTGTCAATCAATTTGTAAAACTTGATTGTATAACTAGAATAATTCTTAAGAAATTTCATATGGATGCTCTATTTAATAACTTGTGTTTCCCTCTTAGTAAAAAGAATAATAAAAAAAAAAAAGATGCGTGATATCATTCACTACGCTTCATGTTTCCAATTTACTATGTCCAAGATCAAAATTAGCTAGTTCTTATATGACATGTACTTAACAATGCCATCAGAATTGGATCCAACCAATCAATTTGGAATTAATCTACTTATACATTATTTTTGTATATTGCAGATGACATCGCCTTATGTGTGAAAAGTCTAATTAGTTATCTGAAGGAGCGCATTTAAAATCAATGGTCATGATTGCTGCTACATCAAACAATGTCAAATTTAATGTCTTCCATAATGTACATGTAACAAGGTTGATTTTGACTTTAAAAAATCTAGAATTAGTTTGAAATCCGATCATATTATACGTAAAAATTAAATTTTATAAGTCACTTAAACCCTTATTTGACAATCATTATTTTCAAACTCTTTTTTTCACATAATCATTTTCAACAACATATTAACACAATAAAATATTCTAAGGATAAATCCAAAATTTTTAATTCTCATCAAACATGACCGGACATAGTTTTATAATAATTAATATATATATCAGCTGTGAAATAAATGTCAAAAGCAGGTCTCATTCCCGTTGCACACGAGCCTCAGCGGTACTGAACTACCTAACAATGGATTGCCACATACCCTATTAGTAGTTGGAATTCTACTCTGTCTCAAGCAAGACAGCATCTGTCTGTTTTCATTGGTTAAAAGTCGGCTACAAAGGACGGCAAAATTTGCCAACGTGTTTGCTATTCTTTCAAGGTAGAATGATCAATATAGAATTTTTTTTTTTTCAAAAAAAAAAAGGGTTGAAACCCAACTTTGAGGGTTACCCATCATCCCACCTCTATAGCACCGTGGAGGAGGTAAATCGTGAGACCTTCCTCAACAGGTTAGGGTACGTGAACTGTCATACTGGTACTTACGAAGAGTCCAATTCCAAATCTCGTTAGAGGTAGAAATCGAACTCTCACACTGCGACTATTAGCTCAACTGAGTCTACCTCGCATCACTGAACTATGCCCGTGAGTGATTAGGATAGAATTTAGCATTTAAAGCATGTAGCTTGGATCTACAAAAAAATTTGGTTCATCATTTATTGATGATGTATTTAAATTGTTATTTAAATGGGATAGAGAAAATTACTTGAGTCCTTGATTTGAGGAGATTAAAATCAATTTTTAGCATATTTTGACCTAAATTGATGAAGTGTGTGGTTGAAAAGTATTGAGTTCCATAAAATGTGCTGTTAAAAATAATTGTTGACTTTAATTTGGATTAAAATCTTAATTTTAAGTTCCATCAAATAGTATATAAGTATAATTTTAAATTAGTTATGTAGTTTATTTACATTCAAGGTCTGAATTTGGAGATGAACACGTTGAGATCTCTGTTTTTAAAGAGCATATTCTAAATTTTAGGGATAGATTTTTTAATTACTCCAACATGCGTTTTATATTTAATACTTAATTTTATTATTTTCAAAAAATATTTAATTTTTATTAGTTTCCCTCTGAATTATTATATTATTTTCCTGCATTAAAAATTGAAATACTTTAAATGCATTTAATTATAGAGGGTGAATTCTCTCCAAATTTAGATAGTTTTGAGTTTTCATTATAATTGTACTACATTAGTGAAATTCAAGAAGAAAATTCACATCGTCAACTTCTAATTTATTGATATTGGAATTTATTCATTTTATTGTTATATATTCTAAATGAATAATAAACCAAAATACAAAAATATTTTTTTTGTTAGAACCGAATCAAACTGGTCGGTTTGATTTGGTTATGATTTGATTTGGTTTGGTCTAGACATTTTGTCCACCTCTAAGAAAAACAATCGTAAAATATCGACCATCTTGATGTTCTACTCGACCGGATCAAATTGAATTAACTCCTATATTTTTAGTTACGACCATATTTAGTCATCAGTCCACACGGAAGAAGAAGCATTAAATTTGAAGTGTGAACTGTGATTATCTTAAAGTCAGGCATAGGAGTTGAATTTCATATCAATATTTTATAATAAATGCTTTCCTCTTATAAAATATTCCTATATATATATATATAAATTGATTGAGACCCACTTTTAATCTATTCTTCATTATTAACGAGAATATACATATAATTTATTAACTTGGGTTAAAATTATGATAAATCTATATGTACATAATCGATTACATAAATCCATGTGGAAGAAATCTAGTCGTGAATGTGAAGTGTGGAAAAGTCAAAAATTGTAGACTGTCGATGGATGCGCGCCACATGTCTATTATATAATGTATTATGTAAGTGATTAAGTATTTGTAGCATGATCCTAAAATTATTCTAACTAACAATGATAAAATTAGTCAACTAATTCAACTTTTGTATTTGAATTTTTTTTTTTTTTTTCAAAAGTTATGTCAAATGCGTCATGACTGCTCTACATTTCAACCGGCATAAATATGAGATGTATGATAATTTAATGCTAGTATTAGTCAATAATATCAAACGAAAAAGCATTTAATACAAATATATGAGATTACCAATCATGTTCTATTGTACAATATGAAATCACCCAGTCATTAATGACGCAATATTGACGTCATAATATGACTCACAGTTCACTAGCTGTACCCCTTGACGGGCTTTTCTTCCATTTCCCTATAAATTGCTCTTCTCTACCACATCTAGTAAAGTACAACCAGACCAACACACACACACAGTGTCAACATGGAACGCAGAGAAACCGCCGCCGCCGCAATGGTGGCAACATCATCTCCCTCCTCACTCTCTCCTTTATCCTCTCCAACTGGATCCTTTTCATCCTCTCCGCCACCACCTATTATAGTTAGTCCTTGTGCTGCATGCAAAATTCTCCGTCGGAGATGCATCGATAAATGTGTGCTGGCACCTTATTTTCCACCGTCGGAGCCCCTAAAATTCACCATTGCTCACAGGGTTTTCGGCGCCAGCAACATAATGAAGTTGTTGCAGGTATTTTTAAAATAAGTTCTTGTCAATAACCACATCCGTTCAGTAGCAAGTGAAAGAGTATATCGAGTGAACGAGTATAGAATATGTGATGAGAGTAACGAAAGACGAGTCTGAGACCATCATCACTACACCGTCAATGAAAAAACTCAGCTCCTCTTCGCTTAAATTTGGATCATTTGTGCTCGAATCACTTCTGTTTTCTCCCAAGTGATTGCTTAGAGACCTTAACGAACAATTTGAGTTATTTTCTTCTTGACTTTGGATCTTAGCATCTAAAAAGTCTATGTACAAACCATCTTGGCCTGTATTCAGAGTCAGAAAGAAAACAAGTTTTCTGAGATTCCATTTAGATCCAAACCCGAAAACCAATGTCTTTCTATCTATCTAATCCCACTAATAATTTTTTCTTTATCTCGTAAAATAAAGGAGGTAGTAGTTGATAATTTCTCTTTATTTTTCTTCTTTTCACCAGAATTTTGCCACCTTTATTTATTCAAAGTGGTACTTGATCACACTTGTATTTAACTTCCACAACTGAAAGGGATATATTCTATAGTCAATGGAAGTAGGCACAAAAAATGACCCGTGTTTTCTGTGCACGACCAAAATTCAACTCTCCTCACCTGCATTAAGAAAGAAGCAAGCAACTAGAAGATATTTCTTATTGGAACTACTTTAATTCAGTCTTCAAAATAATATTCAAAAAGATTGTAAGCAATTTAATTGTTAATAATCTCATTGTATTGCAGGAACTTCCTGAAGCTCAAAGAGCAGATGCTGTGAATAGTATGGTTTATGAAGCCAACGCCAGACTTAGGGATCCGGTATACGGCTGCGCCGGCGCAATTTGCCTACTTCAGAAGCAAATCAGTGAGCTTCAAGCAGATCTAGCCAAAGCACAGGCTGAGATTTTAAACATGCAATGCCAAAATGCCAATTTGGAATTTATCTACCAAGAAATGTCACAGAATCAAAAACAGCCAAATGAGAATTCTCCATTCTTTTTCGATGAAAGCATTTTGGGTGTGGCTTGGGAACCACTCTGGACATGAACAACATTTGATCAAGCGAAATAAATTCTAATCTTTACATGATCCTACCTAAAAAAAAAAAAATCACATTAGGGATTTAGATCTCGAAAGAAAACTCTATTGTCAAGATATTTAGTCGTTGTTAGCTCGTTTTCTTGTATTGTTACTTTTCCAAAGGAAAAGCGACCATTGGGTCATAAAGGACTGCAACCACTTGTAATGGAAACTTTTGGATTAAGTGAAATTATCAAAATAAGTTCAATTTTCAACTCAATTTTTCCATGAATTTCCATTTTCAAACTTGTACTTGACCCGTTCATTTGAGTGTCATTCTCATTAGGTATTAGTCTTTCACTGCGTGAGATGTAACACTAGTATTTTAGAGGCATAATATTCAATTTTCCAAACACGAGAAGCTTAATTAATTATATATGGAAAATGTTGTTTAATGCAGGAATAAAAATTATCTTGAGAATAGGAATTCATATTGTATACCATGTACTTTTAATCACTCTATTGTTATAAATAATTAAAATCATAACTAATATTTACTCTTGAGGTCGGATATTAATGCCCAGTTTGGTAGAGATTAAAATCATTTTTTTACTAAATTTTGATAAATGTTGATGAAATATATGAATAAAAAGTTGTGAGTCCCGTAAAATGAGTGGTTAAAACTTGTTGTTGACTTTAAATTAGATTAAAATCTAAATTTTAATTTCTACCAAACGGGAGATAAGAATGACATATCGTTTTTCGTTTTTAGTTTACAATTTATTTGTTTCTATTGAAATGCACTTGCGCCTATATGCAGGGGATCGCATTAACAAATGCCTTGTTTATTGACTAAAAAATTACTACAAAAGGGGTGAGACTCTGTTTTTAAAGCATGGTTTAGGGTGAAATTCCAAAAATAAATAAATATAAATGAACATTTTTTAATTGTACTACCAAAAATGTAGGGCCGGTTCTCTTTGTTGTTTTCAGGTCATTTTCAGTTTTCGAAAATACTAAAAACGCGTTTACTTACCTATTTTCATAAACGAATTTCTCATACACTCAGTTAAATGCAGTGTAGCTCTTGAAATATGCTTAGGCGTGCTTCATTTCTAGGATACTGATGCTATCAAAAGATATTCTAAAAATTCCAAAGTAAACGCATTTTTCGATTTTCTATTTTGAGAAACAGTTTTCCAGTATGACAAAAAGAACATATTTCAGAAATTTCAAAACAGATACTCAAAACATAAAATTAAAAATAAATTCAAACCTCAAAACCGAAAACTAAAATATGAAGAGAACAACCCCATAGATTTTCGAAGTCAATATTGTAACTTTATTAGACACGAAACTTGACTAGTTTTGGCTTGACAATTCTCCTCAGAGCTTGAATAGGATTCTAAATTCTAGAACTTCCATCATGAGTCTAGACTAATTACTTTATTTAATTATTTATTAGTTTTTTTTTTTTTTTTACTTACATTATTATGTAGATATGGTTTGCATATTGGTTAAATTGTCTCCATATTGGTTAAATCGTTCTCAATTACAGCCTTTCAATTTTGTGCCAACTTTTTACTACCATGCATTTTGTTTGCATGTGCCTACTTCCTATTCACCCTCCAAGATCTTACTTCGAGAAAATATCAAGAATAGCAATAACACAAACAAATAAATAAATTTGAAAAACCTCAAATTCGAAGAAAAATCACAAACTGTATTTGAATTCAGATTGCGATGCCAATAATATTTCTTGATATATAGTTGTGGTCCATAGAGACAAATTCCATCACAGAAGTTTGTTGTATTTATTTGAATTAAAAGTGAGGTTGTAATATCTTTTCCTCTAAAATTCTAAGTCACACACACGGGATACGCAAAGTTCTGTTGATTTTTTTGGTACGTAAAAACTTGTGGAGAAATAAATTAATCATAGAAAAAAAAAAAAAAAAATTACGATAAAACAATCTACATCCACTACATTGTAGAGCTCTACACACACTAGAAGATATATTTAACAATTTAATTACATTGTTCATTACAAGATTAGACCTCAAAAAAAAAAAAAAATTAGAGAAAGCTCTCACTATGAATATCAGAAAAGCTCAAAAAGCTATTGACAACACTGCACACCAATAAACGAGAATTAAAATACTAATTTAAATATAAAATGAGAATTTTCTGCATTTTCTTGCAGCAAAAATTACCCCAGTCAAGAAAGGCATGCATACTAGAAAATTAGTCGGCAATGATCACGAAAAAGTATGAGTAGCATTTGATATATAAAAAAATCTGAAAAGAATCTGCCGGCAAAACTCCCAGAAGAATGCTATCTGATTCATAGCATTTTGTATTCCTCACAAAAACTCCGTTGATGATTTCATTAAAAAAAAAAATCTAAACAAGTGAAAGTGTACTGTTATTTTAATTTCATTATTTTTTTTTTTTTTCAAATGATAATAATAAAACAAATCTAAAGTTTATTGAATAATCTTACTGTCAAAGAACACATGCACCTAAATAATACAAAACCGTGTTTTCTTCCCACAACCAGGCATTGTTTTTACACTAACTAGTTGTCCATCACAATGTCTTTTGGATTATGCAAAATATTTTTTTTTTTTATTATACAAATTTATATATAATTAATTATTAAGTGATTATGAGATAATAAAAAATCATTTCCCTGATATATTATGTCATGATTTCTACTTTTTAATCTGTTGCTACATACACGGAGTAATTTTTTTTTGATTCCAATTTAATATTCATTACTCTAGTCTTGGAATATTATTTGAAGCTTCCAAATGTATAGGTAATTAATTATTTTCTTATATATATATATATTTACCAACCACCACTCCTCGAAAATATTTTTATGGCATTCGACCACTATTATTTAAGTGCTCCCAATCTATACACCTGAAAGGAAACTAGAATAAAGTTATATGTACATTTTATGGCAAAATTCTAGACAGCGGTGCGATGGTTGTTATTAAGCCATTGTTTGACCCCATTTTTTTCATCAGAATGAGTGAGTTGACTCTATTTCAATCATACATTTTTCAATAAAATAATATTATACGCAAACCCAAAATTTTTCCTCATTTTTTAATTACACATTTTTCATCATAACACTATAATAAAATGTATTTTCTGAAAAGAATGAGGGCTCAAACAAGCCATAAAATAAATGGTGTAGATCTAACCACATGAAAAGAGTGTAAACATTAATATAACATATGATGTACATATCCCCTAAAAATATTTTAACGCACATTTGGCTCCCCCTACTTACAAACGACGTTAGCTCATATTTGTTTTTCATTCTTTCAAAACTCAATTTTTTACATACTTATTTTTAATCACACGGACAATAAAATATCCTATATGTAAATTCCAAATTTTTTTCCTACTTTTTAACTATACGTTCTCCAAAAATTCACTATTCAAAAATCAAAATGATGTTTTTCCACAAAAAAAAAATGGTCACAAAACATGGGCTTAGGTAAGTAATTACATATAATTTTCATCATTCTATGCCCCTACTTGATTTTCATTTTCTAAAACTTATTTTCAACTACACCTTTCATGAAACTCACAACTTTTTAATCACATATTTAATCTACGAAACTGGTTTTTATTTAAACCTAACAATGGCTAAATATATGAACTACTCCACTATAAAGTACCTGTTTGGGAATATCATTTTAAAATTATTTTATAAAAGAATGTGAAGTTGAAAATGAGTTTTGAAAAAGATTAGGACCAAAATATCATCTTGAGATAGCAGTGTGGTCTCAATGGGAACAAGAGACGGATACTTAGAAAGTGAAAAGAAGAAACAGCTAACTTTGCCTTTTCAAATTACATATAAGTATGAGAGTTCAACTAAAACCTAATGCTTTGTCGTTATTTTGCGGCTCTCTTTCCACATTTACTGACTGAGTCAGCAGTCTTTTTGTTTCGACTTCATATTCCCTTCTTACTTGTAACCTACAATTCATGACCCAACAAATGATCACGCATGACTTGCATTCTGGGTTGTTTTGACTTTTCAATTACGGTCCAACGCTCATGAAATTCATTCTAAGTACCTATATTTGATACACAATACTTAGCTTCTATTTGATTTAGATTAAAATCATAGATTTTGATAAAAATTGATGGTTTGTGTGGTTTGAAAAGTTGCGTATCTCATAAAATGGTTAAAATTAAGCTCATGTTTGGGCGCAATTTTTCCAAAATTTATTTTTAAATATGTACACAATCTCCCATAAAATAATTTTACGCATAAATTCAAAAAAAATCTTATTTTTTACCACACATTTTTTAAAGAATCAATATTCTAAAACAAATTTCGACCCAAAAATGGGTCTCGAACAGGGGTTAAGTGACTTTGAATTGAATTTTAATCTATTTTTTTTAGTGAACCCAAACATTGGCTTATTAAAATTGATTGTTTTGCCTAACACGACACTTGTATTCATCTCCCACACAACTAAGTTTTCACGGTTTTTGCTGATCCCATTTCAATCATCGATTCTTTTCTACCAACTATTAAAATATTTTAGTTCGCCAAGTTGTCTCTTGCTTATCTAGAATAAAAATAAACTGGAAACCATTTTCCTACCACTTTGATGGGAAAACGAATTCCACAAAATCATGGAATAAAGGAACACGTGGTGGGTGGGAGGAAAATATTTTCCATGGAAAATTTTGACTATCAAACATGGCAAACGTGATAATTGAAATTTCAATTCCACTTTTCATGGAAAATAATGGTCTATCAAGCCGGCCTAACTTCTTTAACAATTGTGAAAAAATCTTGATTATTTCCCTCCTCTTTCTTCGATAATCATATACTATTCGTGTAACACGTTTCTATAATATTTCTTTATGTTTAAAGTCAATAATTGGTAATTTGGTTGACTTGTGACATTAACGCGGAAACTAAGAAGAAAAATAGAGAGACTTGACTCTAAGAATTCAATGGGATTTGGGGTCTAATACCCCCTTCTCGAACCTCGCCATTTTCTACTATTTAATTTGTGCATGGAACTGGTTTTTTTGTTTCACATTGTGATGTAGTCCCTTTGACATGTGAACGTGGTATTAAAACATCAATGGTAACTATCAAGTCCGTTTTCGATGTACATTTAGAGAATTAATAGAAAATGATTTATGATCTTTTAATTGTGATTTTTCAAATAAGACAAATAGTTGTGAAATAACGTGTTTGATGCGAAAATTAGAAAGGCACAAAAATATGTTCTTACTATAGATAGATTATTTATACTAACATAGTGACATGTTACGTGTGTATTCCTTTCAGTTCAACGTATCGATTATACTTAAAACATTTGGACAAATAAAAAGGATTAATTATGATCTTAATTTTACAAATGAGATTATGGGGGTAGAAGTCTTCCTTCTTTAGCATGTTTCGTGATGATTTTGAATAGAATATGATTAGGGATTTGATTCTTTTTATTGGGTTTTTATCGAATAAGACAAATAAGTTTAAATGTCGTATTTTATGTGATAACTATGAAGACACAAAGATTATTTGTCCTAACATAATGACATGTTACATTGTAAAGTGTGAACTAACCTAAGTCATATATATGCTTCAATATTTCAATTCGATTCTTGTTTCTATTATAAATATGTCAAGAATTATTAATTTGGTTGACTTTTGGCATAAGAATAAAAATAGAGAGACTTGACCCTAGGAATTCAATGGGATTTGGGTCTAAAAACTACTCGAAACTCACCTTCTTCAATGGAATTTGGAACTGATTTTTTGTTTCACATTGTCATTTAGTCCCTTGGACAAATGTAACTATCAAGTCTTTCTCAGTTCAATGTACCGAACTTATATTTGGAAAAATAAGGACTTATGATGTTAAAGTTACGAACAAAATTTTGGGTGTAAAAGTCTTCCTTCATAGCATGTTCCATGACAATTTTGATACACATATTATCCCTTAATCTAGAATAGAGTATGAGTAGCGATTTGGTTCTTTTAATTGTGATTTTTTTTTTTCAAATCTAAATTATCGTGGTTGATGCGGCAATAATGAAGTTACAAAAATATGTTCTTAAATGTATTTAGATTGTTCACACTAAGGCCACGTTTGGTAGGGATTAAAATCCAATTAAAATTGAAAATATGGTCGTTATTGGGTACCACTCATCTAATAAAAGTCAACAATAACGGCTAAACAGACCCTAATATAGTAATATGTTGTGTAAAGTTTGAAATGACCGAAGCCGTATGCTTTAATATGAGTCGGCGTTAAATTCGAACTTGAACTCCCAAAGTAACCTTCAACGTTCCACTCTTTATATATTGAATAATTTTATTAGATTTTAAACAATATAAAATTTTCAATTAAATTCTTATGCTATTATAAATAGAGAGATTTGAATAATTTGATCAACTTTTAGGACAAAATCTGTAATTATTAAAAATAATACCCATATCGACGAATAATATTTCTCAAATAGTATCAATATCAGTTATTTCCAAGTAGTTAGAACTTAGAAGGATTAAATGTATCTTCTTCTTATTATTATCGAAATGTATAAGTTTTTAAATATATATTTAAACATTTATTATCATTGTTAACCTTATTTATTAAATTTTTCCAATATGCTCATGGATTAATTCCATATATTAAACATTTCAAAAGATAATGGTATATTAATCAAAAAATAAATTAATAAATTATTACATATTTTCATCAATCTTTAAAGAAAAAAAAAATTGATATTTTATTATAGGGGGAAAATTACGTGTATAAATATTTATTAAATGTTAAATGCATTCCACGAGTTTCAAAAATAGACGCAACAATTAATTTTGCATTTTTCGTGGAAATAGTTTACATTAACGTGCTCGTGAAGCTGATGAAGACCTGACACACGACTTATCTATTACTAATTTGCACAAATTGTCCTCAAATGAAAGTCCTTGTGCGAAACCAGGACCTATTCTTGCATTTTTGGCACAAACGTCCTCAAATCAACGTCTATGTGCAAAAATCGTCATATTCTATTCATTTCATCATTTAAAAAGACTAACCACATGGGACGGCCATAGACAATTTTACAGGTACTTACAAGTCGATTTTTCAAGTACTTACCATTCAATGTTTTGTGTATACTTTGTAATGTATTTAGGGTATGTTTGATGGATATTATTGAGGAAAGAATATATTTTAAATAGTGATATGATGGGAAATATGTGGTTAAAAGTAAAAAAAAATTGTTGATGAGATGGAAAAAATTATTTTATTGAATAATGTGTGATTGAAAATAAGTTTTGAAAGAATGTATAACAAATAGGAGTTTATAAAAAGCTTCAATTTCTGCAGTCATTTGAGTTTTGAATCACCACTATGATTGGAGCAATTTTCTTGTTCATTAGAAGCCAAACGCATAAAAATGGAAGCAGAGTATTCACCTCTCATTGTTTGTGCCGCTTCTCTTAACCAGAAAACTGTCCTGATCCGCAAAACCAGTGCAGAGAAGATATCCGAGGCAGCCAACGCTTTGGCTAGTTACGCCTGTGGTTGTGTGCTGGTGTAGAGTTGCGGTAGACACCGATTGTGGATGGACAGAAGAACGAAGCTTGTGTTTTATCCAAATGATTCTTCATACAATACCTCGGCAAGAAATGTACTTGCACTAATTTTCATTTTTTCTCAAGTAAAAATATTGATATCAAGAATGAAAAGAGAGACATCGACTGCACATAAAAGACAACAAATTGCAAAACAAAACCAAGAAAAATGATCAATATCGTCAAATCTAAGTTCAACACCTAGCAGCTTTCGCATGCTATAATTACACAACAAAGGTTCAAAACAAGTGAGGCTTAATCTTCTAAAATTAGTCAATTATTTCTGCACAAGTGGCTCAACAGTTTCCTCATTTTTGTCCATGGCCTTTTTTGCGAGCTCATAACCAGCAAAATTCATGGCACCTAATGGAGCGATCCAGAAGAACCGAGGAATGGCTCCTTTAAATAATCCAAGAAGCCCTTCATGACGCAGAATAGATAATGCTACGAATGACAGTGTCATGGGCCGTCCCTTAGGAGCAGTCATCATTCTCGTCTTTATCACATCAAATGGTGTTGTCAAGACAGCTGTTAGCCCACCAGATAAAGCCCCAACTGCAATTGTTTCCCATGCTTCTAATTCCCGTCCTAAAAGTTGCTGGGCAGCCTGAGATCAATACAATAAAAATTTCCATGAGCCTACCAATTCTTTAAAATACACAGAACTCGCTAGACATACCACGAACATGGCCAATTACCTTGAAATGGTTAAAAGATACTATTTGGCAATGTGTGTGAGTGCATGTCAGTTAATCTTAAACCTTTAACA
Organism: Fraxinus excelsior; assembly: GCA_019097785.1. Classification (NCBI taxonomy): domain Eukaryota; kingdom Viridiplantae; phylum Streptophyta; class Magnoliopsida; order Lamiales; family Oleaceae; genus Fraxinus; species Fraxinus excelsior. Next base: position 23,220,428 of record CM032631.1, on the reverse strand, counting down.
TCAACCCCTTCATGTGTTCCATGATGGCCAATTACCTTGAAATGGTTAAAAGATACTATTTGGCAATGTGTGTGAGTGCATGTCAGTTAATCTTAAACCTTTAACATCAACCCCTTCATGTGTTCCATGATATTCAATCCGTCTACCCTTGGGAATTTGGAAAGCAACCTAAGTTCAAGTAATTTCCTTTTCTTAAAAATATTCAAATTCAGAAATAAGCAGTGACTTGCACTTCGAGTCTCTGGACCGGTCCAAATGTTTGATTCAGTGACTTGCCTTCTATTAATGAGATTTCTTGCCAGTATGCATTCTACAAATTAGCTGCTTACTCTTTATCCGATCACATCAAAACAACTTCATATGAACAATTGATCGTGTTAACAATCATAGTCATGTTCAAGGAAAAAGTTAATTTATCAAGTTCACAAGAACATAAATAACTAATAATTGTTTGATACAAGGAACCAAACAGATTCTTGCCAAGTGATTACCCCATAATTAACAGGCGAATCACTTATTATGCAGCCTTCAAACATTATATAAGTTTGGCTAAAATGAACAATGATTACTGCCGATTTTTCTTCTATCACTAGATTCTAGAACATTGTTTCCCATTTTCTGTAAGTCATAACTTCTAAAGATCTCCTTTGTTGGTGAGTGCCAACAATTATATGAACTGGTGGATGGATCCTAATAAACACTGTATATCACAGAAAATCCTGTCCAGTTTATCTATTACTCCCATGTACATTTATTCACTTGCGAACCTGGCACCAAAATAAGAAGCTACCAAGTAGCACTTCTGCACCCAGCCAAACTGCTCACTCGAAGCAGCATCTCTGATGAGCTTACAAGACCTTTTTTTTCCTTTTTCTTTTTAAATTTTCCAGTTATATCGAAAGACAAAAAATTGAAGAAGTTTAAGATAACCATAAATGTGGTATACCCAGGCCTAAGAGAGCAAATTACCTAACAAAGATCAGAAACCAGGTACTGGGTCAGGGAAATATCGAATTTGAAATTAGGATTAAACTTACCTTCTTTGATTCAGCATAAAGGCCCATTCCTGCAACATAAAAAGGAACCTCCCGGAACAGAGTGGCACCAGTCCCACGAAAAAATCCCCTAAGACCATCTTGCTGCCAAGTTCCAATTATAGCTTCCCCCACATTGTCAAATAGACCAGCCTGCAACCTTTGCTTTAGCACTTCACAAGGTATCCGCACTGCTGTCCCCAGAAAAGTGCTACAAAGCGATGCTACAGATTGAACCTAGACAGAATCGTCGTAGTAAGCAATAGTGCAAGCTTAAATGGCCACTTCAATAAACATAGCTCGTGATAACAGTTCCATAAAAGCTAAAATTTTAGTTATTGCAACAGGAGTTTCAAGAAAAGAAAATGCGCTCAGAATATTATCAAGCATTGTATCCTTGAATAGATGAGACATAAATACGACAGATGCAAATTACACTGCAAATTACCATCACTAAGAATCCAAAATATTTTTCATAAAAACGTGACCGTAGCAGTATCACCATTATACAATGGATAGAAAGATAAATTGGAGGTTAAGGAAAAAAAATAAAAAAAAAGATGCTAACCAGAATTGTACCACCATAACCCTCACCTGTATGTCTGGCAATGTTGGTGCAACATTAATTAACACAAGTCTGCTTGCTTCAAAAATTCCAGTTCGCAAACCATGACTGCCATGTTATACTAAATTATTATCTAGACGAGGCTGTAGTAAGAATAATAAAGTGGTAAATGCAAGTAAAATACCTCGAAAATTGACCTAGAATAGCTGGAATAGACCCACTGTATAACCCACGGACTCCAAGTTGAGGAAGCTTCGACAAAATTTCGGGAAAGGTAAGAGTTGACGCTTGTACCCGTGTCTGATAAACCAGTACTGTACTATCAGATTATTTTCATGAACAGAAAGATTACATAACCTGCCAAACTAAAACAATACACTAATTTTACCTCAATCTTGTTTAGTTATTTCCTTTTCTTTCATAAAAAAACATCTCATATAATCATTAATTGAGAGTCTAAGACTAATGCCAAGATCGAAATTCACCCATATCATAGTAGATCAGCGGTACAGATTAGTTCATGAGAGTCATAATTTAGTTGGTGTTATAAAACAGAGAAAAAAAATGGTGCATTATATAGAAGAACAGAAATTTTTATGGCACAGCTGACGGTGCTAGCCACATTGCAGGTACAATGGAAGATAAATGTCCATCACTTGCAGTACACACTTGAAATGTCATGTGCCTTTCGCATATCAATCAGCCTTTCCTTCACACAGCTTTAAATGGAATTACAAGTAGTAAATCTTCTTAATACGCTAGTTGTTGCTGAATATTATTAGCTAAGATGTACAAATTTGGATAAGTAATTCGAATACGATACGATACGATACTTGTACACCAATACAAGTTTTTTTAAAAAAATATTAGGATATACGGATACCTATATAGATATATAAATTATAAAAATTAAGCATAATTTCATTATATTTAAAAAAAATTAGAACAGAAGCATGATAAAAAAAAATAAAATAAAATGCTGAAGCATTTTATCTTAATCCCAACTTCATTTTCTTCAACATCAATAACAATAGCTTCTTCAGTATTATTAAAAATAACTCTCTGACTCTGAATCATCTAATGATAGATTAGCAACCTCAAGCAGCCCAACACCTTCAAGAGTATCAAATGAATCTCTGATAATGTCATATTTTGGATTCTCCTTTAAAATAGAGATTCAATTTTCTCTATAAAAGACACAGATTGCACGTATTTCTAATAAAATTGTCAATTAATTTAAAATTTTAGTTGTACATTTTCAATAAATATTATTTATTTTCTATAAGTAATTGATAATAACAATAGTTATCTATATATATATATAGCCAATAATAACCAGTTCTAAAGGAGTTTACAACCATTACAACTCTTCTTCACCACGTGTCCTACCGTATTTGATATGTATTGAAAATAATTAAAAAATTATAAAACAATTAAAAAATACGTATGAGATACGCATTGAAAATTTAAAAAGTACAATGATAATTAAAAAATACGTATTTGGTACATATCGGATAGTATCCAAGCTTCGACACATATCGGATACGGGTATGTATTGAGTTTACAACTATACGTGCTTCTTAGATTAGTAGAAAAGATTATCAGGCATTTAGTGAAGCCTCAATTGATTTTTAAAATGAAATTCTGATAAGATATATAGACTACGGAGAGAAATGAGTGCACAGCTACTAGAAAATATGCCTGATATTCTATCTATTTGATTTTAGAGCTTAACCCTAAATTTAAGAAATGCATCGTAACAAAAGAAGCCCAACACCATAAAAACAAGGAGTACCAATGACAGTAAATGATAAACATGCTCATAAATAATCATATCTGCAACTAAGTGCATGTTTGGTTGGCAATTATTTTGCACCTGTTTGAGCCTCATTATTTAAAAATTCATTTTTTACACTCATTTTTAACAATATATTTCCTGATAAAATAATTTTACACGTAACCCAAAATCTTTCATACGTTTTAACCACACATTCTCTAAAAAATCACTATTATAAAATCCATTTTCCCAAAAAATGGGGCACAAACAAATTCTTTATAATTAGGTCAAACATATTTCTTCCTACGACCCACAACTTATAATCACTTATATGAAAAATCAACCAAACATGCAGTAATATTTTGTTAGACAACTAGAACCAATTTGAATTCAAAACCAATAATCAAGAAATATCAAGATATACTATACCAAAATATTCAATAAATTCAAAGTTCTGCGGATGAACCATACTGCATTATACGTCAAGTTGAGTATAGTATCACTAGTTCTCAGGTAAGATCTAGAATCTAGAAATGACAAAAACATTTTACTTCAAGTAGACAATTAAAGATACAGAACAATTTTTACAGTATTTGTGACATTGACATTGATAATGATATGCACAAGTGAAATTCATCATTAAATAGCAATAGAGATTCACAATGGAGAACTATGATATCAAGGAAGAAAATGACGCCAAAATTTTATGCATACAGCAGCATGTCATCGATTAGTTTCTCAAGATTTTACCTTAATGGTGTCAACAGGATGCATTAGAGCTGTAGACAATGCACAAGAAAGACCTCCAGCCAATGCTGATTTTAAAACACTTCCAGCAGGTATTTGTACTGGCGGAGCCACAACCACTACAGTAGCAGCCTCAAACCAGATACTCCTGTAGGTTTACAAAAAAAAAAAAAAAAGTCAATTTCAGTAACTAGTAAAAGCAGCTACAATAAGGAATTGTTGATACAATACCACATGCAAAAGTGTCATTGCAAGGATATGCTAGAATATTTATGGTCCTGGACTTCTTTTTTTAATAATACCATGGATAGTTCTTATTAATAATTATGGTGTTGGGCAACAAAAATCATTATTGTATCATCATGGTGTTTTGGGCGTAAATAATTCTTATCGTATAATTTGACTTTTGAATAATACCATGGATAATTCCTTAATACCAAAAAAAGTTATTAAAGAAATAACGTTTAACCCCAAAAAAAAAAAAAAAAAAGTTTCCTACAGCCATTCAATTCTTCAATAACGATATCTTCCACTTACAACTCAGATGTATTATACAACCATCAGTTAGAAGTTATCTGTCAATCAGAGGCAAGATCCTGAATACCAAATACCTTTAAATTTGGCAGAGGTAATGGAAAATATTTAATATGAATGACAGAATGAAATTTTACATCATCATGTTCAAGTTTTCTTTTCCGATTTAAAATCCCATCCTTACCTTCCTGCTACCTCCTTTTAAATCTTCCATCAAAAACATTTTACAAACAATTCAAAGCCAGGAATCTGGAATTCTACTGACATTCTACAAATCAATTACCGTGGATCTTCTTGAAGTCTGTCTGAAGGTAGCAAAAGCATAAAATTCCGGAAATGCCCATACGATATAGATTCTTCAGTGTCTGCGTTCAGAAAGCGCATCATGGCAATAGCATTATCCTCATTAGCTGGAAGTCCTGCGTTCTTTAGTGATGCCAAAATTTCACTTTTCTGAAGTGTTCCAGACTTGCTCAAACATAGGCTGGTATAAGCTCGAAGAATGGTCGGTTCTTTCTGTTCCATAAAGGACAAGAACTGTTTCCAACTGAATGATTTTGAAAATAAGTTACACCTAGTACGACGCATGAATTCATGAGCATATCTCTTAGGCAGTTTTCTCTTTCTCATAGCAACTTCAAGATCTTCCAGTGTGACTTCCCCATCACCATCCCTATCCAACTCCTGAAAGAACCTCTTTCCTGCAAGAATGTAAGATTCAGATTGAGATAAAAGGATAATTAGGAAAATGTAATACTAAGTAGGAAATCTCTAGCAAGAAGTTTCCAACTTTGGAAGGTAGAAGAGCACTGCAGGTATGAATGACATTTACGAGCTCAAGATCACCTTGTCTAAGGCGCTGCATGTCATGTCACATTCAGCTGTGCTAAAAGCCAAAATCTGAAATCTACTGAACTTAGTACACCAAGTAAAACCTCAAATTCAGATAAGCAAAACTGTAGAGAATCCTAGGAAAAATAGACATTATAACACCAGTTCCATCAACAAACACATCTCAACCAGATTGATCTACCTAACCCAACATTGAAGTATACCTTACCACAATCAGACACTTGAGTCAGATTTGAAAAATGTTTTTGCGAGAATATCAGAATTAACTGTGTTTTCCTGTCTATAGTTTAGGCCGCACGGCAGAATAAAGGTCCACAAACAGCTGATATTGCATAAAGAAAGGTCAACATAGGGTCACAATCCTGCTAGGTCACACGCGGAGATGGAAACAAACCAAAGGCATTATGCTTGGCTCTGGTCTCGGTATAATGGTGCTAAGGTACATATTGTTGCTACAATATGCATTTAGTGCGAGGCATCGTCGCATCTAATGCAAAGGCAATGACATTCAAAATTGTGTTCACCTATCAGTCACATGACAATGTCAGGAATTGAAGAGACAATGACTTCTAAAATTTTCTCCAATTGCCAATGTCCAAGCATAGTAAGTAGTACCTAAAGATCATACACCTTTCCATATAAAACACTAACAGTTATCATTCTCCAGGTCTGCATACATTACACAACAGGCATAAACTCTGTATGTCAATTTTCAAATAGGCAAAGAATTTGATTTAGACTCAGTAAGGCGATCGGCTATCCACCAACCCCTTCTCTGTGGAAGGCCGAGCAGAACTTGAGCTCTTTTTGGCAGCATTTGGGGCTAGAATATCACTTGGCAGCTGACATGGAAATGCCTACATTTCCTGATTTCAACATATAGTGCTCTACTGTTATTAACTCTGGAAATAAGTTGGAATTCTACTACGAGTCTATCAGAAAAGAAGATGACAGAAGGGCAACCATCATATATGAATAAATTGATTTCTCTTGCCAGATTTCTTCTCTTCTTTGATGCCCTTTTCTCTTCTTGTTCCTTCTACTTATTCGTTGTCAAAGTATTACACTCCCGCATCAGCACGGTCTCACAAAATTGGGAGCAGCTTTTCAGCGGTAGCAAAAGCAAACAATCTCATATTTCTATTAGCGTGCATAGTTTAGTAGCAACAGCATATGGAATACAATGCAGAGGTTGTTTAAGATTATGTGACGCTATGTTCAGAACCAGTCTTGAAGAAAATAAATTAGAAAAAATGAAGAAACGATGAAATGCAACATTTCTGTCTTAAAACATTACGTTCAGATGTGACAGCTCTGTCTTGAAGCGTAGTGTCAAACAATCAAAAACCACTAGAACTGCTGGTAATAAAAATATAATTAAAAAAAGTTACATATTGAACACCTAATCTTTCTAATAAATAGTAACCTCGATTACCGATAGAGAGAATCATAATTTGTCCATGGACATTTTGTCAAGGGAAATCCACTAAAGAGTGTCAGAGCAGCAATTTTAGAGAGAGAGAGGAAAAAACCCTTTTGAGTGTTTAATTGAATTTATAGGTCTTAAATTATTATATTGTGCATGCATTTACAAAAAATAATTGTTCTCACTAAAAGTTCAAGCATATTATTGTTGATCAGGTAGGTCAAATACTATTTTGGTGTTAAAGCGGTTTAAGCAATGTAGACAAGTAGGAAGGTCACGAATCATGTCCACATAGGGGTGGCAAACGAGTCGAGCCGATCACACGCACCCTGGCTCGACTCGGTCAATGGACGATTTGGGCTGTTTAGATAGGAGCAATGGACCGAGATGGGCACCATTATGAGCAGGCTCTTTTTTGCAGGGGAGAGTTTAATGTGTTTAATTTTGAATTTCTACAAAAAAATAATAATAATAATAAGAAACCGAGCTGGGTCATGGGCTAATGGATAGCTAGGCCAGCCCAATCCACAAGCTAAAGGGCCAACTCGAGCCTGCTTCCTCGACACCTTGGCTCAGCTCGGTTGTTCTATCACCAAGCCGACTCTACTGGACCCACTGCCATGCCTATGTACAGGCATATTTTAAGTATGTCTAGTGAAACAAGGTTGACAAGGGATTAGGAGCAAAGCAAGGAGAGCTACTTTGAAGACAGATAGCTATGAGATTAATTGGGTATGAAAAATTCAATGCCTTCATCACAAATTGAACAAACAAACCCATAGCACAAAAACATACAACTACGTGCCATATCGGGTGGCAGTTTATAGCATTTTGGGTCTGTCCGCCATTCAGCTCCTTTGATCTCATTTTATCAATCAAGCTTCAACATGTTGAAAAGATCTGTCACGTGTTTATTATTTCTTGGACCAACAACTTAATTATTTTTCAGCTTGCCAACCACGAACTATCATGCATCATTAAATTGCCAATTACAACTACTTCTCAAATTCAGTTACATAATATGAGAACCTGGTGAAAGCACCCACACAATTTGCAGTATAGAGAAAAATGCTGGGCTCTCCAAAAGTAGATGTCTATCGTGTCCTCTGTTGCCATATGTTGTAGTTAAACCAGTGCGAGTGAAGTTCATTGGCTTTATTATTTTTGACCATTCACTTTTTTCCCTGTAACATGATTTTACACCATGCTCTTAACAAAAAGCCAAAGAACACCTTACTAGTCTGATAACTGTTATACAATCTACCTCTACAAACCATATACCCACTATCATCAATGATCCAAAACTCAAGTCACCATCAGAAAACCTTTTAACTAATTTCAAAACATTAAAATTAACAGATAGATGAATCAAGTGACCCAAAATGTGCAAATTTTAGGTTCTGGATTTCGAAATGGGGGATGACAGGGTACCAGGTGGAATTTCACTACTCTGTGGTCAGTGATTTATATCCGTTTTTAGAAATTGGGTGAGAGGTTATGGTACTTTGTTTTGCTGCATATGGAGCAATTGTGTAAGCCACTTATACATTACCAGACGCCTTCAATTTCAAATCCTTCATAAATCCTGTAAAGCTCCATAAATAAGTGAATAAATGTTCAATGAGATTCCACCATGGGCATATTGGAAGGCGGGTCGATGTTCCATAGACAAGAAAAGAATGTATCATAGTTAGTTACTATATTTTTTTTATTTTTTCATATTTTTTGGTACTTAAGGTGCTCAAAGAATATGCAAGAGGCTGGAGACCAGCTTCAGACATATGGCCATGGCATGTGATGCTTTAAAAACAAAAACAAGTCTAGATATCAGTTTCTAGAATATTTTGTTAAAGAGACTTGGGAGGATAACATTACCCGTGGATAACAGCCATAAAAAATCAATAAATAACAAGCTTAGATACCAAATAATTCAGGTTAGCTACATGAATCATTTTTCGCCGTTGTCTTAGGTTCATTAACAACTTTTAGGACTTCCATTGACTTGTAAATACTAGAAGTGTCACTCTTTTCTTCAAGCCATTTTCTTACCATGCTCGCTACCTTCATCACAATGCAACAAAAATGGACGAAGAAGAATAGAACAAAAGAGAATGATATAAAGAAAGGAAAAAAAAAATAATGAAAGAAATGAAAGGTAGAAGAATATGAATAAGATAACCAAGTCTTAAAGTCACGCTTATGCTAACAGGTATATAATATGTATAGGTGCACATTGCCCTCAATGTTTAAAGTAAAGGCAATATTAATATTACTGAAACATATAATCACACTACTTAAATCTGACAGCTGTTATGGTTGGAGGTCAACTTCAACCAAAACCAGATAAAATGCAATTCAAATCAACACAGTAAGGGATCAATTCAGCTGGGAATCAATAACCCAAGCTGGAAATCTATTAACTGCGCTGAAAATTACACAGAAATAACAAAGAATAACAAAAAACAGAGAAAGGACAGAATCAGAGGAGGAAGAAGAGACGCAGATTCAGAAAGAGAGAGATAGAACTGAGATAGAGATTCAGAGACTTAGAGAAAAGGGGGGAAATTCTGTTTTGCTCTAATACCATTTGTTATGGTTGGAGCTCAACTTCACATCAAATAAACCAGAATACTGGAACTAAATTCAATACCCAGCACTTTAATGTAAACTGTATTTCATTAACTGCTAATTTTATTACAATGCAGGGAATTACAAGCAAAAGAACAAACATAAAAGAGAAGATATAGATCAGTAGAGGAGCAGGGGAGAAACAGAGAAATTCAGAGAAGGTTCAGGTAGGAAGAAGAGGAGAGGAATCAGATTCAGAAATGATAACAGGTAAAGAAGACATGCAGATTTAGAGAAGTTGAAGAGAAGAATTTAGAGATTTAGAGGGGAAAAGGGGGAAGGGAAATTCTGATCTGCAACAATTTTCAACTTCCGTTCATTCTCCCCTATGTGCTCTATTTATAAAGTAATCATAGAATATTCAAGAATGAGTGAGTCATGACATCCCTTCCCCTTAAATTAACATTGTCCTCAAGGTTCAAGGTCTGGATGTCTTCTTTGTATGAAGTTAGCAGCTACCTCATTCTCTTCAGTCTTCACCACCCTTGAATTAAATTAACAGATAGTGCAAGGTGACATATGCTTGGTTGACATTATTTGCCCCACCTGCAACAAGCATGCCCAACAACCCTTGGATGGCAGTTGCTGATATACCAGATGCCCAACCATGATCAATTGAATTAGAGAAGAGTGCAAGTGGGAAGCGATATGCATCAAAGGCTTCAGTAAAATCCTTCCTTGTAAGATAGTTGCCAGCAAGATTTACAAAGGTCTTGAAAGCAGATAGTTGTAACTGGATCTCGATGGCAGAGTTGCAGCCCACTCTGTCTTTATTACCCTGGCAATGAGGGTGGACACTTAATACATTAAAAGCTTACTCTGTGAACTTTTGGACCTTGGCACCAGCTTCTGCCTTCAGAATTTCATCTCCATTGCATTCCAGTAGTCGTTCAAGTGGAGATTCCCTAGAAAAAACCACATTCCCATTGCTTTCCCCTTCAACTTTGTATGAAAGCTGGCATTTGATTATCCGAGGGACTGCACTATCAGAACTTGACGAGAGTGTGTTCATTGGAAACATAGATAACAGACACTGCGAGCTTTAACCACACCCACTTTCCCCACTTCTTCCTCAGTTTGTCCTACAATTTTATCCATATCAGTAACAGTGACATTCAATTGTTTATAATCACTACCCAAAACTAGTACAATCTCTGTACTAGAGTTTTCTTCATCCTTCTTGTCAAGGATATTGAATAAGATTCCAGAGATCGTCAAAAATTGCGATTATAATATTTCCTTTTAGTGTAGGATTACTTTCCTTAGTAGTAGATTGCATAATATTTCCTTTTATATTTATTTCCTTTTACAGTTATTTGTAACCCTATAAATAGGGTCTTTTACTTTGTAATAGAAACAAGTTTATTATATACAATTTATAATATTCTTCATATGGTATCAGAGCAGTTTCGATCCTAAACAAATTAACCTTTGAATTTTGTTTCCGACGAGCGGCCTTGAGCCGCTCGTCCGGCTACCAATGTTGTTTTTCTTTTTTTATTTTCTTTTCGGATGTATCCCTACAAAATCGCATCACATTCCGGTGGCCACAACTCAGTTTCTGCAGTTTGTTTGGAGTTTCTTCAGCTTTTGGTAATCTGGAATTTGGTCCAGTTCATTTGAAATTTGGTTTAGTATATGTCCGTTCATCTGGAATTTGATTCAGTTCATTTAGAATTTGGTTTAGTATGTCTAGTTCATCTAGAATTTGGTTCAGTTCATTTGAAATTTGGTTTAGTATATGTCCAGTTCATCTGGAGTTTTGGCCGGTGTTTTGATGTTAAAGCTTTTGTTGGAATATGAATTATATGTTCAACTAAGTTTTCCCGACAGATAAAGCTCCCTGTGTGTGTCGGCACACTTCGTCAATTTCCTTTGGAAATTCTTACTGGTGAGTGAGCTCTCCGGAGTGTCTTTGGAGTGGTTGAATTTTCGATTCTCTTGGGTCACAACTCAGCCTTTTAGGTAAGGGTTTTTCGGTCGTCCACGATTGACTGAATTTTTGTCAAGGTGTGACTCTTCTTCGGTGGTTTCTCGTTGGTTCTCGTTGTTTCTTTGGAGTGTTCTTGAAATGGTTTTGGAGTGGTTCTTTGTTGTTCTTGGTCTCTCGTCGTCAGTACTTTTCGTCGTTGATTGCTTTTATTTGGATTTCTTCTTCGTGGGCACAAGTATTGTCATCGTCGTCAATTTATGATTATAAATTGATGATTTTACCAGCATCAATTTGAGGGGGGATGTCAAGGATATTGAATAAGATTCCAGAGATCGTCAAAGATTGCGATTATAATATTTCCTTTTAGTGTAGGATTACTTTCCTTAGTAGTAGATTGCATAATATTTCCTTTTATGTTTATTTCCTTTTACAGTTATTTGTAACCCTATAAATAGGGTCTTTTACTTTGTAATAGAAACAAGTTTATTATATACAATTTATAATATTCTTCACACTTCTCAACACCTAAGTCAGATTCCAACTTCTCAAAACTAGTCTCAGTCCCAGTCTCAACAACTTGCTTGATAATTACAGGAACTGAATCATCATATCTGTTCAAATCGGATGAACACCTGCTTGACCGGGTCCTCTTCTAGTTTAGAACCCAAAATGCCCATTTGCATGTCAGAATCCTAGGCCATTTTTGCTGAAGAACTATAATGGTTGGACTGAGATTTAGAGGCAGATTTTTCACCTGCTCTACCACTAGTATTGAACTCATGTTGTTCCTCTTAGGAGGCTAACCGATCCTCAATCATTTTAGTCAATATTGAAATCATCTGCTCATGAATCCTATATGATATCCAATCGAGAGACACCCAAGGATTGCAGCTGCTCTGATACCATTTGTTATGGTTGGAGCTCAACTTCAACGAAAACCAGATAAAATGCAATTCAAATCAACACAGTAATGGATCAATTCAGCTGGGAATCAATAACCCAAGCTGGAAATCTATTAATTGAACTGAAAATTACACAGAAATAACAAAGAATAACAGAAAACAGAGAAAGGATAGAATCAGAGGAGGAAGAAGAGACGCAGATTCAGAAAGAGGGAGATAGAACTGAGATAGAGATTCAGAGATTTTTAGAGAAAAAGGGGGGAAATTCTGTTTTGCTCTGATACCATTTGTTATGGTTTGTGCTCAACTTCACACCAAAACTCAATCAAACATCAAATAAAACACAATAATGGAAATAAATTCAATACCCATCACTTTAATGTGAACTGTATTTCATTAACTGTTATTTTTATTACAATGCAGGGAATTACAAGCAAAAGAACAAACATAAAAGATAAGATATAGATCAGTAGAGGAGCAGGGGAGAAACAGAGAAATTCAGAGAAGGTTCAGGTAGGAAGAAGAGGAGACGAATCAGATTCAGAAATGATAAGAGGTAAAGAAGACAGGCAGATTTAGAGAAGTTGAAGCGACGAAGAATTCAAAGATTAGAGAGAAAAATGGGGAGGGAAATTCTGATCCGCAACAATTTTCAACTTCCTTTCATCCTCCCCTACGTGCTCTATTTATAAAGTAATCATAGAATATTCTAGAATGAGTGAGTCATGACAACAACCTACTCAAACAATAACAAACCATATGTCACAATCTATTTCACATAGCTCCTGATAGAACATAAAAATGAGTTCACAAATTTCAACCTGCGTAATTGTTGACATGTCTATGTAAACATTCAAGTATTTTTAATCGAATAAAGGTAATATTGATTTAAATAGCATACCTTCAGCTTCTGTATATCTGAAAAAATCCTGAACTGAGAATAGTTTCTTTTTGTCAGGATGGTCTTCCTTGGAAGGTCGCCCTAACTGGGGTAAAAGCTCAATTAATTCTGTCAATGACACAGTGGAGAGAGTCGTTCTCAAACGGTCAACATTGGACAATGGTATGCTAAGCAACCCATTAGCCAATCTTTGCGGCGAATTGCCTCCATTCTCTTCCTGAGTAACACCAGTGCCAACTCCATCATCACTCACTTCCTTCACAGAAGGTGGCACTCCTAAAATATTCGATGGCATACCTCCCACTCGTGCAAACATCAAGTTCCCAAGAAATCCATTCATGTCTGCTCTCTTACCTTCCAAAATACTTGCAAGAGCCCTCAGATGATCAAACTGATTGTGGTCAGCTGGAGTAGAAGCTGCCGCGTCACCACTCCTGCATTCACTTTCTTGAGCAGACACATCAAACTTTGGCAAACTCTGACTCAACTGATCAAACACAAATCCAACAAAGCACTCAAATGGCAAATCTTTCCCTTCTTTACCCTTAGATTCATTCTGCTTAAGTTCACCTGCAACCCTGGGTTTCACACATGAATCATCAGAACAAACACCAACCCCATTAGTTGTCTTCTGAACCCTCTTTTTCCCAGCTTTGAATGGGCTTGGAAAGCCTTGAACAAAACCATTAATCAAAGATGACCACGCCACTGCAAACTGTAAGCAATTTGTGCATGATACCTTATCCACTTTCCCACCACTAGCATTCCCATACCTCTCCTTCAATCGTTTCTTCTTCACATTCACATCAGCAACTTCATCATGCCTAATACTATTATTCTTATTATCATTATCAATGTTACTTCCACATTTTTCTGAAAATACACCAACAAAAAATTTGATAGGATCTCCTATAAAAAGACCCCCTTTACTCTTCTCACCACAGTTCACCACCACGCACTGACCACTACCGTTACCAAATTTTTTCTTCACATTCAACTGAGCTGTCACCAGCTCAATATCAACGTTACAAGTATTTGCAATCAATTTCCCGTTTTTGGAAACACCAGGGAAACAATGCTCCAAATTTTTTGCCGCCTTTCTGAAATTAGATTCTATAGGCGAAAACGCATTCTTCACAACCTGAAGCGAGTTCAAAAACGATTCAACCGGGTCATTCCCTGACACTACCATCATTCAAAACCCTAACCACTCATAAAGAATACCAGATTTCCAAATAAAAATTTCCCAACTTAACATAAAAAAAACCCCCCAAATAATACTATTAAAAGCAACAACTACAGACTCAAAATTTGAACTACACCGTTTCAGCACAAGGGCTGGTTAAATCCTTTGATGAAATCTGCAAAATGATCAACACTGTGTGTATTCATATATACATTAAAAAATACGTATCTCGACGTAGATGGGTTTTTATGTGAAACGGAAGCTATTAGCTATATGGGAGGGAGATTTGTACACATACAATTGTTAAAATCCATGTGAGCTGAAAGAAATGGATAATGGGATGCAATTTTAAAGAATTTTGTTAGCTGGGAAGCAAACATACAGATAAATTTTAGAGGCTAATAAAATTTTGGATAAAGGAATTTTTTATGACAAATCTGAGGAATCTTGAAATAGTAATGAAGAAACAAGCAGGGAAGAACAAGAGGTTATTTTTCACCTTTTCTATTTATTTTATAATCCGAATTTTTGCTTTCTTAATAAAATATTTGATTATTTGTTATGTGAAATGACAAGAATGGTCCTCCTCGTCCTCATCCTTATTCAGAACCGAAGTCTGTTCTTTGAACATGTATAAGGGTATTATTGACAACTCACTATAGAGGGAGGAGTGGCTGTATTTGTATTATTATTATTACTAGGTTTAAGCAACGTGCAATGCACGTTTGCTTAGTTATATGTAATTTTTTTGGTTCATTAAATAATTAATGATGTAATGTTTATGTAATTGATAAATAATTACACATTGTGATATATTAATTTTAATTTGAATAGTGTTAAATTCTAAATTAAAATGTATAAGTTTGTGTTTCCTACTATTATATTATATTAAATTTTGTATTTAATCATGAACTTTTTATACATAATAAAATAATAGATAACATTATAATACAAAACTAAATAAATAAATATTTTTTGTTCATTGAGTTCAATGTACCTTACCAAATAAACTATTAGCATTTTTAAATTGATAATATCCACATCCATTTTGTTTTAGTTTCATTTTTTCCTAGTGACTAAAATGTAGTAGTACAAATTTTTTTTGCATTTTCCATTCATTTATTAATAATGTTCTAAAAGGCGTAATGCGTTGCGAGACGTCGATGTTGAGAATCAAGAATCACAAGTTTAGGCGTGTCAATACGAAGAATAAGCGTCATAATACGTTTCGTATTTTTAATATTATTTTAATTATTTTTAAGACATTAAATATATTTTTATTTTAAAAAATAGTTTTTTTCTATATTATAAAAAAATAGATTTTTTACTATATCATAAAATCATACTATAATATTGCTAAATAGTGTTAGGAGAATTTTAATTTTTTTTTATTAATTAAGGAACTAAACATGAGCATTAATCATAGGATTTATACGAAAAGTTTGCGGATTTGATAATTCCGATATCTGAAAATGGAGATGAAGGATTTTGATTCACAATCGAGAATGATTCCGACGTGAAGTTTGTGGGAATTCAACTGGGGTCAAACCGAATACAATAAATACATAAAAATAATTTAAAGTAAATCTATATTTACTAATTAGATTCATTATATATCCTACGATTAGTCCCAACACTAAAAATTAAAAATAAATATGTTAAAATAGTTTACTTTGTTAAATTAAAATATTTTAAACTTATAGAAAATAATATCTAACATTAATATATTAATAATCAAGTGCAATTTAAATTAAATTTGAAAATTAAATAAATGAAATAATGAAAGTGAATATTACAATTTAATTAGTTGTAATTCAAAATCAAATTAGTCAATTAGACATACATTTTAAAATGATTTTGATGAGCATTTTAACATTTTTTTTTTTTTTGTCACTATCCCACATTGAAAATTTATAAAACTATTGGAGTTAAGAGCATATATAAAATGCATAATCCCACATTGGAAGTTTATGAAACTTTTGGAGAGAAGTGTATTTATAAAATGAGCATGACATCCAATACTTTTACATGGGCTTTAGAATTTTAAATTTTGAAGCCCAATTATGGAGTTAAAAGATTTTTAAATTAAAAAAATTCCGTTAGTTTTTCCGTTAAATCAAGAAATTCCGTTAGTTTTTCCGTTAAACCAACAAATTCCGTTAAATATGCACTTTTTATATATAGAAAGATATAATGTCACTATCGTTACATTTATTTTATTGGTTTTATTTAAATAATTAACTTCTTTTTTTTTTCAAAGTCAATAATTAATAATTATTTTAAAGAAATGAGAATAATACTACACGTTCCCACATGAGTAAAGCTGGAAGAACAGAGCGAAGCAATTATTTTTAATTTACAAATAACATTATTTTATTTTATAAATAGTTTATAATTCATCAAATTATGTAAGATTTATAATTCTTACTCATTTATTTATCACTTATTTTTTATTTATTTATAATTTGAATTATTGATAAATACTTTTGAAACATATATTATTTTTCTAACACATTAATATTTTAAATTAAAAAATAATTAAAGTTGATATGTGCTGATTTTTTGGGAAATAAATAGTTAATCCTATTTTCTGTTAATTATTTTACTAAACATTTGAATTTTGGATAAAATTGGAAATGGATATGGATAAACTCTAACGTAGAGTCCTAGTCAGCGTTGGTCACGTGCGTCTTTCTAATGGACTTTTTTAAACTTAACTCACTGACGGTTTTATTTTCATGCATTCATTAATTAGGCACTGTTATCGTAAAAAAAAAAAAGATGATATAAAATTACTTAGAAAAATGATTCTTGTACATACATAATGATCAGTATCAAAATATAAGGGTCCGTTTGATTGGCTGAGTTTTCCATTACTTTCACTTTTTTGACTGTTTAATATGCGAAATTTTCTACGGAAAATGTTTTTCTCTATTTTTCTAGGTACAACCCTTTGATGCACAAATGGTGGAAAATATTTTTTCACCTAATAGGTGGGAAAACATTTTCCACCTTTTTTTTCTTTTTTGCAATGGGAACAAATTCTAGACACAATGGTAAAAAAAAATTCACTTTTATCGACAACTTTCATGCAAAATAAAGTCAAACGAATGATATTCAGTATGGTAAAAAAAAAATTTTCAAATTTTTTTTTGACAATGAGAACAAATTTTAGACTCAATAGTAGAAAAAATTATCACTTTAATGGACAAATTCCATAAAAAAAACGAAGTTAAATGAACACCAAATTTTCAACATTTTCCATGAAAAATTATATCAATCAAACACAATTAATTACAATTTTCAGTAAAACATTTTCTAAAAAAATCAATTCCCTGTAAAACATTTTCTTTCCACTCATTTTCCACCCTTGCAATCTAACGGACCCTGAGTGAAGAAATTATTTGGTTGATAAAATTTTAATCCAGTTAAATCTAGTTACATTATCTGTTTGTAAATTATTATATATGTTATAATGTACAAATAGTACAACCCAAATTCTTAGCCCCTGATTGATTGAGATTAAAATCAGATTTTTTTGTAAATTTTTATAAAAATTAATTAAGTCTTAGTTTGTTTTCCTTTTAAAAGAGATTTTGGAGGGAAAATGATTTTTGGAATAGTGATTTTTTGAAAAAGTATGAAAAAATAAGGTTGGGAAAAATCATCTTCTGTCGGGCCTACGGTGCCAAGCCGAACTCAACAATTTGACTGTAGATAAATGTTCCCAACTCAATATTGAGCTCTCGTGCCAAGTGGAAGAGAAGTCTCGCTTTGACAAAGTTAAAAATAGACATGTGAGGCTAGCTCAATATTGTGGCATATAAATTTCATTAGCATCGTCAATGAACATGTCAATCAGTTGTACTCGAATTCTTCTCCTACTTCGCCCTATTCGCCGTAGAGCATCTTAACTACCAGTGCCATATCCTCTTCCAGTGGTATTGGGACTATGTTGTCCCGCATCAATCCATAGTATTCATCAATCACATCGGGGGTGAACATCACCTACTTATCTCGAACCCCAAGTGTAGTGCTCATGGTCAGATTTCGGGTCATCGATCTCTCTATTAAAGTTTGTATAAAACTCCTGAACCAAAATAGGATACACCTAATGGGGCTTTTCTATCACCCTTGGCCACCGTGCTCTGCCGATAAGAATAGAGATCTCATAGCCCTCGAAATCATCCAAAACTACATGCCTTTCTGGCCACATTTTCCTTTTATGGAGGATCCTCTCAAAAAGCCTCTTGAGATCAGCACTAAGGAAATGCCGCATTCCACTGTCGTCGACGCGTGTACGTGTTGTAGTGTCAGATGTTTCAGCCAGTTCCTTTCCTTTAGAGGTAGAGATTGTGCGTTGTCGTTTCGACGGCATCCTATCACAAGGGAAAAGAAACTATCAGTCCAAATGTGAAATAAATGTGACCAATAAAAGAGCAATAGCAATGGACCGGATAGGGGAATTAAAGGGTCGATTGTGTGTAATGCAATGAAGGAATGCCCAAATGTAAGCTTTACCCAATTGTGTACAAAATGTAGTGCATATAGGAATACAAACATATGAGAGTGTTCATGTCATAACCACAAGTATGGGGGATGAATGTAGTCCATAATTATAGCCAAATACTCCATGGGGCATTTTATCAAACACCTTGAAACATATCTAATAATAAACCACCAAAAGCATACATGAATAGATTGAAAGCCCAAACTTCACAAAATATAAGTAAAACCTGAGCACTACCTAAGCCCAATCGCCATGCCCACACATTGCTTAGCATATACCATGAAAATTGCAAGAAAAATTGACATAGAAGAAAGGTACAAAACTAGTTATTTTACTTTTGAAATCTTGAAAATGGACGGTGTTAAGTGAGAAGTAGTGATAATTTGAGAGATGTTCCTTTAGACCCAAATGGAAAGTAGTGGAAGAGTGTTATGTGAAAGGGGGAGGGGAGAATGGTGTGTGCGAGTGAAGGTGAGAACAAAGAAAGGGGGAAGTGGGCGACAGGAAATCGGGTGAGGGGTTTTAAAACCATCAACCCGGATGAGGCGCGTGTTCGCTAAAATTATATACTGCAAGTGCACGGGTCACGTTCAAGTAATAAAGTGGACTTTTTGAGTCCGGGTTGTCGACCCCTCGAAGAATTTAAACTTTCGATTACACAACTCTAATCAATTTTAATTCCAACAGCAAATGGAACAAACACACAATAAAGACATAGATTTAAATAACTAAAATCTACCAAATAAAAAATAATAATACACCTAGAAATTTTGGAGGGAAACGTGGTTGGGATTCGTGGTTTCGCTTAACCGTCGCCTAATTTATTTCTCTACAAATCAATTAATAAATTACTTATTCACGATGTTGGATCCGATTCTCCAATTTTAGTTAATTACCTCTCTCGAGTGAAATTAACCATAATTGATTGGTTTAACTCACTATATCTCTATGTCGATTACAACAAAACAATCGCATTCAATCATTGTGAAAATAGATGATTGGGTCACCTAGGGCTAATGGTATATCTCTATCCACTAAACAAACCTAGGGTTTCTACTATTTGATCTAAAATGCACAATCGTCTCTCGAATAATGTACAAATCACTAAACACATTCATTCATTGGCTACATAAATGAAAATGCATGAAATACAATAATAAAAACACATGAGAACAAGCAACTTAATGTCAAATAGCAAATATAGAAATTAATCAAGACTTGGTTAAACTAATTCCACAAATCCCAACACAATTAATTAGCATATTTTATACATATGATAACAAAGGAGAATATGCATGACATTCATTACAAAAATGGTAAAATAAATGAGAAACATTAAGGGTATAGATAAAACTCCTTTTGAAACTTGAACTTGATTTTCTACCAAAACTTTGTTAAATCTTTAGTTGAATCTCCTTGTACTCTTTGATTTGCTCCCAAAATACCAAGAAATTGAAAGAGAAAAAGAAAAATCCCCTTGAAGTGTTCTCCTCTCTTGCTTGCCCTAGAATTGAAGAGAAAAATGGTATTTAAAGGGTCAAAATCTGTTATGGTGAAATTGCAAAAGAACTCCCCGAATTTTACGCGACACAGGCAAAATTCGCCCAGTCGAAAAGCGGCTCACACACACAGTGTAAAAATTTTAGGCTCGGTATATTAAAAACCCCTTCTCGCACAGGTACCACATTAAACCTGCGCACGGGCACAAGCTTTTTTCTTCTTCTTTTTCTTCCTTATGTCTATCTTAGTCCTCCACATAATTGCACGTCGGTCCCTTAACTTTGATCATGTACAATCTGGTCCTCAAGTTTTGATATTTATATCAATTTTGCCCTCCAAAATTTGCAACCCAAGGTCCTCCAACTTTTGACTTGTTCACTTTGGTCCCCAACTTCACATTTTTTGTATGCGTTTGGTCGTTTTTTCTTCATTTTGCTTTGTTATCTATTCTCAGGTGATTTTTTGGCCTACAAAGCAAATGTCACACAATTGTTAATAAAAATTCACTCATTTTAATCAATAATTAGCTTTTTTAGGTATTAAATAAGTGTGCTAAAACACACTTATCAAATACCCCCAAATTTAAGCTCTTGCTCGTCCTGAGCAAGATTATCTACCACGCATCATGTAAATTAGATAAAGATCAACACATTAAATAGCTTGCCAAAAATATCCATGAGTGTAAAATTGTATATCAATTCACAAGTATGCTTCCAAATAATGCTAACAAAAATCATTTAAGCTTATCCAATGTTCGATCGGTGTGTGGTATAGTCACTTTCAATCATCATCTAAATTAGGAAAAAGTTATCAAGACGGAAAAAAATTAAATTGGATCCAACTCGACCCTTTGTGGTCAAATATGTCATTTCCCGCTCATGAGATTTACACTCCTCGAGTAGATATTTCTTTTCTTTCCACGAGTATAAAATCTAAAGGTAGCTCTAATTCACTCTTTTTTTAGTTTGCTTGGGTCTAACCGGCAATGTCAAAAATCTATCCATGTGATGATTTTCAATTAATGAGTGCTTCCACATTCAAGTTTATACTAAGTAATTCAAACACATTAGTTATCTAAGCCCAAATATTAAAGATAATTGCACATAATCATTTTTTTTCATTTAAAGCTCTTGATTGATCTTACTCCATTAAGCTTTCTTATTGACCCTTGTAGCGAGCTTTAGGTCGATAACTCCCCGGTTGTTTAGACCAAAGGGTATTGATAAGTGTAGTTTCTACACTTATTCGAGGTCGTAAATGATGATATTTTACTGTTCTTTGGATAAAATACTGCTTAATTTGTGTTATATTTTATTGCATAGGTAAAACTCAATGTTTGATGAAGAATTGAAGAAAAGAATGCAAAGATAGCAGAAAAAGGGTCCATTGTATCAAATACAAAGTTCGAGGGCTGAAATGAAAATATTCAAAAGTTATGTCGAACCTCGCGATGAATATTTGAGAGCGTTAGACATCAATTGAATGAGGAAAGAAGCCAAAGGAATGAAATATAGTCCAAGTATTATCACATATCAACTTCCAGCCGAAAAAGTTAAGCTTCGGATTTTCAGGCTCACATTGAGACGCAATTTTGGCATAGCAATCTTTCGAATTGGAAAATTTATATTTCTATAAGAATTGTAGATATTTGAATTGGCTTTCTAACGAAACTTGAATCAGCTCAATCGGATATGTTTAGAGAAAGTTATGGTCAAAATACCGGAGGCTGTTCAGAGACAAACCTGCGCGCGCGCAGGCAATTCATGGCGCGCGCGCACGGCCTTATTTCCCCCAACCCGAGAGTCAATTGGTTCTACGGCGCGCGGGCAACACTTATAACGGTGCGCACGCACAGGCCTTTTTCGCAAAAGAATCTTTAGTTTCCTTTCGTGATTCAAATTCTTTTGGAAACCAAATTGAACGGGATTTTGACCTATTTTCTGGCTCTTATAAATAGAAAACGAGGGATACACATAAGGGAACCTCTCTAGACCTAAAAATCTCTATATTATACATACTTTGGAGGTGAAGAACATGGCTTACAAGGTGGAATCAAGGCAAATTGCATAGGATATTGAAGATTTTTCATCCGGATTCAAGATTCACATCAAGAACGTGGAAAATTTCCAATTCTTCATTATTTCTTCTTTCCGGGCGATGATTTTCCAATTGTTCCTTTGTAATTTAATTTTAAATATGTTAGACTAGTTTTTCATTGTATTGGATGAATGTTTGAACCCTATTTTCATTTATTTTAATTCAAGATATCAATTTAGGATTTTTGTGTTATTTGTTGATTGATTTTACATACCCATTGCACTAATTATTGCTTGATCACCAATTAAGTAGTTAGTTGCTTGTTGTAGTGTAGGAATACTCACAATAAGTCTAGAACGCGGTAAAATCAACATGTGTAGTTAGAATTGAGAATAATCTCTTTCACGCATGCAATCTTATTGATAATCTAAACCAAATGCATGACTTTCATATGAATTCGGACTAGGAATAGGATCGTCTCATGTTAGTCATAGGTTGGTGTATCTTGGGAAAGAACATTTAACATATTAGCTTTATCGATTGTCAAAAATGCATGAATGTACTAGATTTATTATTGAGAATTGATATAGATGAAAATAGGGGGATTCATGATTCCAATACAAACATTCACGTATTATATAAATACTTTATTTGTTTTGTTAGTTTAGGATTAGTATAGAAATCATACAAACCATCTATTTTGATATGACCACAATTCGAATTTAATAGTAGCTATTAAACTACAGATTAGACCTTATTCCTCGTGGGAACGATACTCTTAACTTACAAATCTTATTACTTGTACAACGATCCCGTACGCTTGCGGGTTTCACGCGAACAGGTATCGAGTTTTGAGATACCCCAACAGACTTAATAACTCGAGTCAAAAAGACTACGAAGTAAGGCCTAAGATTCAACAAGTGCAAAATCATTTCTTTTATCACAACATAACACCATGACTTAGATCCCTAACATATGGTCATTACCTAGCTTATACCTGGCAAAAGACACTCCACACAATTTTTTTTTCAACATGCATGGAATCAACACACTTCTAGATAATATCCTTCACCGGCTCGACCACCCCCAAACTTATCTTACAATATGGTAAAGTGAAAGAGAAGAGAATACATGTTGATACAGTTTTTCAAGCAACTCACAATCTAATTCTTACAAATTCAAAAATCTCTCTATCAATCTAAAAATTTCCACATCTAAATAACAATTAATCATGACTATTGTGCTCAAAGTGATTTAGGATCACACATAGACAAGCAATTTTTGAAAAATTTAGGCACAAATACCATATTTGGTCATAGCTCATGAATCAACAACAATTTAAAATATCAAACCATGCTAAGCCGACAATGTTATCTAACATATCAACAATTTAAGTACAATCACCCTCAAACTTAAATCACACATTGTCCTTAATATAAAAAAGAACAAAATAAATGGAGGGAATAACGAAACTTCCCTGATTAGACATTTGTGAAGAGGTACTGATGCTCCACTTGAACTTGTAATGCTTTTAATGGATTGGGCAAGTGACCTTGTACACAATTGATCCCCAAGCTTGTGACGAACCATAAAAACATGGGACTTCAAAAATTACCTACAAAAACAATGATAGCTAATCAAATAAAAACAAAAAAATGCATAAAATAAATAAAAAGATTAAAAGTTAGAAAATTGGGTTGCCTCTCAATAAGCGTTTTTTTATAGTCTTTAGCTCGACTTTGGCAATTGATTTATGGGCATCTAAAGAAGGCTTTTGATGCCTTGCCCATTTTTCTTCTTTTGACTTTATTCCACTCCTCATTGAATCTCCAAAACTCAACATTGCTCATTTCCATATAATAGGACTTGCCTATTCCATCCAATTCAAATTTAACTATGAAAACTTCTACCTCATCATTAGGTTTAATCACAAAATCAATTTCTTGACAATCAACTAAGTCGGAAGAGTGTAAGTTGATGTTGTCTTCATTGATAGCCATGTCTTCGTTTAGTCCCACTGTGATTAGATTTTTACCAATTTTAAGCTCTTCTTCAATAGTTGAACTCTCATTGGGTTGAATGATTGGTCCGCAATCAAACTCCATGGGCAATGACAAGTCTTTCATATTAACTCCGTCGAGTGGATCATACCCCCATTTTTGAAATCCATCCCAATATTTGTAATCTCTCACAAGCATGTCATCTTCATCCTACTTGGCAAGTTCATGGTAATACTTTGCAATTATCTTCTCATTCAATAAGGGAGGACCATCTCCTACCAGTTTGATGTCATCATCCCAATCGTTCGGTACATAATCTCCAGCGAGCATGTAACTATCATCAAAATTATCCAGTGCTTGTTTTTGACATTTCAAATATTGTCTAAACCAAAGAAGTTTCGACATTGAGGCATCGGTGTACGAATACAAGCATCGCCCCTGTACGATGCATCGTTTGACAAATTTCACATCTTGGACCTCCAAGCATATTTTCATAATCAATATAGATAGTAGATATTGCAATTACTTTTCCAAGATTGGAATAATGCAACTATCGTTGAAAAGTATAAAGAGAGAATACAAATATAAGACAGATTAACAATACAAGTGTTAGCCAAATATAAAAAAAATAAAAACAAAAAAGTAAATAAAAAAATGTTAAAACTAAAATTAGTTAAAGTTGTAATCAAAATAAAAATATTCTCCGGCAGCGGCGCCAAAAACTTGTTCGCTTGAAATTATACACCGCAAGTGTACAGATCACATACAAGTAATAAAGTGGATTTTTAGAGTCCAGAATGTCGATCCCTCGAGAAATGTAAACTTTTGATTACACAACTCTAATCAATTTTAATTCTGACAACAAACGGAACAAACACACAATAAAGACATAGATTTGAATAACTAAAATCTACAAAATATAAAAACATAACACACTTGAAAATTTTGGAGGGAAACGTGGTTGGGATTCGTGGTTTCGCTTAACAGTCGCCTAATTAATTTCTCTACAAGTCAATTAATAAACTACTTATTCACGATGTTGGCCCGATTCTCCAATTTTAGTTAATTACCTCTCTCGAGTGAAATTAACCCTAATTGATTGGTTTAACCTACTATATCTCTATGTTGATTACAACCAAACAATCGCATTCAATCATTGTGAAAATAGATGATTGGGTCTCCTAGAGCTAATGGTATATCTCTATCCACTAAACAAACCTAAGGTTTCTACTATTTGGTCTAAAATGAACAATCTTCTCTCGAACAATGTACAAATCACTAAACACATTTATTCAATGGCCACATAAATGAAAATGCATGAAATACAATAATAAAAACATATGAGAACAAGCAACTTAATGTCAAATAGCAAATATAGAAATTAATCAAGACTTGGTTAAACTAATTCCACAAATTTCAACTCAATTAATTAGCCCATTTTATACATATGATAATAAAGGAGAACATGCATAACAATCATTACAAAAATGACAAAATAAATGAGAAAAATCAAAGGTATAGATAAAACCCCTGTTGAAGCTTGAACTTGATTTTCTACCAAAACTTTGTCAAATCCTTAGTTGAATCTCCTTCTGCTCTTTGATTTGCTCCCAAAATACCAAGAAATTGAAAGAGAAAAAGAAAAATCCCCTTGAAGTGTTCTCCTCTCTTACTTGCCCTAGAATTGAAGAGAAAAATGGTATTTAAAGGGTCAAAATTGTCTATGGTGAAATTGTGAAAGAACTCCCGAATTTTACGCGAAACATGCAAAATTCGCTCGACCGAAAAGTGGTGCGCACGCACGGGCATTCTTGGCACGCGCGCACAGTGTAAAATTTTTAGGCTCAGTATATTAAAAACCCATTTTCGCACGGGCACCACATTAAGCCTACGCGCGGGCACAAACTTTTTTCTTCCTTTTGTCTATCTTAGTCCTCCACATTATTGCACGTCGTCCCTTAACTTTGATCATGTACAATCTGGTCCTCAAGTTTTGATCTTTATATCAATTTTGCCCTCCAAAATTTGCAACCCAATGTCCTCTAACTTTTTGACTTGTTTACTTTGGTCCCCAACTTCACATTTTTTGTACGTGTAATTGTGAGTAGAAATTCACTCATTTTAATCAATATTTAACTTTTTAGGTATTAAATAAGTGTGCTAACACACTTATCAGCGCGCGCCTCACCTTAGGCGAGGCAATTTCCTCCAGAGGCGTGCGCATCGCCTACAACAACGTCAAAAATTCGTTGCAAAATAATCCGGCAAGTGTACGGGTTCATTGTACAAGTAATAATTATGATGAGTGAGTTATCCCATAGGGAATAATGCTCAGAGCCTGTTTGGTACGGCTTAAAATCCAATTAAAATTGAAAATATGGCCGTTATTGGGTCCCACCCGTCTAATAAAAGTCAACAATAACGGTTATATTTTCAATTTTAATCTGATTTTAATCTCTACCACACACCCTCTCAATTTTAGTGTATCCGATATATTTAAATTCGCAACAATAATAAAAGATGGTTGATTTATATTTAACTACGTTCTATAACTACGAAAGGAATAGAAATGTGGTTTTTAAATCAAATGTGGATGAATGTATTGGATTTTTGATTCCACTAATTGACTCTAGAATTCAATTCTCAACATGTGATAATTAATTCAATCTTTGCATTCGTGACGATCGATAATTCCACTTTTATTTATTATTCTTTTCCAAGATATAATAAACTTATGTTGATTACCACACAATCATATTCCTAGTTCGCATTCATATGATAAACATGCATTGAAAAGTAGGATTATCACATACGATCGCGCAATTCACAAATATCATTCCTAATATTTATTCTTCATGCGTTCTATAAAGAGTGTTTTACATACTGTGAGTTTTCCAACACTACAAATAAGAAATTTATTGTCCTAATGGTGTGCAAACATTAAAACAATATGAAAAAGCATATAGATAGAATCACAACGCAAGAATTAAACTAAAAATAACAAGTCTTAAATAAAAACTAGAAATCAAATAGTTTCATTATCCATCCAATACAAATAAACTTAGCATAGCATATTAATATGAAAATTACACAGAAAATAAAATGAAGTCATTACTCAAATCATATAAAATTGAAGAAAATCTGGAAATTGACTCATCAAGTCTTCGAAATCGGATCCAAAATGGTGAATTCCTCCTCTTCAATGTAATTTTTCTCTCTTTGTTCTCAAAATACGGCCCTCTCCCATACAAATCACGAAAATTTTTCTTTTATACAAACCATTCCACCTTGCCCTAAAAAATTACCAAAACAAAATAAGGAAAACGATTTTTTCTCGGTTTGGCTTTAGGCGCTCGCCTAGTAGGAACTAAAGCGCGCGCCTTGGCCATTCTGAACACTTCAGTCGAGGCTCTGTTGGGGTGAGGCGCGTGCCTCGCCTGCGGTAGGGATGACAAAAAAGCTCGTCGGCTCGAACTGCTCGGGCTCGGTTCGGCTCGGGCTCGGGCTCGGTTACAACGAGCCGAGGCTCGGGTCGAGCCTCATTTTTTTGGTCGGGCTTTGCTGGGCCCAAAAAAGCTCGAGCCGAGCCCGATCTTTTTTCTTTAATTTATAGTACGTATAAATCGCACAAATTTTAAATTTTTAAAATAAAAAATGTAGATTAGACATTAAAAAAAACAAAAAAACCGAGTCGGCCCGAGCCGGCTCGGCTCGACCCGCTAAGGCTCGGACTGAAAGCTCGGGCCGAGCCTTATTTTTTTTGACCGGGTTCGGCTCGGGCCAAAAAAAGCTCGAGCCAAGCCCGAGCTTTTTTTTTGGGCTCGGGCTCGACTCGACTCGGCTCGTTGCCATCTCTACCTGCAGGCAAGGGCGCACACCTTAGGGTTGATTTTTGGGGCCAATTACGTTTTGGCCCCTAAATTTTCCACATGCTCTGGGTCAACTTTCTAATATGTGCATCTTAGTCTTCATCTTCTTCATTTGCGCCGTTTAACTTCATTTCTTGATAATTTTCTCCAATTTTCGTGTATTCATCGATGTTAACCTAAAACATAAAATAAACAATAAGGTTAGCCACAACTCGATCCAAATACTAATGAATATCCATGTTTTGACAATCTAAACAAGTGTAAAAAATACACTTATCACCTATAAATATAGAGTTTTGGTTCTTATTATATATATACAAATATATTGACTTATATCCTCTCATCTTTTTCTTTCTTTTCACAACACGTCATCAGAACAATTCTTTCAAAATTGAAGTTAATTAATTAGAAGGTAATAATTTTATAAGCATAATCACTTGTCACGTCACGTGTATCAAAATTAATTTGGTGATATGTGAATTCTTTTTTTACACATATTCATGAAAACGTCAAATACTTGCACTCGATTTGATTTCTGTAATGGTTTATGTATTGGTTTCCGTATAGGTGTTTGCACACAATCCAATGGTTTATGCATAACTGCAGATTATTTTATTTTGTGTGATTGAGTGCATAGTTGTCTATCATATTTGCATACAAATTATCTTACACATGTTTCAATAATGATTGTACCGTTAATTCTTAATAATATATTTTTTTAAAAATTACATGTTAGTTCATGTTAATTATTGCATATGTTAATTCACGTTCTTTCACTGTTGATTCACATGGAATAAATAAGTCATTATAAAACTAATTGCTTATGAAAATCAAATGTTAATTCCATTCTTTCACTGTTAATTCACGTTATTTATTGCATATGTCAATATAAAATTGATTGCATGACTATAATTATTTCTTTTCAACAATTGTTTTAATCTATGACTTATGCCGGCTGGATGTAATCTTCTTTATATTAACGTTATTTATATTCATTTAATGTATCTATTATTGTTGTTGAATCTTTTTATTTTTGAATATATAATGCATTTCATTGTTAATTCCAAAGAAACACAACTCTATAAATAATGCATGGCTCCTGAAAAAGCTTATGTTTTTAAATAATAATTCGTTGTTGCTTCTAAAATAGTACAATATTATAATTAATATTTTTGAAAAATATTACTTGCTTCCGAAGAGTATAAATTATAATTTTCAATATTTCAAAAAAATATTGACATATTACTTTAGAAGAAGCAATAATCAAATATGACGTGCTCTCGAAATAACACATGTTTCGAAAAATATATTATTTTAAATTAGTATTTATCCCTGAAGAAAAACATGTAATTTATGTCATGTTGATATTGACTACTTGATATGTAATCATATTTTTCGAAACTAATTGTATTTCCTTTTACTTTATTATGAAGTTAATCAAATGTCAAACATCACAAAACTCGAGTTTGTTGCACTTAATATACATGGCAAAAACTATTTGTTATGGGTACTCGATACTGATATGTATCTTGTCTCAAAATATTTGGAAGAGATAATAAAAGAAGGAAATAAAGAATCCTTGCAAGATCGTGCAAAATCACTCATCTTCTCGATGGATTGCAAAAAGAAAAATTATTTGGAACTCGTTTGCACTTTTTTTTTTTTTTAAAAATGGTTTATGGTTGCAATAGGTTCTTTATTTATTTTTATTTAAATATAAGGATATATTCATCATTTCACAGCTTTTATTGAGAAATTGAATGAAATGGATAAAAATGATGATTTGCGTAAATAAATGTGTATTAAAGTGAAAATGTAAAAAAAAGAAAGGTATGAACATTTTTCAAAATAATAGTGAAATGTAGGGACATTATGTGTTAATTACCATTTTAATAATTTATTTGGAACTCGTCGTACCTTTTTAAAAAAGTTGGGATTATGATTGCAATTAGTTATTTTTTTTATTGTTATATTTAGAGCCCGTTTGTTGCACATTCTCTCAAATATGTAGAATAAATGTAACCGTTGGTGCAGTGAAAATTCTGACAAAACTGTGCAAATGTGATAGGTGTTGGAGCTTACAATTACCAAACTGCCCTCATGCTTACAGACTTCCTCAACATCAAGGCATGCACGTGAATGAGGACACGAAAGTAATTGTTGCTTTTATTCCTTTTATTAGTCAACAAGAATTCTGCCATGGCCCCATTTGATGTGATATATAAAATGAATTTTGGGGTGTTTAATGTGCAACAAACGGGCTCTTAAAAAGAATGACATATTCGTCATTTCATAGATTTTAATTGAGATAATGGATTAAAAGAACTTTTTGCGCAATGAAATGTGAAAATAAGAGTGAAAATGTCAAAAAAATAAAGGTAAAGACATAATCTCCAACAATAATGAAAAGTAAGAGCGTTATATGCTAATTACCCTTTCTCTTAGGTACTTGTAATTCTCAAGAGCATAATTCGAGATATCATATCACATATTATTATAGACCATATTTTTTCTAAGTTAAACTGTGAATGTAATTTACAGTTATCCAATAATAAAAAAAAGTAAACAAAATGATAACTAACTTGGTCCGCATAACTCCAAATGATTGTTGGGCATCTGTATGCTAGATAATCTACAGAATCATCTAAACCAAAGCTCTAATATCATTTCGTAACGTTTCAAATTTAAATTGGGTTTGTGTATTTAATAAATTTTACTACCAAAATATTTGAAATATTAAAATTATATTATATCAAACGCTTTGATTTCTTTGTTAAAACGACTTTCAAATTGTTTAACAATATTGCATAGTTGTCGAAAAAGTAGGTTTTAACTTTTAAATTCCTTGTTTTAATTGTGTTTAAATATATTTAATAAAAATACAGAATATTACAGTTTAAATGGATGGTCTGTCCATATCTTCTATGGCCTTGCGGGAATTTAACGACTTTATTCATGAGGCAAGTTTGGTGGACATCCCTTTTGAGAGACCAAAATTGTCTGTGTGTAATGGGCGACAGGGCACACGACGGATATGGGCTCGCCTAGATCTAATTTTGGTACATCAAAATTTTAAGAATCACTTCCCTTCAGTTTCATTATCTTACCCGGATCGCACTTCTTCGGATCATTGCCCGATGGTTTTTCGATGTAGGGATCACTTGAATTTGAAAGGCCCCAAACCTTTTCGTTTCCTAAGCATGTGGTGCTCCCACGAAGACTTTTTTCCTTTGGTGAAACGGATCTGGGCAGCAAGTGAAACAGGTTCTCCAATGGTATGTATTGGACGTAAATTGCGAAATCTGAAAATAGCATTAAAAACCTGGAATGGTAAGGTTTTTGGTAGGGTACAACAGGAGATAGGATCCCTCGAAAAGAAGTTGATTCAGCTAGTTGGCATCAGTTTGTTAGTCTTCTAATTCTTTGTTTCCTAAGTTTTCGTTCAACATATTTGTTAATAAAGCCCTATTCTTTAGGGACTTTAGTTTAGATTTCTTCTTCCAACTAGTCACCACGTTGTAGGCCGTGTAAAACGTGGTTCCTGTTACTGCTTTGATTTCTTCGTATTGTAAGGCTATAAAGCCAACAGTTTTCTTTGAATAAAGTGTGTGATTTCTTCAGCAAATTAGTTTAGTGTGACTGTGTTCTTGGAGTTCAACAATTGGTATCAGAGCCAGCGAATAGGGCCTGATAAGGAGTGTGAGAGAGGTTTCTGAGTGAAACACAGAGATTGAGAGGGAGAGAAACAGAAACACATAGTGATTGTGTGTGAAGTTTTTTAAGATGTTGACCTCATCAACAGAGAAGTTTGTGCAGGCATCTATTCCTAGATTTGATGGTCATTATGACCATTGGTCTATGTTAATGGAAAACTTCTTAAGAAGCAAGGAGTATTGGAGTTTGGTAGATGAGGGAATTCCGGCGCTGGCTTGAGGGGCGGCAGCAACTGAGACGCAGCGAAAGGCAATGGATGAAGCAAAACTCAAAGATTTGAAGGTCAAGAACTTTCTGTTCCAAGAAATCGACAGAGAGATCATGGAGACTATTCTTGACAAAGGAACATCCAAAGCCATCTGGGATTCAATGAAACAGAAGTATCAGGGCTCAACAAAGGTGAGAAGGGCACAACTGCAGGCGTTAAGAAGGGAGTTTGAGCTGCTAGGCATGAAGGAGGATGAGAAGGTGGACAACTATGTCTCAAGAACCCTAACCGTAGTGAACAAAATGAAGGTACATGGAGAGCGAATGGAGCAGATGTGGTGGTTGAAAAAATACTGAGGTCCATGACTTCCAAATTTAATTACGTTGTGTGTTCCATAGAAGAGTCGAATGATCTTACCACCATGAGCATTGATGAGCTTCATGGGAGTCTGTTAGTGCATGAACAACGGATGCAAGGGTACCAAGAGGAAGAGCAGGTGTTAAAGATCACCTATGAAGACAAGGCAGGAAGAGGAAGAGGTAGAGGAATGTTTAGAGGAGGTCGAAGCAGAGGAAGGGGAAGACAACCCTTGAACAAGGCT
Source organism: Fraxinus excelsior (assembly GCA_019097785.1). Classification (NCBI taxonomy): domain Eukaryota; kingdom Viridiplantae; phylum Streptophyta; class Magnoliopsida; order Lamiales; family Oleaceae; genus Fraxinus; species Fraxinus excelsior. The sequence continues at coordinate 23,187,504 of CM032631.1, read as the reverse complement.
GTTATCGAATGCTTCAAGTGTCACAAGTTGGGACACTATCAGTATGAGTGTCCTGACTGGGAGAAAAAGGCTAATTATGCTGAGTTAGATGAAGAAGAAGAGCTCTTACTAATGTCCTATGTCGAACTACATCAAACTAAGAGGGAAGAAGTTTGGTTTTTCGACTCGGGTTGCAGCAATCACATGACAGGGAATAGAGAATGGTTCTCGGAGCTAAATGAGGGCTTCCGGCAGACAGTAAAACTCGGCAATGGCACAAGAATGGCTGTTATGGCAAAAGGAAGTATTCGGCTGCAAATAAATGGCTTCACTCAGGTAATATCAGATGTTTATTATATTCCTGAGCTTAAGAACAACTTGTTGAGCATAGGACAGCTTCAAGAAAAAGGGTTAGCCATTTTGATTCAACATGGAACCTGCAAAGTATATCATCCTAGGAGAGGATTAATTATGCACACTGATATGAGTGGGAATAGAATGTTTTATTTGTTAGCTTCTATGACACCGAAAGTTTCTGCATGTTTTCAAGCTGAGGCAGAAAATGAGTCTCACCTTTGGCACTGTCGATTTGGGCATTTGAACTACAAGGGACTGAGAATGCTCTCATATAATAAGATGGTCGATGGATTGCCCTTCCTCAAGACTCCGAAGAAACAATGCACAGATTGCTTAGCTGGTAAGCAACACAGAGATTCTATGCCGAAAAAGAGTTTGTGGAGAGCATCAAACAAGCTTCAACTCGTGCATTCAGACATATGTGGGCCTATCAAACCAACTTCAAACAGTGAAAAGAGGTATATCTTAAGTTTTATCGATGATTTTACTCGTAAAACTTGGATTTACTTCTTACATGAAAAGTCAGAGGCACTTGCTATGTTTAAAAGTTTTAAAGTCTGTGTTGAAAAAGAAATTTGTGCATATATAACATGTTTGAGAACAGATAGAGGAGGTGAGTTTACCTCAAATGAGTTTGGAGAGTTTTGCAAGGCTCAAGGTATAAGTAGACAATTGACTGCAGCTTACACTCCTCAGCAAAACGGAGTTGCTGAGAGGAAGAATAGGACGATAATGAACATGGTACGATCTATGTTGGTTGAGAAGCAAGTTCCCAAAGTGTTCTGGCCTGAAGCTGTGAAATGGAGTGTACATGTCCTTAATAGGTGTCCTACAACAGCCGTGCAAAACAAAACATCAGAGGAAGCATGGAATGGTGTGAAACCAACTGTGGAGTATTTTCGAGTCTTTGGATGCCTAGCCCATGTCCACATACCAGATCAGAAAAGAAGCAAACTGGATGACAAGAGTATGAAGTGTGTTTTGTTGGGAGTAAGCGATGAATCGAAGGCCTATAGACTGTTTGATCCGGTCTCCAAGAAAGTTATTGTTAGCAAAGACGTGGTGTTTGAAGAAGGAGAAAGCTGGAATTGGGGCAGGACTGAAGAAGAATGCAAGCTGGATATTTTAGAATGGGGAGATGATGAAAATGAGAGTGACACTGAGGAGGAGGCCGAGCAAAATGAAGAAGACAATGGTGCAGACCCAAGCAATCCAAGTAACAACTCAGGCGAAGCTGGTTCACCTCCAAATGAGCCAAATGATGATGTTCAAGAGGTTTTACCTGAAGGGAGGGTTAGAAGAGAACCAGTTTGGATGGCAAATTATGAAACCGGAGAAGGTTTGTCAGATGAAGATGGTTTGAATGCAATGATGATGGTGATCGAGAATGATCCACTTACATTTGAGGAAGCTGTCAAAAGCAAGAAATGGAGGGATGCAATGATGGCAGAAATTGAATCTATAGAAAGGAACAAAACATGGGAGCTGACTGATTTGCCCAGTGGAATAAAAGCAATTGGAGTTAAGTGGGTTTTCAAGACTAAACTTAACGAGAATGGAGAGATAGACAAGTTCAAAGCAAGGCTAGTGGCGAAAGGGTATGCACAACAATACGGAGTTGATTATACCGAAGTGTTTGCTCCAGTGGCAAGACTTGATACCATTCGTTTGATACTTGCTATGGCAGCTCAGTATAGCTGGGATGTTTTTCAGTTAGATGTAAAGAGTGCATTTCTTCACGGTGAGCTCAATGAGGAGGTGTTTGTACAACAGCCTGTTGGCTTTGTAAAGAAAGGTGAAGAGGGCAGAGTTTACAAGTTGAGAAAGGCATTGTATGGTCTTAAGCAAGCACCGAGAGCATGGTACAGCAAGATAGAGGCTTACTTTGTCCGAGAAGGCTTCGAGAGGTGCTCTTGTGAACACACACTGTTTACAAAGTCAAAGGAAGGAGGTAAAATTTTAATAGTAAGCCTTTATGTTGGTGACTTAATATATACTGGAAATGACAGGAACATGTGTTATGAGTTTAAAAGTTCAATGATGCTGGAATTTGATATGTCTGATTTGGGGAGAATGAGGTACTTCCTCGGAGTTGAAGTTGTGCAGAGCTCAAGTGGAATTTTTATATGTCAAAGAAGATATGCTCGTGAAGTTCTAGCAAGGTTTGGCATGGAGAACAGTAATGCAGTGAAAAATCCCATTGTTCCAGGCACAAAATTGTCAAAAGATGAGGCAGGGGGTCAGAGTTGATCCAACCATGTTCAAACAGGTAGTTGGCAGCCTCATGTATTTGACTGCAACTCGGCCCGATCTGATGTATGGAGTATGCTTGATTAGTAGATTCATGTCTTGTCCAACAATGTCTCATTGGCTTGCAGCAAAGCGGATATTGAGGTATGTAAGAGGGACAACAGAGCTAGGCATTTTCTATAAGAAAGGTGGAAGAACAGATCTTGTGGCATACACTGATAGTGATTTCGCTGGCGACTTGGATGACCGGAAAAACACCTCTGGTTTTGTGTTCCTGCTTGGTACTGGAGCAGTTTCATGGTCCTCTAAAAAACAACCTGTAGTTACATTGTCTACCACCGAGGCTGAGTACATAGCAGCTGCACTTTGTGCTTGTCAGTGTGTTTGTCTTAGAAGAGTGTTAAAAAAGCTTGGTCTTAAGGAGGAGAAGAGCACTATGATTCAATGTGACAACAGCTCTACCATACAATTGTCCAAGAATCCGGTCTTCCATGGTAGGAGCAAACATATTGACGTAAGGTTCTACTTTCTGAGAGACTTGGCAAAAGATGGAGTTGTTGAGTTGAGCTACTGTAATTCACAGATTCAAGTTGCAGACATAATGACGAAGCCTCTCAAATTGGAGCAGTTCTTGAGACTTCGTAGCATGCTGGGAATGATTGAAGCTTCAAAGGTAAACTAAATGCTGTTGCATCTAGTTTAAGGGAGGGAATGTTGGCATCAGTTTGTTAGTCTTCTAATTCTTTGTTTCCTAAGTTTTCGTTCAACAGATTTATTAATAAAGCCCTATTCTTTAGGGACTTCAGTTTAGATTTCTTCTTCCAACTAGTCACCACGTTGTAGGCCGTGTAAAACGTGGTTCCTGTTACTGCTTTGATTTCTTCGTATTGTAAGGCTATAAAGCCAACAGTTTGCTTTGAATAAAGTGTGTGATTTCTTCAGCAAATCAGTTTAGTGTGACTGTGTTCTTGGAGTTCAACAGCTAGAAAATTCTTTGATGGATAGCTTCTCATTAGATGATGAAAATCAACTGTTGCAATGTCGAAATCAATATGTTGTTTGGCTCGAAAGAGAGGAGACTTTATGAAGGGAGAAATCACGTATTAAATGGCTTCGAGATGGCGACGGCAACACCAAATTTTTCCATGCATCGGTAAAAAGTAAAAACAAGAGCCAAATCATTTATCACATGGCTCTTGAAGATGGTACTGAGTTGAAATCGTCTGAAGATATTCATGAAGGGGCAGTACAATTTTTTCAAAGTCTTTTCTCAGTTTCGCCTATTTCCATGGATGCTAATAATCTTGAACTCTTAAAGCCGGTAATCACGAACGAGGAAAACAGAAGGTTATGTGAACCACCAATTTTGGAGGAGGTTAAAACTGCCCTTTGGTCGATCCCTAAAGACAGTAGTCATGGACCTGATGGCTTTAGTGCAAGTTTCTTTATTACTGCTTGGGAGTTCGTCCAAACTCATCTCTTTGCCATGGCCAAAGGATTTTTGGGAGGTTGCCCGCTTAATTGTGCATTGGGGGCAACTAACATCGTTCTGATTCCTGAGGTGGAGTCCCCTAACTGTTTCGCGAAGTTTAGACCTATTAGCCTCTATTAGGTGGTATACAAGATCTTGTCTAAAATTATGGTTGCTAGGTTAGCCCCTTTGCTTGATAAATTAATTTCTCGAAAGCAATCGGCTTTTATTCAGGGTAGGAGTATCTTCGATAATATATATATTGCTCAGGAGATGGTGCATAGACTTCACAAGAAAGTGAGAGGAGGAAACACCTTACTGAAGATTGATATGGCAAAAGCCTACGATAGAGTTAACTAGCAATTTCTCCTGGAATGCTTAAGGAGATTTGGATTTTCTAACCAATGGAGGAATCTTGTTTTTAACTGTGTCTCCTCTCATTACTATACAATCATGCTTAATGGCAAGACACGGGGTTCTTCAAGCTATCGAGGGGATTACGCCAAGGAGATCCATTGTCACCATACTTGTTTATTTTGGCGCAAGAGCTCTTGTCTAGAATGCTTAATTAGGCCTTTGAAGGTAATCATATCCAGCCTTTTCACTCCGGAGGAATTATGGTTAGTCATTTATTTTATGCTGATGACTTACTTATTTTTTCCAATGGAAGGAGAAAGTCGATCGTCAATCTTCTTGATATTATAAAAAAGTATGAACTAATATCGGGTCAACAGGCGAGCCTATGAAATCTTCTATATTTTCTTCCACACACATCACGGCTACACGTGAAAAAAAATTGTTGGCTGCCTCGGGATTTAAAGAAGGAGCTTTACCTTGCACATACTTGTAGTTAAGGGTACGTCTGAACCTATGATAGATAAAATTTAGAAGAAATTAGCTGGATGGAAGGTTCGACTACTCTCTCTTTTGGAGAAAAAATCACTTTGATCAAACATGTTCTTAGCAGCATACCAATCCATACATTATCTATTCTAAATCCACCCAAAGCTATTTACTATGAGCTGAACCATATCTTCTCATCCTTTCTCTAGAATGCTACTGATGGTGTTAAGAAAAGAAAATGGGTGTCATGGAGAAAAATCTGCTACTCAGAGGAAGAGGGTGGTTTGGGCATTCGGGAATTTGGTGAAGTTCAACAATCATTATTTATGAGGTTCGTATGGAATCTGGTGGTTGGAAACTCCTTTTGGACGGATTTCTTTCGAGCCAAATACGTGAAAAACAAACATGTTGCCTTGCTGAAAACTGAAAAGTTCTCCCACACATTCTCGTTTTTGGAAGGGGGTAGTCTCGGCATTGCATATTGTGTTGCAAAACACATTTTTCCATGTCCGAGATGGATCTTCAAATTTATGGTATGATAACTAGACAGGTGTTCAAAGTTTGGCCGACGCAGGTTTTGAGGTAAAGGAACCACAACTAGAAATAAAGGACTTGTTGTTGTCTAATGGTTACTGGAACGGTATTCGGCTTCGGAAGCTACTGGACGAATCTCAAGCTTCTGCTATGGAAGGGAAGCACATTAAACCATGTCAGGAGCGTGATCAATATATATGGAAGCCTAGCAAGGATGGAGCCTTCTTCACCAAGTCAGCGTGAGAATTAATTCGGAACAAAAGAGTGCCCTGTCCATGGAAACGGTGGCTGTGGAAACACCATGTACCTCGAAGAATCTCTTTTGTATTGTGGAGAGCTCAGCTAAAATGTCTACTAGTTGATGAGGTGGTCCAAAAAATTGGGATTCCATTGGTTTCTAAAAGCAATTGTTGTGCTAATCCATCGGTGGAAAGTATAAACCATATTCTGTGCAATGGAGAGTTAGCTATAAAAGTCTGGTCTTATTTTGCAGCTCATTTCAAGATATCTTTCCCTGTTGTGAATACTTGGACAGGAATGATGAGTTTATTGGGGAAAAAGGCGTATAATTCTTCACAGCTAGGAGTTCTTCGCGGCATTTCACCTATTATTATCACATGGCAACTATGGAAAGTGAGATGTGAAGCTCGTATGGGAGAACACTCCGTCTCCTGGCAAAAAGTCATTTGGCAAACCAAAACTATGATATCACAAATTGCTGGTCAGATCTCCAAGGCCAGTAAAATATCAGATCGTGAAATCCATTGCTTACGATCTTTAAATTGCCCCATTAATGAAGTTAAACAAACTAAGGTGCAACTGATCAGCTGGAAGAAATCGGAGGGGGAACAACGAAAATTAAATATTGATGGCGCTTCCAAAGGCAACCCAGGTCCAGCCGGCGGTGGGGGTCTGTTGCGTGACAGCAAGGGTGTTTGTCTAGCTGGATTTTCTCGACATTATGGTAGCTGCACTAACATGGTGACCGAAACCTGCGTACTTCTTGACGGACTTCGCATGTGCAAGGACCTTTATATAAGGAATATATATGTTGAAACCGACTCTAAAATCGTGGTACAATGGTTAAATAGAGGAGCTTGCACGCTATGGTGGCTATGGGAATTTTGGGAATAAATTTTGGAATTGATAAGGCTGCTTAATGTTCAGGTGCATCATGTGTTTCGAGAAGCAAATATGACGGCTGATTTCCTTGCAAACAATGGTTGTGAAGGTTTGCCTACTGACCTAGTTTTTGGTGATGAGATTCCACACTACTTAAAGGGATTTTGTATACGGATAGTTGGGAATTACCTTACCTTAGAGTTTGAATTGTATCGAGTTAAATTCCTTCTTTTGTAATCTTGGTTTTCCTCCGCCATATGTGAGACATCTCAATAAAATTACTCATTTGAACTAAAAAAAAGTAATTATATGCATGAACATGTGAATGATTTACAATATTTTTTTCATTGTGATTTCATTCTCGAAGTTCACGCATTTTCTCACCACCTCAACTTATTTCTTTTAGTTTTTTTGAGCTTGAATCCCACTACGGTGCATCGCGCTTAAATATAAACATAGCCAATAACATACACACCTTTCAATATCATAGATCCATTATCTTCCACCGAGACTCAAGAGATCAAAGTTGTATCATGGTTGCCTATTGAAATTTAGGATATTGCACTGAGAAATACAATATATATCAACTAGAGCCCGTGTATACGATGCTCATTGTGTCCGTCTATAGTCCCAATAACGGTTATATTTTCATTCTCATTCTACAATAATTTGGCTCAAACAGTTTGAACCCAATTATTGTAGAATAAGAATGAAAAATATAGCCGTTATTGGGGCCCACACAAGATATAGAAAATTTGAATTTAAATGTTGATGTGATGGATAACAGTCATATTTTTCATTTTAATGAGATAATAATGTAGATCAAACGGGGGCATACATAGATGTGAAGTATAGTACGATACATCCATATGAAAATGTCATTATATTTGAAATTAATAATCAGCTATACTTGATGATTGTCGGGAGCTAGAAATGGTATATATATCTAGATGTGAAATATATTATGGAACACCCACACCCACATACATACATACAAGTACACATGAATGTAGCACTATATTCTCATACAGAGACGATTAAAGAAGGATTTTGGCTAAAGGGGTGGTTGGGAGAATTGGCTTTTATAGAAAATGAGGTATAGCTTTGCACATATAATCAAAGTGCTATATACTTGAGAAAAATCTTATATTTTATGATATGACATAATGCATAGAATTAAATACCATTTTACAAAAAATGTAATAGAAAGAGGTGACATTAAATTGATAAAAATTCCACTAAATGTAATCTTAATGCAAATACAAATGTGACTCCTTCAAATAAGTTAATGGAACTTAGAATATTACCGAGTCTTTTCTAAATACAGGTACTAGCATGTGATATTAAGATAATTTAACTCGAGTTCACTTTGGTATGGTTTCAAATGCAAGAAATGTGGAGATTTTGGATTGATTTCCACTTGAGCACAAAGAACTTAAATATAAGGAAAAATTCATTTCTAAGACTTTTACTTATATAATTAACTCACCCCATCTCTACCACCCCTACAGTTTCGACGATCCTTTCGATTCCGGCGACTATTTCAGTGATTGTTCCGCCGCCTATTTATTCCGGCGAATGCTCCGATTCCGGCACTTGTTCCAACTTCGACGAATATTTCGGCTACAACTCCGTCATATTTTTTCTGTACAGTTGACATGATTTTTGACCTCTTGATTGTTGTTTGTGACCTGTAAATTTGAATCGTGATTCTACAAAACAACATGTGACCTGTTAATATTGATCTATGACCCGTTTATATTGATTTGTGACTTATAAAAAATGATTGACATATGAACTCAAACATGTGATCAATGAACTGTGACCTTAACAATTTATTCATTGCAAATCGGTCACAAAGCAAAATTTTATAGGTCATAAATTATTCATCAGTCACGAATCAACAATTTATTGGTCACAACTCATTTTAAGGTCAATTCAAAAATCATGAAGCCAAATTTTATAGGTCACAGATTATTCATTGGTCACGAGTCAAAAATTTTATTGGTCACAACTCATTTTAAGGTCAATCCAAAAATCTTATAGTCACAATTTGTTCATTGGTCACAAATAAAATATTTATACGTCACAATTTTTTTATGAGTCACAAATCACAAATATTATAAGTTGACTTATAGACAGTTGCAAATTAACAGTTTTTTCTATCACACATTCATTTTTGATTAATAATTTCATATATCAAAGATTATTTCTCGACCACGAATCAAAAATTTTATAGGTCACATATTTTTATCAATCACAAAATCAAAATTTTTATTGGTCACAATTCGATTATAACGTAATAAATTGTCACGACACGACCATCGTCACGACATCGAACATAACACCCACGTCCATCTCATCCCACCCACGACCATCGTCACGACACCGAACATAACACCGTTGTTAACCACAATCACTGTACAGCAACGCATACCTCCAAGTCCACCGCACCACTAGTGATCTCCACTTCCCTACCTCCAAAACATCACAAAACACACACAAATAGGCACACATTCCCATAGATCGCCCACATCTACCACCCGCAACCGTACAAACATCCATCACCACCACCAGTCACCCAACCGCGCAATTACACCCACATGCACGCACATCCACAACACTGCACCCACACCCACAACAACAACCATCGCACCCCCTCCACCACACCATTCAAAAATTTAAAAAAATAGAAAGGACAGAGAGGAAGACATTGTCGGTAGATATGGGAGAAAAAGTGCGCAGCATTTCAAAGCAAAGAATATTTCCATATTTCCCCAGTAACACCACTACAAAACCCTATGGAAGACATAGATTCATCAATGGAAGACGTCTGTGAAGGAAATGATTTCTCATTCCCGCTAGAGGTGGAGAAAATCCTCTTGTGGTGGGATAGAATCAAGGCTTTCGAGACCTAGGGCGGTGCTACTACCACCGCCACAGACATCCGTTGCTCCACCGAGTAGCGGCACAAGTCATGGGAGAAGAAATTGGTCAAGGCGACGGTTTCGACCGGTGCATAGAGAGAAACATGGATAAAGTGAGAGACAGAGAGAAAGAGAGAATGGGAATAGAAATGAATTAGGGTTTAATTATATTATGTAATTATAATATATATATAATTATAAAGTATCTAATTAAAAATATTTGATTTTTGAAAATTAAAATTTTAGATCTAATTTTAGAATATGGATCTTGAAAAGTAGGGAATTGTGTAATTTTCACTTAAATATAAGCCTCGTTGCATTAGTTAATACTTGGCCCAAATTTGTGGTTGACTTTTGTTGTTGTTTCAATTAAGCGTGTTTTGGTTTCATGCGTTACACTTTATCTCAGTGCTTTGTTCTTGATTTTTGAACGATTCATACTTAACTCGAGAAGACACAAATTTACGGTTAAAAAATATTCCTTCATTAATATTTTGCTCATCACAAAAAAAAAAAAAAAACGCATATTTATGTTTTTATAGTGTATTTGATATAACAATCAATTCAAGTAATCTGAGGAAAAAAAAACATATAATCAATATTCAATATTAATAATCAATTCAAATAAACACAAGTCATTACATATAAGTCAAATTTGATATAAATTTCAAATCCATTCTACATACACAATTTGATAGGAGAAAATGCAAATTTTATGTTCTAATTAGTTAAAAAATGATTGGGAAATGAAGTTTGTGGAGAAATTATAGACAAATTTTGAAAAATTAAAGTGTTACGGTTTTGGAAAAAGATATGAGGGAAAGAATCGCAAGAGAGTGAGAGGAGAAAAAATTCACATCTATTGTGATTTTTCCATGTTTTGTGGGAATTAAAATTAAACTTTTAGTAGATTTTGATAAAAATTAAAAAATTGTGAGTCTCATAATTTAAATTAATTGTTAACTTTGATTTAGATTAAAATTTGAATTTGAATCCATACAAAACAGGACTTTAAAAAAAAAAAAAAGATCGGCGTGAACCCAGGACCCCCTATGTCCGCCCTTGGATGTGAACACACATTCACAAGTTGTAACGGCTCGTTTCATAAGAGTACCTTCATATTTTTCACTGAAGAGAGGGAGAAAAAAAAAAAAAAAAAAAAACATGTATCAAGAACACACGAGAAAGTTTTCATTAAACAAGAAACGGACAAATGAAAATGCTTGCACAGCACAGAATGTCAGAACCTAAGTCTGTACAGAAAAATTGAAACAAACATGCAAATCACTATGAAGAAACATGCAATACCAGTGATATAAATACCTCACACAAAACGTACCTCTATTTCGTTACACAATCGACATCACTAACAATTGAAAACGAAAAAAACCTGCTATTCACTTCTCGTGATTTGCATTACTAAGATGACAGCTTCTTCATTTTCTGCAAAGTTATATATATATTCCTTGCACGTCTTACGCTTTATAAATCCACTCGAATGATAAATCTGTCATTTCATGTTGATGGTTTAACAGAACTAGTATCAATCTCGAGGGGGGCCAGAAAGCCTCCTCGGGCCAGAAGGGGAAGCAGAGAATGATAGCCGTCTCTTCGCAGAACTGGGTGAAACCTTCTCTGGAGTGCCATTCTTTTCTAATCGCAATGGACTTGACAACCGGGATTTAGCTTTTACTGATTTTGTGCCGGCCATGTAACCTGGAACTGCAGGTGAACTTGCAAGGCTTTCATCGTCTCTCACTGAGGATCCCGCAATGCTGTGTCTCCTACGAACCTCCGATTTTACACTGTTCAAACTCCTTGAGTCATCTTCAGTGGCTGCATTTCCCCTTGTTAATCTTCCAGAAACCTTTGAGGGGGGAGTCGAAGGTGATTGCCTGCTGGGAGGCCGACTTTTTTTGTGGGCTGTAGGAGAAGGCTTATTGTCAACACGGTGAGATTGAGTCCTCATAATTCCCCCACCAGAAGTGGGGCGACTTGTCGTGCTCTTCATTGACGCATGATCACTGTTAATTTCTTTGTCAACTGCACTTCCATTCTCCCATGGACGGGAAGCCATCCATCTCTCTAACCAACTCCAACCCCAATGGGGATTATTTGGATCCATAAATGTTTGACTTGAAGACTTTGAGTTCTTCCATGTTTGCTGTTTCAGAATTTTATAGATCCTCATCAGTTTCAAAGCTATTTCAGATAAATGCAAGAATTATCACAACAACGAATTGCAAATTGTAATACCTGATGAGAATATGCATAAGCCAATGCCCTTTCTCTTCTCATAGCTGCTTCCTGCCTATGTTGAAAATTTGCCTCAATCTGTTCTTTAGACTGCATGCTGTCGTCCCAATCCTCTCCAGTCTGTTGTCAGTTGTCCAACATCTTAGCCAATAGTTACTTGAGAACAAAGATGAAAAATAACTTCTCTATGTACACACAGTGCATTTAGGTGTAGTAATGAAGTATTACACAACAAAGATATCTATTTTCACAGTGTGTGTTGCTTAGCAGTATGCTCAGATACAAATATCTATAGGAAGTTTCCTTTAAAATGAAAATTAGTAAAAAAAATTGATTAAACACATAACCGGAGCTAAAGGTTCAGAATATGCAGGCTCCTGGTCCAAAATCTTTTTAAAGAAATGAGAAGGCAAAACATTCTGAGCTGATTTTTTGTTGCAAACGGTTTGCCTGCTCTATAAAATTAATCAGGAAAAGTCAAGACACTAAAATAAAAAAAAAAAAATTTTTTTTTTCCTTATTTCTTTAATAACACCATCAAAATTAGTTTTCGATTATGTACATCAAGGAAACTGCGAGAGCAATAAGAAAAAGACTAGATGTAAAAATAAGCAGGCACAGTAGAAGAGTTATCATGACTCGTAATAAAAGTAAATCTGCAAATTGCAGACTCAAAACAAAAATAAGTTAGTCCAAGAATGCCACTCACAGATGCTCTAAACTTTTCAAGCTCCTTCTCATGCTTCTGCTGGAGCTGTCGCTGAAGAGTCATATTCTCCTCCGACATTCTAATTCTCCTAGCACGAATCTCAGATTGCACACGAGCCAGTGTCTGCATGCATCGTAAGGTGGTTGTTGCTTGACGTTTCACTGAGTTCCCTTGAATCAATGATTTCAGCCTCACCAGTCCTTTCAATGCCTTCAACGCTCTCCTCGCCTTAAAGCACGAAATAATAAGTCACCATCCATATGTAAAATTCTACAATGCTAATCAACAATCGATAGTTTATGCAGAGCAATTTTCCCATCCTCCGGGTATTTATCATTACAAGATACTGTATTGTCATAAATTACTGAAGTCACAGCCAGATGTTTTATAGTTCATCACTATCAATCACACGTAAACATGAATGTATTGAAATTGATATCTATACAAAATTAAAAAACTATCATCTTACCAAGTACCCTCGGAAAGCTGTCTGAATCTTTATAGCAGCTAGTTCTTCTTTGGTTTTACCCAAATTACGGGCGGCAGTTGTGAGTCGAACAACCTCTGCAGCAGCAGCCTGAGCAGCTGCAACTGCTGCCTCAGCAGCCACAGCAGTCGCAAGAGCAACAGAGTAAGCATGCCTATTCTGCTCATCTTCAGTTTCTATCAACTTTAGTTCGTCCACCGGACCATCGGGTGCAGGAACCACTGGAGCATTTTCTTCTGCATTGGAAGAATCCAAATCTAGACTCTTCTGTTTTCCAGACCATCTTTTTGATTTATTGTTTTTCTGTCAACGAGAAATTGAACTATTCTGAATTAAATCACCAAAAAAGGTAATATTCAAATCAAAAAAATATGAAATCAATTTGCAACTTTATCTTTCTTCTCTTTCGATTCGTAGCTCAGAGTTCTCTTCAGTGCACAAAACCAGCTCCCCTTCTTCCCCATTTCTCAATATATAATCTTGAAAACAGAGAGCAATTCAAAGATTCAGAAAATTAACTCTGGTAAAAAATAAAGTAGTTCGAAAAAATGAGGAAAAAGAACAGTTTCAAACAATTCGCATACCTTTACAGCATTGGACTAGATTTACCAATGAAATTTCTTTGTTACCAAAAATCATACTTATCATTTACTTGGACCATTTAAATATAATTTCTTTTGCAGATTCTCAAAGAATCAAACAGATCTACATTGGCACAATTAATATTTCAATTTTCTTATCATCTTGAGCAAAATAGATGGTATTTATGAAAACACCTGTTACCTTCATAAAGAATAAAACTTTAATTAATCACCAGCTAAAAAAATTGGTGATTACCTGAAAATTTTGTGCATAACCAATTTATTATATTGGCAAGAATACAAAGTAATTAGCTTTAGAAATAAAAGAAAAAATGTTAAAACATCTATAAAACCCATGATTAAATTTGTAATATCCACGAGATTAAAATGCAAAAAATCACAAAGACTGTTAAAAAATGTATAAAACCCATGATCAAATTTGCAATGTCCATAAGATTAAAATGAAAAATATCACAAAAATGTTAAAACATCTGTAAAAATCATGATTAAATTTGCAATACCCATAAGACTAAATTGCAAAAAATCATCACAAACTGCATGAAACCCTACACCCATTTTAAGGAAACATGATTCCAAGAATAACCCACTAATTATAAAACATATATACATCTAACAAAACCAAAACTATGAAGAATCCATTTATATTAAAATGATGAAAAATAGTGAAACATAACATTTCAATATACCTGAAAAAAGGAAAATTGTTAGATTAGTTTCTTTGCAAAAACATGGTTATAATCTCTTCCGTTTTTCTGTACCCTTCAGAAAAATCAAACGAACTCGAAAGGCGAGGGCGCGCACGAGAACCCTGTGAAGATTAAGACAGAGAGAAAAAGATAGAGAGATAAAGAGGAGAGAGAGAGATCGATCGATCGATCAATATTCTTGTTTAAGGAAAAACTTGCAAATGTTAAGAAAAGCAGTTGAAGACAAGAATAACGGAATAGGGCAATTTCGACATTTGAATTACGTATTAGGGGTAAATTAGGTATTTGATATTGAAAATGGTCTGTAAGAGTGTGCAGACATGTTTATTGTGGGGCCAACAAGACATGCTCGTTGATGTGGGGAAAGTGGGTGGGACCCAGATTAGATCGAACGGTCAAAACTCGCCAGAATATATTTTACTCAACAAACGAATACTGTTCTCTTTCAGTTTCGGTTTTTGCACAACTGACATTTAAAAGTAAAAAATAAGGATTTGTTTGACGAGTAAAAGTTCATTCATAGTAATTGTTTTTCATGAAAACAAAGAAAATGCAATTTAAGGTGGTTGGATCTTGAAATTTGATTTCCATTTCCACGCTGCAATCAAACTGTCAAAGTGGAATTCGTTTTCCTCGAATGTGACATTTTTCATTAAATTCGTTGTAATCAAACAGGGTCTAAGGGTTATTTCATTTTTGGTCACTGAGGTTTCAGTGAATTTTCAATTGGGTTACACAACTTTAATTTATCATAATCACATAACTGAATTAAATTAATTATCAAAATTAGTCATTTCTAAACATGATGAAAATAGCACTTAATCATCTTACGGCTGCAAAATCTTTGAAGTTATGAATAAATATAAAATCTAAGTACGCTTCGTTAAATGAATTATAATCAGTTTTATAACTTTTATTTTCAAATTTTACACTACATAATTTATTTGGTATATTTACTTGTAAATTTTTGTGCTCAAGCAAGATTGTGACGTTAAGTTTAATATGTCGCTAATAAAGTGATCAACACATTATTATAAGTAAATTAAAGTTCAATGTTCTGATTGAGAAAATTTGTAATTGGGTAAACATTGAGCTTTTCACTGAAATCAGTGACCAATATACGAAATTAACCCATAAATTAATAAATAAACTCTATTGTTGTTTGTTTCAACTGTTGAATAGCGTATACAGTTGGAGAAAAATAGTTAGCCGTAGATACCTTTTAAGAAGAAAATTTATCGAACAATCGAGATTCGGGACAACACAATATCTTAAAATGAAATTAAATTGCTGCGATCTCTTTGAACAATTACTTTCAAGATGTAATGTTCGAATAACTTGTAAAACAATCACAAATGATTTTCAAAACACTCAATAAGATTTCAGAATAACACCTCAAAAAACAGAATATATTTAACAGGAAAATGAATGGTGTGTCGTTTTCCCTCTTCTCATTTTGAATATATTTCCTCCATTTCAAATTCATGTACCAATCCTGTATAATTTTCCTGTAATTATAGCAAGATTCAATATATTATATATTTCATAAAAGGAGGCTATCGCTTTAAAAGTGCTAAAGTAGGTCGGATTCACAAAAATAAACCACCACGAGTCATCAAAACAAACAAGCCTAGCATGACCAAATATGTTGACCCACTTACAGTTTGTCCTTTACTTTGTCAACCCATATTTACACATCTCAAAACGAGGTTGAATCATCTAAGCACAAATGTAATGTCAGAACAGATCTTTGTCTTGCAAACAGGGGCGGACCCACATGGGGTCATGTGGGGTCAGATGACCCCACAAAAAAGAAAAAAATTTTTTTTTTTTTTTGAGTTTTTTTTTTTAATCCAAACATTTTTGAAATCTCATTTTTGACCCCACAAAAAAATTGGTCTCGGTCCACCCCTGCTTGCAAATGTTAGGCAGACTGCAATATGTATTAATTTCAAGCCTTAAATATACATGTATCAGAGTATTTAAGATAGTGGCGTGTTTGGGTGGCAACATTTATATTTTCACATGTTAGTTGTCACCTTTGTCCTCTCCACAATTGATGAATTAATTTATTTCTCTTGGAGTGAGAAAAAATAAATGTTTTTTTTAACAACAATCTTAAATGAAAAAACAGGGGGGGGGGGGGGGGGGTTCAAACTAGTTTATTGATCCGACGTGAAGCAATAAAACACGGAGAATGCAGATTGAAGTTCGTTGATTTCAAAAGAATATTGTGAACTGATCGATCATTAGTTCATTCAATCAACCAATCAAATACTAATAATTGGTTGAAATCAAGGTCTCTTTGACTCGACATGAATAACTACTATTTATTTTTTAAATAATTAAATAAACTAGTATAATCAAATTCTCGCGCTTATCACTTTTGAATCTCCTTTTCACTTCATTTAAGCTCTCGATCTATCAAATTCATAGAACAAATTGTCAACGTCCATTTCATCTTTAAAAAGATGCATTACTTTCACATATCTAACTTTTTTGGGTTAAAATGGACAAAGTAATGTTACTTGTAAACCATAGATTGATTATGCTGATTATTAATTGACTTTCGTTTCAATTTTTTTTTTTTTTTTTCTCTTTTTCTCTCTTCCACGTCATCAATCCATACATCAATATGTACACAATGATGTATAAAAACTTCTAATTTGCTTCCCTCGTCCACTCTTCTTCTCAATGGTCGGTTTGACCGTGGCCAAGTTGCAACAAACTTAAAAGTTTAAAAATATGTGAAAAAATAAAGATAGAAAACTTATTTATTCAAATTCAATAGGTTAAGAATATCCTTGCAAATTTTACGAAATTCTTTTAGTGGCATAAACTATACAATAGATTCTTGTTTAAATAATTTGTTTTATTATTATACATGAACATACAAGTGTTTGTGTGTGACTTTGTTCATATTTGGTCGGGATTAAAATTCATATTTTAATTTAGTTCAAAGTTAATAATTAATTTTAACCGCACATTTTATAGGATCTGCAACTTTTCAATTACATATATTTTATTAAAATCTTACTTTAATCCCCACCAAACAGAGACTTTATGTAAATCATTTTATAAGTTTTTTTTTTTCTTAAACAACTTCAAAAGATAAAGTATATTTGATAACAAATAAATATGTTACACGTCCCTACTTATTATTGTTCAATTATATCTAACAAACATACTCAATAAGTTGAAAATCATTTTTTTTTTGGAATTTTCCTTTCAAAGAAATAATGATTTATTTTAATATCAAATTGTTTTTTCTCTAATGAATGATTGGTAAAAAAAATAAAAAAATTTGTGTGTCATTAAAAGTTGGTGCTCTTAACCACGGTCACATCATATATTGATGCTTAACACGTAATCTATTTCCTTCAATTGAAGGCCTTCTGACATTCTAATATACATACTTACTTTTATCTTTTAATTTATTTTCAAATTAATTTCCCTGTCTTTTGACTTCAATTCATCATTCTTCCTTCGCTTCAAAACAACCCTAACCCAACATCTAATGTTTTGTAATTATTTCAACCATATTAGATTTTTCTAAATATGTTTTTTTTTGTATTCTTTATTGAGTTTATGCTAAAGTCGTATCTACACTTGAAATAGCATATTTGATAAAATAGATTAAACAACACCGAATAATATTAAATAACCTAAAAAATAAAAAAACGTTGATTGATATATTTATCGATAAAAACGTAAAAATGATAAGTTGGAGCTTTGGCTTCTTATTTGATCATTATAGTGCCTTTTAGCCAATTCTATAAATCATACAAAGGCAATTTCAATTTCTTCTTTACTAAGGAATCTAGATTCATTCTTAGCTATTTAACTATCTCTTTTTAATTTTATTTAATTTATTTATTCATTCCATATAAAGTAGGCCTAAATCCCGCAAAATGTCAATGTGGGTCATATATATGTTTTTCTAAGAAAAGAAAATAGTTTATTATTAAGATTTCAAAGCTTATGGAAGCATATAATTCTTTATTGAAAATATATGAGTTTAGTTCTATCGGAAACTTGAAATCACTAATCGATGCTTTTCGGTGTTAAGGGATATATATCCCACATCGATAAATGATGTTGACACAGACCAATTAATAAAGATCTTGAGCAACTTCTCTTAATAAGGTTGACCTTTTAAGATGAAACCTCAAATCTTAACATGGTATTAGAGCCCATTATGTTCTAACAAGCGATTCGATTCCGTTAAGACTTTAAAAATGAGCACGTGGATTTCAAAATTGGTCTGCTCAAATGAGCCACCATCTTGCGGGGGCGTGTTAAGGGATATATATCCCACATCGATAAATGATATTGATACAGATCAATTAATAAAGATCTTGGGCTACTCCTCTTAAAAATATTGATCTTTTAAGATGGACCTCCAAATTTTAACATTCGGAAAAAAAATATGCCTACCAAAATTCTTAAAACTAGATTGGGAAAAGTAGACTATGAAACTTAGACCACTTCGAGAGTTGAATTGGACCAATTCTCAGGAGTGGGAGAGCTCTTTAAGGGCCATTTAATGGGTGGGAGCAATGTCTTCATAGTTCATGGCTTAGTTGACACCCACTTTCTAAGGGAAAAGAAAGCGTTGAAACCATTTTGTGATTCATGACTTTCCCGATGAGGAAAGGGTCAATTGCGTTTCCAAATCAATCAAAAAGAAGTATTTGGTCATTTCATGTTTTGATTTGTAATTTGTTTAGATAGATCAAATTATTCAAAGTTCAACTAGGATTAATTTACTCGATAATGCTTGCTTGTGCACGTTTAGTTATCATACATCATAAACTTAAAATTATCCACAAAACAATTATTGGATAATTTGTATTGGATAGTGAATTTGGTTATCATTGGTAGATGGTTTAGTGATTGTTGTTGCAGTATAATTTCGATAAGATTTAGTTGAAACGGGAGATTTTGAAGCAATTTTGACTTGATCGTAATAACTTGTTTCGTCATGTCAGGTCAATGGTTCTAGTGCTATCTCGAATGACAGATACATTACGAAGCCTAACTTGTTCAAGATTAGCTAACAATAATTAACAGAAGTTAGTAGGTTTGCCAATCCGGTAAGTGTAGATCCGGTGAGTACAGCTGGAATGGAGGTGAGCTGGAGTTAGTTAGTTAAATTTGTCCACGTGTCTACAATGTATTGGTCTGTACAATTCCAATTAGTTAATCAGTTAGAATTCCTTTTCTATTTATAGCAACATAATGAATTGTGATTTTTGATTTTGATGATTGGAAATCTGAGAATATTTTCCTCATTCTTCTTTCTCTCTTTTATTTCAACATTGTATCAGAGTAATGTTGCTTCATATGTGATTTCTTTTCAAATTAATTTCTAATCCTTGTTCATCATGACTTCCAGAGCACACTTGCAGCCTTTATCAATTAATCGCTCCACAATTGATGATGGATCCAGCCCCGTATTTTCTTCACCACTCTGATAGTCCAGGGTTGGTGCTAGTTTCTCAACCTTTAATATGCGATAATTACGCCTCATGGAGCAGATCAATGGCGATTGCTCTGTTATTGAAAAACAAAATTAGATTCATTAATGGATCCATACCTAAACCACAGGACAATAAGGACTTGCTTCTTCATTGGAATCGCAACAATAACATGGTGATTTCATGGATATTGAATTCAGTATCCAAGGAGATTTCTGCTAGCATCATGTATTCTGAATCAGCACAGGATATATGGACAGATCTGAAGGAGAGATTTCAAAAGCGTAATGGACCTCGCATATTTCAATTGAGGTGCGAACTAATGAATCATTCTAAAGGACAATCCTCTATGAGTGCTTACTTTACAAAATTGAAAACTATATGGGACGAACTTAGCCAGTTTGCACGAGTGGAATGTGTGATTGTGAAAGATCTAGGAAGCTTGCCGATCACTATCAAATGGAGTATGTGATGTCATTTTTGATGGGTTAAATGAATCATTCCACAAGTCAGAGTCCAAATTCTGCTCATGGGTCATACCTCTTATTAATAGAGCGTTCTCTCTTGTTTGTTAAGAAGAATATCAAAAAAATATAAGCTTGAATGTTAATGATATTGGTAATAATGTTGACTCCATTGGATTTTATGCCAGAAATGAGAACAAGAGGATCAATACTGGGCAGATGCAAAACAAAATTCAGAGGGGAGAAGGGCCCATGTGCACACATTATGGAATGAATGGGCATTCTGTAGACAAGTGTTACAAACTTCATGGCTATCCTCCTGGCTATAAGGCCAAGCAAAAGGCAAATTAGATAGGCCTGAACAATTCACTAAAGTATGCAAGTAACCAGGTGTCTGTGGCTATTCCAGAGCAGACTCAGCATGGTGTAGGAGACTTTATGCAAACTCTAAATCAGATTCAGTATTAGCAACTGATGAGCATGTTGAGTAGTTACCTAGCCTCTGCTAAAGTTGAAACTGGTGTTTTGTACACTCAAATCAAATATCAGGTACAAGTCAGATATCAAGTACCTGCCTTTCAATCTCGAATAATCATGTGATGAACTCTCCAAAATGTTGGGTGGTTGATTCAGGAGCTACTAGTTACATGTTTCAATAAGTGTGCCTTTGTTAACATGAAATTAGTAAGGAATAACTTTGTCATCATGCCAAATCATTTGAGAATTGCTGTTGAGTTGATTGGAACAGTGAAGGTTGGGAATAGTCTTGTACTGGAGGATGTATTAGATATGCGACAATTCAAATTCAACATTATGTCAGTAAGTGCCTTGACCAGAAATTCAAATATTGAGGTCAAGTTTTTCACTAATTCCTGCTTAATTCAGGACCTACACAACCGAAGGATGACTCGTAGTGCTAAAAGAGTGGAAGGCTTGTACATCTTAAGTGATGATTCAGGTTGATGTAAATGATGTTTCTCAGAGTGCTTTCATTTCCATTTCTTCATTTGTAAATGATGTGAATGCTCATGTTTGGGATCATAGACTTGGGCGCTTATCTTTTCAAAAACTAAATCTAATGAATGATCAGTTGCAAATGTTTTGTGATAAACATAAAAGTTCAAGATCAATATTCTGTGATGTCTGCCCATTGGCCAAACAAGGAAGATTATCATTTCTTTCTAACAACCACATATCACCTAATGCCTTTGACCTTATACATTGTGATACCTGGGGGCCTTATCAGGTTCCCACACATTCCGACTACAAGTATTTCCTCACTCTTGTGCATGATTGTACACGTTTTACTTGGGTTTATCTAATGAAGAACAAATTAGATGCTAAATGTATCATTCCCAAGTTTTTCAAAATGATTGAAACTTAGTTCCGAGTGCTCATTAAATGTTTCAGATCTGATAATGCCCTTGAGTTACAGTTTAAAGAATACTTTAATTTAAAAGGGGTGTCCACCAATTTTCTTGTATAGAAAGGCCTGAACAAAACTCGGTTGTTAAAAGAATGCATCAACACCTCCTCAATGTTGCTAGAGCCTTGTATTTTCAATCACAAATTCCTATATATCCTTGCTGCTACCTTCCTCATAAATAGGACGCCTACCTCAGTACTGTAAAATAAATCTCCTTACTCCTTATTGCATAACTCCCCATTCGACTATACTTACCTCAGGACCTTTGGTTGTTTGTGCTTTGCTTCAACATTGCTGTCTCAGAGAAAAAAGTTTCAACCCAGGGCTAATGCTTGCATCTTTGTTGGATATGCACCAAGAATTAAAGGTTATAGATTATATGACATCGTGTCTAAAACCTTTCTAATTTACAGGGATGTCATTTTTCATGAGCAAATTTCTCATTTTCATTCCATCACTCACCAGTATAACACAATCGATCAATCTCGTGACCTTGTTTTGCCAAAATCCCTACCTATCACATTCCTTTTTGGTTCACCTAATTCATCACCTATTGTAGTGCATAATGAATGTGAAAATGGTTCACAAGAGTGGCATCTTGACCCTAATCCTAATACCTCAGAGTGGCATCCTGATCCTAATAATACTGAAAATAGTTCCACAGAACCTATTGCAGTTAGGAAATCTTCTAGAATGATCCTTCATCCTTTATATCTAAGAGATTATCAATGTAATCTCTTGACAAACTTGGATCAAACTAAGATACTTCTAGTCATCCCCTCTCAAAACACATCTCTTATAAATCATTTTCAGCTACACATAAGCACTTTCTCTTTTCTATCTCCTCAAACTTTGAACCTCAATTTTATCACCAAGTTGTGAAGTTTGGTCATTGGAATGATGCTATGAATTCTGAGTTACATGCTATGGAAATAAATAACACTTGGACCATTACAACTCTGCCCAAGGATAAGCACTCTATTGGTTGTAAATAGGTATATAAGATAAAAAGACAAATCAGATGGGAGTATAGATCAAAGCTCAATTAGTTGCAAAAGGGTATACTCAACAAGAGGGATTGGATTTCATAGATACATTTTCTCCGGTGGCTAAGCTTGTAACTGTTAAAGTTCTATTAGCTATTGTCTCAACAAACAATTAGCATATCACACAGTTGGATGTCAATAATGCATTCCTCCATGGTGACTTATTTGAGGAAATTTATATGGACGTTCCATTACGCTATGACAAATGAGCTAGAGTTGGTAAACATGGGGTGAAGTTGGCATGAAGGCTTCATAAATCAATTTATGGTTTGAAACAAGCTTAAAGACAATGGTCTTCAAAATTCTCAAATGTTCTTCTTCTCCATGGCTTCCACCAGTCAAAGTTTCACGGGTAACCTTTTCTTAGCACAGAAAGGGACACCGTGCGGCAGTAGTCTGCTCCGCTAGACTACCTTCCGCCTATTCCTCGGTCGCGTCGGGACGAAAGTAAATTTTGATTACAATTTTAAGAAAGCGTGCAACATGAAATTGAACATGATGGAAAATAACTGATCATTGATTGCTAAAAAGCAGGACATTACAATAGACGAAAGCAGGAAATTACAAATGGCTAGTGCAGGGGGAAAACACTAGTAAGCTTGAAATAGTTTTGAAAGACCAATACCCCCTATAATAGATTTCGGGACAAAAACCTAAATAACGGGAGTAGACGTTATTTGGCTCTAGAATCATACTTTTTCTTTTATATTTTCTATCTGTTTTACGAATTAAATGAATATTTACAACACGGGGCTTAAGCAAAGCTGCAGCCCGTGACATTCTCCCCCATTTGATTTGGCGATGTCCTCGGAGCCATTGAGTATTATTCTCGCTGTTGCATCCGCTCCATTTGATCAAGTACTCTTGAAGATGTTTCTTTGAAGCTTGAGTAGTTTGGTAGCCAAGAATCTTTTCAGCAACCTTCTTCTCTGGTAGTTTCACTTTAAGAACTGGTTGCTTCAAATCTGCAGACTTCATATACTGTTTCTGATCTGTATCTGCAGTATGGAGGAGTAACGGTTGCTGGCTAGTTGAAATTTCAAAAGGACTCTTATTGGGAGAAGAGCTCTTTTGAACATTGAGACGCATCCAAGCCACATCCGTAAGTTTCACCCGAATTTCATGCGAAGCAGAGGTAAAGTGCTGAAAATAGTCTTCCAGCATAGAATTGAACTGCTCTGTCTGTCCGTCTGATCTTCGGTGAATAGTAGCATTTGTGCTCAAATTTGGACCAAGAAGTTTGAACAACTCGGTCCAAAAGGTGTCAATAAATCGAGAGTCTCGATTATTGACAGTAGGCGATCCCCAGTATTTGACAATAGGCTTTAAGAAGAGTTGAGCTGTCTCTTCGACTGATACATACTTGGGCGCTGTGCTGAACGGTGAATCCCTAGATAAACAGTCCATCCTGATGATGATAGTGCCAAAGTCTTCAACTCTTGGCAATCTACTAATGTAGTTCGTCGATCCACTCTCGACTAATTCATTCAGGATGGAAATGGGCTCCAGTGAGCCTGTATGTTGTGGTAGTGCGGAAGTGTAATCCACAATAGTCCCACTTCCCACCACTTCTTCCTCTTGCTTCCGAAGCTCTTCAAGCTCCGGTTGAGCCATATAGAATGGAGTCTTGTTGGGGAATTTTACACCCGAAACAAGTCCAATCCCATGATCAATTGCCCTCCTTGGCAATTCTCTTCGTAACTCGTCTGACATGATGTCTTCAACTTCCTCAGGCCTTGTGATAGGCGTTGGAATAGAACCAGTTGTTTCTTTGATATCCTCTGTTCGAAGAGAACATAAGAGTAAGGGTTCATTCCTCTTGAAACCCTTACCGTGTTGCATGGCTGAGACCCCTTTCTCTCTAGTTTTCCCAAACTGTGTGGGAATAATGAATGGTTTGCTCCCCATCATTATTAGTGAGTCAGAATGCGGCAATACTGCTATCTTTGTATCCCGCAGATATTCCAATCCGAGAATCAGCTTGAAGTCATCCATCTGAACTACCGACAAATTTGTCCTTCCTTCGAATGGACCTACTTTGATCGGCACAGATTGTGCTATTCCCGCTATTGGTTGAGCAACATAGTTGATCGCCTTGACTTTCCCCTTACCTCTCTCCAGAGCAAGTCCGAGCCGCTCTACTTCGGAACTTGCGAGGTAATTGTGCGTGGCACCAGTGTCCACCATAGCCCTGATTGGCTTTCCATTGATCCTCACATCAATGTACATTAGGCCTTTCGCCTTGCAAGTGCGAGCCTTCGATTCTTCAATCTTCGGCTCTCTTGAGGGACTGACGTCCCTATTAGTAGTTCGGTGCAATAGTGTATTGCACGAATACGCGAGTGCACCAATTACATCTTCGTCTCCTTCGGAGTCGGTGTCACTACGGCAGCTAGCTTGTGGGGTATTTCGCCTCGAACCTGAGTCCCCAGTTGCTAGTTGACAGTATGCATTCACCATCCGTTTCTGAGGACACTCAGCCACCCGGTGAGGTCCTTCACATAGAAAGCATTTCAATCTAGGAGCGACATCAGATCTGCCCTCCTTTGCTTTTCCATGATTCCAGTCAGAACTGGAACTGCCGTTATGGTTTCCCTGACGGCTGTTGTGATGTTTTCTTGGTGAGTTACTCTGGCGGTTGCCTTGATAGGGTCCTCCCCTATTCTGAGAGTAACGCTTTCCCCCATTTGAGTTCGAGCTGGGTCTGTAAGGTCTCCTTCCACCTTCAACAGACTGACTATTTCCCGAAGGTCGATCCTCTCTCGACTCAGGTTGATAGTCGCTTGCACATTCGGCAGCTCCCATAGCCGCGCTCAAATCAGTGACTTATGTCTCTGAAGTTCCGTGCGCATCCACGGTTTCAAACCTTCCATGAAGGTGAATAGCTTATCCTTCTCTGACATATCTCTGATATTCAGCATATGCCCCGAGAAGGCCTTCACATACTCCCTGATGGAGCTTGTGTGTCTCAGTTCCCGTAAGGCCCGACGTGCCTCATATTCCACGTTCTCTGGGAAGAATTGAGATCTGATAGCTTCCTTGAGCAGATCCCAAGAATCTATTCGAATTCTGTTGGCTTGAATGTCAACATACTTCGTTCGCCACCATAGCTTTGCATCTCCACTCAGATACATGGTAGCTGTAGTGACCTTTCTCGCTTCGTCCCTGATCGACGCCGCAAGAAAGTATTGTTCCATATCGAACAAGAAGTTCTCAACTTCTTTAGCATCACGTGCACCGCCGTAGGTATACGGTTCTGAAATTCTGAGCCTATGCACTGGCTCATGTGCGATGGCTTGCCCATTGCCAATCGCGCGCTGAAGAACTAGTAACTGAGTTCTCAACGCTCCCATCTCATCCTGCAAATCAGGTATGATAGCAACAGCTTCAGTCATAGTTGCGCATGCCTCTTGGCATTCATCCAGTTGGATGCGTAATTCCCGATTTTCCGTCTGTGCCGCCTCGGCCTTATCCCCGAGGTTCTCCATGGCAAAACACAACCTAGTGTTCTGCCACCTCAAGCGCCTCCAAACGCTGTCGGGTGTTCCTCTTTTGAACATCAACCACCTCCGTGGTGTTCGAGGAATTTGGATCAGTTTCCATAGCTTTCTTAACGAGATCTTGAGCCGCAGCTCTGATACCAACTTTCACGGGTAACCTTTTCTTAGCACAGAAAGGGACACCGTACGGCAGTAGTCTGCTCCGCTAGACTACCTTCCGCCTATTCCTCGGTCGCGTCGGGACGAAAGTAAATTTTGATTACAATTTTAAGAAAGCGTGCAACATAAAATTGAACATGATAGAAAATAACTGATCATTGATTGCTAAAAAGCAGGACATTACAATAGACGAAAGCAGGAAATTACAAATGGCTAGTGCAGGGGGAAAACACTAGTAAGCTTGAAATAGTTTTGAAAGACCAATACCCCTATAATAGATTTCGGGACAAAAACCTAAATAACGGGAGTAGACGTTATTTGGCTCTAGAATCATACTTTTTCTTTTCTATTTTCTATCTATTTTACGAATTAAATGAATATTTACAACACGGGGCTTAAGCAAAGCTACAGCCCGTGACACAAAGTCTGACTATTCCCTATTCACTAAAGGGTCTGGGAAATCCTTTGTGGCATTGCTTGTTTATGTGGATGACATAGTCATCACAGGGTCTGATCATTAGGCAATTGAATCTTTGAAGACATTCTTGAATAGCTAGTTCAAGTTAAAAGATCTTGGCCAGTTGAAGTACTTCTTGGGATTGGAGATTGCTAGATCATATAAAGGAATTTTCCTATCTCAACGTCATTCTGCACTTCAACTGCTTGAAGATACAAGTTTTTTGGGTTGTAAGCTTGCTGCATTACCTATGGATCCCAATATTCGTCTGAGTTCTTTTGAAGGAGAACCTCTTGTTGATGCATTAATGTACAGGCTTCTGGTTGGTCGCTTATTGTACTTAACCATTTCAAGGCCTTATATTACTTTTGCGGTCCATAAGCTGAGCCAGTTTGTATATTAACCTAGGCACCTACATTTGGATGCGACACATCATCTGCTGAGGTATATCAAATCCACCACAGGACAAGGACTTTTATTTCCTGTGCAATGTTATTTTCAGTTAAAGGCCTTTGCGGATGCAGATTGGGGATCTTATCTTGATTTCAGAAACTCCGTTATTAGTTTTGGTGTATTTCTTGGGGATTCCTTAATTTCATGGAAAGCCAAGAAACAAACTACTATATCAAGGTCATCAGCTGAGGCTGATTACCGCGCATTGGCATCTACAACAAGTGAACTGATTTTGCTGAAACAATTACTTCATGATTTTCAAGTTCCAACATCTGAACCTGCTCTGGTTTTCTGTGACAATCAGACAACTATCCATATAGCTTCTAATCTTATCTTCCATGAACGTAACAAACACATAGAGATTGATTGTTATTTTGTTCGAGACAAGGTCATTGATAGTTTTCTTAAGTTGCTTCCCATTCGATCACAACATCAGTTAGCTGATGTTTTCACAAAGGTTTTGTCTGCCTCTCTTTTATCTCCATTGCTATCCAAGATGGCTATGATCAATCCCCATTGTCCATCTTGAGGGGGAGTAATAGAAGTTAGCTGGTTTGCTAATCCAGTGAGTGCGGATCTAGTAAGTGCTCAATCTGGTGAGTGCAGATCCAATAAGTGCTCAATCTGGTGAGTGCAGCTGGAATGAGCTGGAGTGGATGTAAGCTAGAGCTGATCATTTGTTGCAACGGAGTTGGAGTGAGCTAGAGTTAGTTAGTTAGTTTTGTCCACGTGTCTACAATGTATTGGTCGTTCAACTCCTGTTAGTTAATCATTTAGAGTTCATTTTCTATTTATAGCAGTAATCATTTGATTTTCCGCAAGTGAACGGGATCGTGAACAAGTAATAAAGTGATGAATAACGTGTCGAACCCACGAAAACTACGTATTTGATCGAGTTAAATTAATTGCAACTTTAATCGAATATCAAATAGATTTTGTGATTTGTTCTATACTAATACTTAAATTATCAGTCAAACTAAAGAAAATAAGTAAATATGTTTTTCAAATCGTGAGATGCATTGCTAAGATGTCGAATCCCCCTTATTATTCCATTTTTAGTATAACAATTAAATTGACAAATTTGAAATCATTCATGTTGGTCAATGTTCCCAATGGTTTATTGATGAATCTCCACTTGCGCTTTATCTTCTTTACCTAAAAATCAGATTTGAATCTTCACTTGATTGGATTCTTGCAAATTTCCTTCAATTCTCTCACATGAATTATGAATTCTCTTCCTTTTATGATATTAATTGATGAATATTGGACTTGTTTGAGAGTTTACTGTGCCAAAAATCGGTTTCAATCTTCGACTAGAAATCTGGAACATAATTTGTGCGATTGGAAATTGATTTGATCATATTCCATTCATTTTTAAATTCTAATTCCGTCCCATTGTCTCCTAAAAACATTTCAAGTATCATCTTTTGGTCCGAATCAACTATTGAATATTGCAATTGGTCCTCTAACTTTGGATTTTGTACTTTTTCACCAATTTTCGCTTCTTTTTTCGATTATTTGTTCAATCATTGAGTTTTACCTATATAACATAAAAACAACAATTTGGGATATATTTTGTCAATAGAACTACCAAATATCAATATTTTAGACCCTAAATAAGTGTATAAAATACACTTATCAAATACTCCAAAACTTAAACATTTGTTTGTCCTCAAACAAAATTATAACCTAAATAACAACAAACACACAAGCATGCAAAAATATTTGGTAAGATAATCCAGATTTTTATCTTAGTATTTGAAATTACAATACTAAATCTATAAACTGTTTCAAAATCACAATACTAAACCAATATCCACTCTTACAATGCAAAACCGACGTGTGTGTGGGAGAATAATTAAGTAGACAATCATGAATGTACAAGTTGCTTCAATTCCCTACCCTCTGTGGTCAAATATATCATTTCACCTCTTGTATGATTCACACACCCCCAAACTTATTCTTTTTTCACTCTTTTTCCTGTGTGTAATTTAAGGTTGAATTTTTTATTACTATCCTCACTCTCTCTAGTTTAGGTGGACTTTACCAATTGCAAGTCAACACATCAGTAAACAAGGATTTTTCAATTCTTTGATTGTTTCGACATCCAAGACTCAATAGGCTAATCATCCTTATCAAAAAGCCAAATTCCCTCAAACAAGTGTTTGGAGCTTAACCAAGGCATTATAATGCTCTCTTTTTTTTCACCTTTTTTTTCAATTGTATTATGTTTTTTTTTTATATTCTCTCCCTTAAACTTTCTAAATGATTCATGTAACGAGCTTTAGGCCGATAACTCCCAAGTCATATGACTTTAGGGCACCAGGTTTTAAACACCCTTACAGGCTTAATAACCCAAGTAAAAATAATTTCGAAGAGAATTTTCACATATTTTTATGATACCTTAATTAGTGCAATGCCCCTTATCAAACACCTATTCAAGCAAACAGACCTCCAACTTAAGATTTTCGCCAAATTTTATCTCGTTAATCTAAGACAATCCACACAAAAAATTTCACATATAAAATTCATGTCTACATCCGTATCTTCCTACAACAGTAAAATCACTCCCAAACTGTGGTAAATTTGGTCTAAGGATAAGTAATTTATTATGCATTGGATAAAGTATCTATGTTGAATCTATCAACTAATCCAACATATGAATCAACTCATAGCATAACGATATCTAACTTAATTTCTAATGCACGTATAATATCAAATTTTGCAATGTTAAGTCTCAATCAGTCTAGCATGCATCCTATCCATAGTTCATAAATTAATACCAAATCTCAAATTCAATCATCATTGTCAGCCAGACTATCTAACTCACACAAACACAGCCTAAAATAAGAAAATATAATTTTTTTTTTAAATTTCAAGTTTTTTTTTTATATTTCTATTATATACTAAAGTAATAACGAAAAATAACCACACAAACACTCAAAAACATACATAAAGTAAAACTCAATGTTTTCTCACCCCCAAACTTAGAACTGATATTGTCATCAATGTCATAAAAACATACTTAAGAATATAAGGGGACGGGGGAAGAAAAGGAAGAAGGTACTCCCCGATTTTTTTTTGTTGACAGCATGAGGCATTATGTATTACGGCTAGACAATCTGGTTTGTGTTGGATTGAGTATTCTGCGACGTCATGTTCATGCACACAGCGGTCAAATCAAACAATAGAGATCTAATAACCTAAAACATGTGTTATCTAGCCCAAACACTCAAAACAACCAACAATAAATGCAATGGTCAAAGGGAAAACAAGTCAAGATGATGATACCCTATAAATAAAAACATGCAAATAACTAATGCAACTTATTAATCAAAAATAAAATTTTGTGCAATGAAATATAAAAAATAAAATAAATAAAAGGATAGGAAATTGGGTTGCCTCCCAATAAGCGCTGAATTTATAGTCTTTAGCTAGATTTGACAGTTTGATCATGGTGGCTCATGCTGGGACCCTGTAACCTTACACTCCTTGCAATTTCCAGCCTTGCATCCTCTTTTTACCCTCCAAACTTTGAACACTTTGTTCTCCTTTTGTGCACAGCTTTCTAGAGGTTTAAGTTTTGTATCATTTGACCCTTGTTGAACTTCTTCAACAATAGACTTGGCTTCCTCCAGGACTAATGGTTGCTTGGGTGGATTATATAATTTAAAGATCTCACGTGCGTCCTCAATCCTCACAATTAGCTCATCCTTCTCCATGTCAATCAAAGTTCGACTTGTTGCTAAAAAGGGTCGACCTAAGATAATTGGCATATCGTGGTCATCTTCGAGATCCATAATAAGGAAGTCTGCCGGAAATATCAGCTTCCCAACCTTAATGAGCACATCCTCAATCTTGCCACGTAGGTATGTGATGCTCCTATCTGCCAGTTGTAGCATTACATTCGATCCTTGGACTTCTCCAACTCCTAGTCTCCTAAAAGTGGATAAAGACATTAAATTTACACTTGCACATGTATCACATAAAGCATTAAAATGGAATTCCTTGCCTAGTGAAATAGGTAAATTGAAACTCCCTGGGTCCTTAAGTTTTGGTAGCAATTTAATTTATTTTGTAGCCTTGTATTGCTCTCCTCGGTTAATGCTACTTCTTCCCAGTCTGGAAGCTTTCTTTTTTTGGATATCATATCCTTTAAGAACTTGGCATACATCGGGATCTATCGTATATCATCGATGAATGGAATATTGATGTAGAGCTTTTTCAGCATATCTAGGAACTTTTCGAATTGATCGTCAAACTTTTTGTTTTGCAATCTCTGAGGAAATGGGATAGGAGGCACATAAGGTTTAATAGGAGTTGTTTCATTAACCTTCAGATCCTCTGATGCTCTTTCTTGTTCCTCATTCTGATCGGACTTTTCCAAATTTTCTTCAACCGTGGTAAGTACTTTCTCTTGTGTAGCAATGTGTCTCTTCACATTTATCTCGGGCAGTTGTAACCCACTGCAAGTGGTGATGGCCTCAATCAGCCTTCACTACCATTACCTGCTGTTTGGGATTTATCTCAGTGTCGCTAGGCAGTGCTCCTGGTGGTCTATCTGAAAGTGCTTTCGCCATTTGTTTCATATGATTTTCCAAGTTCTTGATGGCAGCTCCATGCACTTGCAAGGTTTTGTTTGTTCTTTGCATGTGTTGAGTAGATATCTCAACCAATTTAGCCACAAGATCTTCTAATGAAGACTTCTTCTCAGGTTGCTGGAAACCTGGTGGTGCAGTCTGAGCCTCTTGGTTATTGTTCGATGCGAAATTAGGATGATTTCTCCACCCTAGAATGTATGTATTTGAGTAGGGATTATTTTGCTGCCTCTGAAAGTTTTGTGTGTAGTTAACATCTTCCACTGATTGGACAAATGAACTACCTACAGTACAATCTACGCTCTCATGGTTCCCTCCACAATGGTTGCATTTTGGTCCCACTGTCTGAGTTACATTCAACTGTTCCACTTTCCGAGCTAGAGTTGCCAGTTGTGCTGAGATGGCTGTTAATTGATCCACCTTATGTATCACAGGTGCTTTCTGCACACATTTTCTCTCTGTTGGACACAGTGCACTGGTGAATGCCAAGTCCTCCATAATTTAATAGACTTGATCCTCTGTTCTCTTCGTAATTGATCCATCGCAAGTGGAGTCAATGTTAGCCCTGCTTGTCGGATTTAGCCCAATGTAGAAATATTGCACTTGGAGCCATTTTTGTAGTCCATGTTGTGGGCACTGGCGAAGCAATCCCTTGTATCTTTCCCAAGCTTCATAGTAGCACTCCGAGTCAAGTTGAGAAAATATAGTACTTTCATCCCTCAATCTGGCAATCCGTTTTGGTGGCAAGTATATGTTCAGGAATTTCTGACTTAGGCTGTTCCAACTGGTGATGCTTTGAAGAGGAAATGTGTCTAACCATTCTCTAATTGAATCTCTCAAAGTATATGGGAAGAGCCTCATCCTGATTACTTCGCTTGAAACACCCGGATATTCGATGGTAGCACACATGTCCAAGAATCTTGAGATATAGGCATTGGGATTTTCAATAGGTCTTCCAAAGAACTGTAATGCATTCTGGAACATGTTGATTACGTCTGTCCTTAGGTGGAAGTTTGTCTGGCCAAACGCTGGATATACTATGCTGGATTGGCTTTCCACGACCGTTGGGACCATTCACTCTCCCATCAACTTTGCGTTTTCGTTGGCTGCAACTTCCCATGGTTGCTCTACTCTTATATTAGCCCTGATGGCTATTTGATTTGGATTTTCTTCTCGGCCATGTTTTTCTTTTTATATTTTTGGCCTGTTTTGACTTGTTGTTTTTTTTCGAATGTTGAATGTTCGTTCGATCTCCGGGTCAAATTGAGCAAGATCCCCGGTTTTAGAATTTCGCATACACGTTCTCGAAAAAGTAACCAGAAACACAATAATAAATTTTTTATATAAAACTAAACTAAAAAACAATAAATTTCAGATTAAAATTAAAATTAACTTAACATATCAAAAATAGTAGTCCCCGACAATGGCGCTAAAAACTTGATCGTTTGATTTCCCGCAATTGAATGTGATCGTGAACAAGTAATAAAGTGATGAATAAAGTATTGATAATTGCAACTTTAATCGAATATCAAATAGATTTTGTGATTTGTTCTATACTAATACTTAAATTATCAGTCAAATTAAAGAAAATAAGTAAATATGTTTTTCAAATCATGAGATGCATTGCTAAAATGTCGAATCCCCCTTATTATTCCATTTTTAGTGTAAAAATTAAATTGACAAATTTGAAATCATTCATGTTGGTCAATGTTCCCAATTTAATTGAAAGCCTCTCTCGATAGCGATCAAATCTATTCCCCTCATGTGACCCTTCTATCTCTCGATGAAAGATGCAAACATGATAAATGTATTAACAAGTACTAGAACATCTATTGAAACCATATAAATCATAGAGACATATTTCTATCCTCTATCGAACCTTATAATGTTTATTATAATGTACTTCAACCCTATTGTCTATCTCGATAACAATAAAATTTACTAACAATTCAATTGGTGATCAAGCAATTGAAAATAACAATAAAAACGATAATAAACATCCACAAATCAAATCAAAATCAAAATAATTAATTAAGAACTGAAAATATCATAACAAGGGTTCATCTCATCCTAGCAATGTATAATATTAGCATAATATATCAAAATTATAAGAAATCATATATAAGTGAAAAGATATAACTCGATTTTGATAAATTGAGAAGATGAAGATGAATCTTGAATCTCTTCAATGGTTTATTGATGAATCTCCACTTGCGCCTTCTCTTCTTTACCTAAAAATCAGATTTGAATCTTCACTTGATTGGATTCTTGCAAATTCCCTTCAATTCTCTCACAAGAATTATGAATTCTCCTCCTTTTATGATATTAATTGATGAATATTGAAGTATAATATGTGTATGAGAGCCTTCCCTATGTATTCTGTTGTTCTCTATTTGTAGGAGTCGAAAATTGGTTGAGAATCATGTCCAATTTGGTTTCCAAAAGAGTTCTAATCGAATAAGGAAAGTTGTCTTCTCGCGCGGATTTTTTGGTCTCTGCACAACAGTCAGTATTTTGGCCATAACTCTCTCTTCTGATATCTGATTGTTGAGATTCAAAGTGCGTTGTAAAGATAAATCAAATAACTATAACGTTGATAGAAATATGATTTCCAATTCTTAAGTTTATTGTGCCAAAAATCGATTTCAATCTTCGACTAGAAATCTGGAACATAATTTGTGCGATTGGACATTGATTTTGATCATATTCTATTCATTTTTAAATTCCAATTCCATCAAATTGTCTCCTAAAAATATTTCAAGTATTATCTTTTGGTCCGAATCAACTATTGAATATTGTAATTGGTCCTCTGACTTTGGATTTTGTACGTTTTCACCAATTTTCGCTTCTTTTTTTGATTCTTCGTTCAACCATTGAGTTTTACCTATATAACATAAAAACAACAATTTATGATATATTTTGTCATTAGAACTACCAAATATCGATATTTTAGGACCCTAAATAAGTATAAAATACACTTATCAAGCAGCACAATGAATTGTATTGTTTTTTGATTTTGATGAATGGAAATC
Organism: Fraxinus excelsior; assembly: GCA_019097785.1. NCBI lineage: Eukaryota > Viridiplantae > Streptophyta > Magnoliopsida > Lamiales > Oleaceae > Fraxinus > Fraxinus excelsior. Next base: position 23,152,645 of record CM032631.1, on the reverse strand, counting down.
TGAGAATATTTTTCCCATTCTTCTTTCTCTCGTTTCTTTCAACAATAATATATCCACCAACAAGCCCCTTTGGGGATGACTAAGTTGGTGAAGCAAGTGAACGCGGAGACCGAAAATCACGAGTTCGAATTCCATGTCAACATTTTTTCGGTTGAGCCTGTCGCACTGAGCTTGTCTAATAGGGTTTATCTCTCTTGTGTGGTTTGCGGGCTACCGCACATGAAGCAAAGTTTACCCAGTACGCACTCAAGGTGAACTAAACTGAAAATTAAACTTGTAAATATTTATTCAACTACTAACTGGATTTATATATTTGATTTGCTAAACTGAGTTGCAATACTGGACAAGATCGAAGTAGGTACCAATACCTAATTGTTTTTCGAATTATATCCTTTATAATATAATATTAGACAGTAAGTACTAAGAAGACAAATGCTTCAAAATTAAATGTTTGTTATATTCTCTCACATTATCTAATAAAGTTTTGCTAGAGAGACATGACCACATAGGCCTTAGAAGAACATGGAACTCATGTGGCACCCACCTATTGGCTGGACGTCTCTCCAATGATAAAAATCATTTTCTTTAAAAACTATATATTATTAACATTTTGCAGGGAAGTATTCAAATTCAATTAGACTCCTTGTTGACCCACAATTTTTGGGGAATAATGTATTTTGAAACAGTGAATTTCTAAAGAATGTATAGTTAATTTTTTTTTTTGTTTTTTTGTTTTTTTTTTGAATTTAGTAAAATTATTTTGTGGGAGAATGCGTGATTAATAGTGATTTTTTTTTAAAAAAAAATAGAGTCCAAACATGGGTCTAGATTATATACAATCTCAACCGTCACACTTTGCCCTAGTGGAACAAAAATAGAGCAAAGGACCCTATTGAATTGAATTGACAACATAGTCATTCGGTTAATGATTAAAAGCCAGCCATTAGCAGTAATATTCCAATTCTTGATACCATGATTAGACAATTCAATACTCCTACATTCCATAAGCAGTACCATTTTAATGCAAAGCTAGCTAACAATCTATTTTGTAAACTGAATGAATAAAAGTACTTAATTATTTACAAAATAAAAGAGAACAGATTCTGCTTCTTGTAGTTTTAAGCAAATCCAAATCAGTCTCCCATCCATCCATGCTAAAAAGTTGTTCCACCACAAGGAAATCACAATCAACCCAACAGTCGATTAAGATGCTTCAGTTTCATCAGATTTGGCTCGTTTTGCTGGTCTACTCAGTTTATTATCCTCACAAAGTTTCCTTTCAGGTGACTTTTGCATGTCATTTGGATGTTCGGTTTCTGAAATGATGGCATCAGTTGAAACAGCCTTTGCTTCAAAGGGTTCAGGTTTCTCTTTATCGAGGGAAGGCTGCTTCTCTGTAAAAAGCGATTTGGAAGATTCATTCGAGTCCCATGATGGGCATTTCAGCTTTCCTTTCTCCATCTTCCTCTGCTGTTCAAACATCATCTGAAGATGTTTTCCTTGTTCTTCGATTCGCAACTGCAGATTTCTTTGAATCTGAAGAAAGACGTGATTCAGAGTTAGCAAAAAAAAAAAAAAAAACTAAGAGGTAATAATGAAGAGCTGACTTTTTTCTAATGAGTACATAAAAGATATTTGGGCATTTTAAACACACAATGTTAAAGGTGAGTTTTTTCACTTCCACTAGTGAAAAAGTCCCCTTCAAAGAATCAAGAAGGTAAACAATTAAGCCCATTTTTGTGGGGACGGATTGGACAACACCAGAAAATATTAAAAAAGAAAAATAAGCTAAATCTTGTCCATTCTACTCGTCAATCCTGTTTATATGAACCGTTGAAGTTTATACCCAGTACTGATGCAATTTGACCATAACAAGTTTGAATGTTTAGGGCAATGTTCCAGTTATAATCTCAAAGAGATGAAAAATACTCATATTTAGACAGGTCTGTATGCAAGCAAAAATGGACAGTGCAGGGAAGATGCATCTCAAACATGTTTTGCTAAGTTTCCCAAGAACGAAGTGGCAAATGTATTAGTTAATAATATGAGTAGATATTTCTTCTATAGAGTAGATATTTCTTCTATCTTATTATTCTTCGGTTGGCGGGAATATATATTTTCTTAATATATATTGCTGACTAAATGGTTTCGCACATTTAAACCCGAAAAAAGCAATCAAGCATGGAAAAGCTGATATGTACTTAACACCCATGGCGCATATTGCTTTTTTTTTCATAATTTAAATTGAAGATATGCAACAACAGATGAGACAAAACAAAATCAGCAGATAATGACATTTAATAATATGATTCTTATCTGTACACACAAATGAACTGCAAAATGAAATTCCATGAAGACTTGGCATGACAAAAATTTCTTCAAGACATTCGTAAGTAGAGTCAACAGTTCAATACAAACCTCACGATAAGTTTGATAAGTTAAATCATTTTATTCACGGGAAAACTTGGTTGAATAAAGACAAGTTGTATGAAGTTAGGATCACTATCGAATTATGTTAGTACAACATAATTATGTAGGTTACCAGAAAAATAACATGGTAGAATACAAATTAATTTTCTAACATATATTTAATATAGTCTCTCTCAATAATAGGGCAGATAAATTTTGAGCTACACAACATTTTAGTTGAGCCATAAAGAGCACCAATTCCTTGAATTTTCTGAGCTTTAGAGGGCTTGAATCTCCATAAAGAGCACAAAATACTATAGCCCACAAAGAGTGGGATTACATAGCCTTAAGGTCCATCCTTAGTCTCAAAACCAATTCTAGCTTTGTCTTGGAATTAGAATGTCAATAAATTATGTGTTTACATTTCCATAAACACTACCCAGGATGAGACAGCCTGACTTTCAACTTAACTATTATGTATTTGTTTTTCAATCAAACTTTTGTATGTTGCTATATAATTATAATTCTTTTCCAACAATTTTAGCCCTTGTTTGGTCCCCATTAATTCTGAAATTCATTTTTCTCTTTCTTATTTTCAACCACACATTCTTTAATAAAATAATATTATACGCAAATCCAAAACTCTTCATTATTCTTTAATCACACATTCTCCATCAAAATATTATTCTAAAATGCATTTTGAACAAAAAATGGGCTCAACCATGCCCTTAAGAAGAATCCAACAAATTTAAGAAAATCCAAAGAGCTCATACGTGAGAAGTATAGTTAGGAATTCGAGATATTATTAAGGCCTTGCGCTAAAAGGAACAATAGTTTCTACACTCAAGAAAAGATAAGCATACCCAAACAGAAAAATAAGTATATTCATGTTACATTTAAAAGTCAATTTTAACTGTGGTAATAGGTGCGAAGACTACTTTCTATAAAAAAGATTACTAAATGATTTTAGTAATCTATGTGCCCATATTGTTTTTCAATCATTGAGTCTTTCCATAAATACCGATATTCAGATTTTCCCTTAACATTTATCTTGTGAAAATTGGAAAAATATATGAAACAACTCTTAGTAGGCACAGAAAGACGATTGGTCATCAGTAGAAACTAAAAAAGAATATAAAACTGCTCCTGGTCATTAACAAAGACTAATCAACACAAATGATCTTGTCAAATTGGAAAAAATTGAAAATGCAAGAATATTGACACTTCTATTGTAACGAGATTGATGTTATATTTTCAGAAAATGACATTCCTGTCATGTATCAAAGTTTATAGGCTTTCAAATGTTATCACAAGAACAAATATGCTATCATCTGAAATGTTAATCTTTTGCTAATCCAATTTTTGAATGAAGATACTTATGTTCTCAAGGCATTTCTATTGTGAGAAAATTTCTGGTGTATACACTTAAATTTCAAATTCATGATTTGTGATAAGATCAACATTCCTATTTTGAGATTATATCTTGAAATATTCACAGAGTCCATACGATTTTGTGACATTGAGATCCAGGGCATGAAACTGAAGCCCGTATCATATCATAATGACCTTTATATTAAGAAGCACAACGATTAGTCAATTAAGTAGGACACAAGCATGTTGGAAGCACACTAGTTTAAATGCTTTAAAATTATACATCTGCATATTATTATTTTTGTTTTGTAATTTTTTTTCAAAAAATAATACCTTTTTAGCTTTGATTTTTAATCAAAGAAGTGACTATTCGTTGTATAAGATAACTTGAAGTTAAACTATATATATTTGGTTTCAGGAAGAAAACAAATGAATGCATACACACACCACACAAAGACTTAGATACAGACAACACAAATTCGGCGTAAGGTACGTATATTCTAAATGGGGGTTCTGTATCGATTTATTAAGGATATGTGATAGACTCCTATCAAGTTTAAATACTCCAGAATGACCCAAAAGAATTGAGAAGCAGTTAATAGTAACAAATCCTGTTAGATTAACAGCTGAGGTAAGCAAATTGGTTACATAATACTTATAGATATAGAAGAGGTAGGATGTAGTAGGCAGGCAAAGATTAGTGAGTAGTAGGTGGAATAGTAATCTCCCTCTTGAAAGGCTATTTGTTACTTCTTTCATTGCCGTATTCTTCTTTTAATTACATCAATACACTGTTGTTCCTTGATTCTCATAGAAATACTATCCTTCTATAGCTTGAATCTTATCAAATGGTCTCAGAGCAACCATTCTGGGACATTACAGCTGATGAAGAAAAACAATTAGAAGATCGATTGGGAAGGGTGTAAGAAAGGATGGATGAGATCCAAATTGAATTGCAGTTAGGGTCAGAGTCGGTGATCTAAATTTTGCAAGGTTGAGAAAAAGATGTCATGGATGATGGAGAAGCTCGATATGATGATGAAAAAATGGGATGGGCAACGGTGTGAAGGGAAGGAAAAAGGTCTGACAGCTGCATTGCCTGAAGCCACCTTCAATTCTGAAATTCCACTCAAATCTAATGAAATTGGGGCAAGTACAGACAGCCTGAACTGCAGAGAGGAATTAGGGAAGGCAGAGGCGAGCGGTCATTGATGAGTGTAATTAACTCATTAAATAAATACCTTTAAATCGTAGTTTTGGCATGTTCTTGAGCACTTACGAGCGTTTTAATGTGTGTTTTGATGTTGTGACATAGATTGATGAAATTGAAGGAAATAAGCAAAAGTTGGAAAAAATGAGACATGGGCTAAATAGTAAGAGATCCAAAGTTCGAGGACTAAAGTGCAAATACTCAAAAGTTGTGTCGGACCTCAAAATGAAGATTCAAGAATTCTAGGAGTCAATTGAATGAAGAAAGAAATCAAAGGGATCAAAGATAATCAAAGTACGATTGTACATCAATTTTCAACCGAAAAAGTTATGCTCCAGATTTGTAGCCTCATATTGAAACTCATTTTTGAGATAGCAAACGTTTGAATTGGAAAAGGATATCTGAAGCAAAGTTGTAGCCCTTTGAATCAACTTTTCAAATCATCTTGAATCACCTCAATCGGATACCAGAAGCAAACGTTATGATAAAAATACTGAAAGACGCGTGGTGCTGTTTCCACCCAAATATGGGCGCAAGGCGCCCTATGCGAGAAAAAGAGTTTTTGATTTTTTGGACTCTTTTCTTGGCCCAATATAACTCCAACCCTTCTAAAATTTCAAAATACTATAAATACAACATTGAAGACCTAATTTTATGGGGGCTCTTGTGGGAGAAAAGGGAAAAACCGTTGAAGACAAAGGACATTAAACACAAAGAATGGAAGAAATCAATTGAAGAAAGCATAGAAATATCGAAGAGAAATAATTTACGATTCTTGCTTTTGAATATGGGAAAATCAATTGACATAATTGGATATCATTGAATCATAATTGAAGGTTAGGTGAAATCATTCCATAGGCTTTTTCAACTTGATTATTTGCATTCCTCGTATTTATCAACCAATCTCATTAGATTAATTTAAAATCATTCATTTAAACACTCATTGTCTAAATAAAATAAAAAGTTACATAATTATAATACTTAGTGGAATTAAATTACAATCCCTGTGGGTTTGACACTTAACTCTACTACTATATTACAAAACTTGATACCGTACACTTGTGGTAAAACTCACGTTGTGGAAAACGCGTGACAATCATCGACTGGAAATGCCGGTTTTAGAGGTACTTGCTCCATTGTCGAAAATATCTGGAGTGATGATGGAAGGCTACTATATTACTAAATTGAAATCATTTAAATTTAGGATGCTAAAGCCTAGGGGTTTGGACCATATTAGGGAGTTGGCCTAACATGTGGAAGACAAAAATGAATTGGTGAAGCAGGCCTAAATGAGTTACGGCCCAAATAGAAATAAAAATAAGTGGAAATTACACAAAACCTGAACTTTAAAGATTTAATTTCAAATTTCAAATATACATTTTATTTATACAAAAATAAGACATTATTTCATCTCTATTTAAATTATAATTACCCAAACCCTAAGAAAGTATTCATATTTCATATCTTCTCTCTCTCTCTCCCTCTCTCTCTCTCTCTCTGTTGTAGCCGTCCTCTCTCTTGCTGTCTTCTTCCCCTCAACCGCCGTCGCCGAAGGAGAGAACTGGATCTAATCAATATGCGATCCAGTCAAGCTTCCTCTGGCTCATTCGTATGTTTCCAAATCTTCTGCTCTGCCAAGAAGAAGAAGCTGGCTCTTGCTGCCAAGCCCAAGGCCGTCGCCAGCAAAACCACCAAGGAGAAAGAAGGCACCTCCTTCCAAAGCGAAATCCATGCCAAAGGCAGTTGCTACCAAGGCTAAGCCAGCTGCAAAGCCCAGGCAGCTGAACCGGCTAAGTCAAAGTCGCGATCTCCGGTGGGGTGGGTGTTTGTGTTGACGGATGCGAGGTGAGGAGAATTTTAGGCGATGTGTTTGGAGACAATAACATGAAGGAATCGATCGCCTATGGTGGGAAAGATGGTAGTTCTAAGCTGTAGTCGACGATTTTGTTGTGGATTTAGGGTGAATGTAGTGATTGGTTATCTAGGAGATGACACTATAGGCGGTGATGATGGTGTGTGGTTGGTGGATTGGATGTAGTGATGCGATGTTTGGGTGCGGTAAGGGGACGGCACTGTGACCAGTAATTTTAGATCTGATTTTTTGGTGGTAGTGGTGGTGGTGACTGATAACGTTGGTTGTGGTGCTGGTGAGTGTGTGGTGGTGGTCAAAGGTGATGGTGAGAGGTAGTGGTAGTGCTGCAGGTGGTGGTGTTCGGAGGGGATGGTGAGATGTTGGTGGCAATGGTGGTGGATCTAGCGTAACGATGTGGTGGTGTTTTTCTGCGACGTGTTGATTTGTTTGAGGTGGTGTTGCTGTCGAGAGGTGGTGGCGGTGGTTCTTGTGGCGAAAGTGGCGTTGGTGCTGTTGGATGGAGTGGTGCGGTAGTGGTCACAAATATTGGTTGTGGTCACAAATTATTCAGTTGACCGTGACCATTAAATTGATTAATCTGTGATCAATAAACAATATATGACCAATGAAAAAGATAAATTGTGACCAAGAAATAATGTGACTTAATTTTTTTTTAATTTATGACCGATAATTTAACAATTTATGACTGTCTACTAAATTGTGACTTATAATATTTATAATTTGTGATCGATATATAAATTGTAACTTAATTTTTTTTTATTTAAGACCGATAAAAAAATTGTGACCTATAAAATTTCTAATTTTTGACCGCAAAATAATTTGTAACATAAAAAATTTCTGTTTG
>CM032631.1:22335832-22544838 GCA_019097785.1 Fraxinus excelsior | reverse complement strand
TTCCGTTTCTGTTGCTCGAGCTATGGCCAAGCGTGAGGCTAGCGAAATTCTGGCGCCGCTTCTTTCTTGTTTCCAAACTCCAACTCAAACCCTATACTACCTAACTTAACTATACAAATTGCACTTCAATTAAATCCTTTTATTCACAAAATTGTCAATTACAATACTGAACCTAACAAGGCTATCGCAACATTTTAGCAAATGAATGTTGCTATTATCTAAAATAATTGAGCTTTCGCAATATTTTTTAAATAAATGTTGCCAATGTTGCATTTTGCAACGTCTTATAAATGTTGCAAAAGTTTAAGTTTTTGCAACGTTTTTTGAACGTTGTTGATTATTTGGTTCTATAGCAATGTTCTAGGCATGTTGTTGAAACTCTCAATATAAAGATTTTTACAACTGTTGTGAAAAGATTACTTTTTGCAACGCTTTTCAATTGTTGGGAAAAATTTAATTTTTTGCAACATTTTTTGAACGTTATGAAAAGTTCACCGTTGGCAACGTTTTTGAAAACGCTACGAAACTTTTTGCAACGTGCAACATTTTTGAACATTGTGAAAAGTTTAGTAGAACTGTTGGGCATGTTCGAAACAGTGGCTGTATCCGGTTTTGACCTATCATCTGTTAGAGACCTATTGGGACGGCGATGAGGACATGTCTGGGCCTCGCTGCGGTCACACTCTCACTACCGTTGCTGCCACAAGACCCATGGCCCCTGCCTCATTCTCTTTGGTGGCGCCACCGCCATTGAGGGAGGTAACAATGGTGCCCCCGACATCAGTACTGTTCCTATCGAATTCTATTCTTTTTTATTTTGCGAGTTATTGAAAGTTAACTTTTTTCTTTAAATTGGATTTACAGGGTTAGCTGGAGTTACTAATTCAGTTCATTCCTATGATGTTCTCACTCGAAAATGGATCCGGTATGTTTGATATTAGCTCCTTCAATTTTTAACCGTGGTTTTTTTTTTTTTTTTCTATTTATTTAGTGTGGATTTAGAAAAATACACTTCAAAGTAAATGCTGATAGTATCTTTTTGGCTTCTTCTTTTTGCAGTTTAAAATCTTGAAATTGAGGCTTAGTTGATAAAGCTTGCCACAATAGAAGAGTTGTTTTCAGGAATGGAAGCCTAGGCTTAGGGCTTAGTTTAAAAAAATAAAAAATTTTCCATTCATGCCTATAGAAATATTGATAATTATAGGATCTTCTCCATTATTTCACGTGTGTGTAATTTTCATAGTTGGCTTGAGCTAAGGGAGTTTTTTTCTTCATATCTGCTCGCTATTTTGTTATGTTGGCTTTTTAAGTATCTAAAGCTCTATGAAAAGAGCTCTTCTACTTGAATAGATTTCTATGGATTTGGAAGATGTGAAGGAGATCAAAATATAAACATAAACACACATATATACACTGGTTTTTGGTAAGAAACCAGATGAGAAGAGGAGGCTCAAGGGACTACATTTTGATATATTTCTCTCCACACTTTTCTGGTAATACACGGATATGTTTATAGCCAAAACATGGGTACAATTTCAAAGACTTTCTACCAACTAATCTATCAACTATCGCACTTTTACACATATGATAGCCCACACTACTTTTGTAGACTTGTACTATACTAGTAGTAGCTCACAATCTAGCTTACTATTACATCATTTCACTAGTTACACTTCAACTAAAATATGTAACTTAGTTTAGTTGGCAACAAAGTGTCACACAACTTCAACACTCCCCCATGAAGCTTTGTTGGAAACCATCAAAAATCTTAAGTTTTTTGTTGAAATAAGCTGCTGCTGCCTTTTTTTACCTTACCAGATTTTTCTTGTTGATGAAGGCTGCTGTGATTTGCATCTTACCAGTTTGAGCAAGAAAAAAACTTACCGGTTTTAATCAGTCATATGTATACCAGATTTCTCTTGAGCTTACTGTTTTTGGCATTCTCCTTGCATACTAGATTTCAAGATGAGTTTTCCAGGTTTCGAGTTTACCGGATTATGCCTCATGGTTAGCCGGATTCACTCATTCTTCGCTAACCGGATTCACTCCCCTTTTTTACCGGATTCTTAGCTTTTTCAGCCATTTCCATCACAATCTGAGATTTTCCCAGGGCTGCTGCTGATTTTCTAAGCTTACCGGATTCAACAGAAAACGCTCTGTTTTTGCTCCTCATTTCAGATCTTTTTCAACTCTTTTTTCAGATGTTTTCTTCCAATTTTTTGAAGACAAGGATCAGTTTTTCAGCTCTAATCTTCAAAGATTAGTTTTTTTTAGCTCTGAATCCTTGCAAACATACCGGATTTCCTCTTCTTTTTTTTTATCACTCATTCACAGCATCATTTTTCTCTGTTTTCCTCTATTTTCTTCAGCCCATTCACAGCATTTTTCATCCTCAAAAATAACATCAACTACATTTTCATCATTTTTAGAACATTTAAGAACATTAAATTAAAGATTCTATGCATACCAGATTTACACTTTACCAACCGGATTTAGCATTGACTCACCGGTATTGCATTTTTCCTCTATTTTTCTTCATTATCTGTTCTTCAATTTTTTTCAGCTTCTGGTCCCTTTTCTAAGATCATTTCAGCAGCTCGTTTTTCAGTACCTTCATCTTTTTTTCAGGCCATTAGAGAACAATGAAGCATCTGATTCTATGCATACCAGACTCTTTCCTTTCTTAGCCACTTCAACATGCCGGTATTGCTCATGTTTTCAGCCATTTTCTGCACCATCAGGGAGACTGTTTTTCTCAGGGCTGCTGCTGATTTTTCAGCCATTTTTGACACCATCTGAGATCAACCACACCTCCCAGGACTGCTGCTGAAACCTTCTTCTTCAAACCGGATTTTCAACTTTTTTCAGGCTGCTTCTGGATTTCTTTTTCAGCTTCTTTGTGGCTCCATTAAAGACCATTTAAGCTCTCATTTTTTAGGTCCCTGGAGAATATTTGAAGCTCTGATACCATTGTTGGCTTTTTAAGGATCTAAAGCTCTATGAAAAGAGCTCTTCTACTTGAATAGATTTCTATGGATTTGGAGGATGTGAAGGAGATCAAAATATAAACATAAACACACATATATAAACCAGATGAGAAGAGGAGGCTCAAGGGACTACATTTTGATATATTTCTCTCCACACTTTTCTGGTAATACACGGCTATATTTATAGCCAAAACATGGATACAATTTCAAAGAATTTCTACCAACTAATCTATCAACTACCACACTTTTACACATACGACAGCCCACACTACTTTTGTAGACTTGTACTATACTAGTAGTAGCTCACAATCTAGCTTACTATTACATCATTTCACTAGTTACACTTCAACTAAAATATGTAACTTAGTTTAGTTGACAACAAAATGTCACACAACTTCAACATGTTCACCTATTTACCTGTATTATGTATGTAGAACTGTTGGCTTCTAGTTGACACCAGATAACACTTTATGTTGGTTGCTGCAGGTAAAAGAGTGTTATCAGATGCTTGGGCTTCGGATACTGCTCAAAAACCATATGTGTGGCAGAGGCTTAATCAGGAAGGTGATAGACCTTCTGCGAGGATGTAAGTTGCATTGCATATCTGAATATGAATTAGCAGTGTTTTGACTTTTGAACAACTTTCCTACCAGAACATTTTGGTTAGTAGTGTGCTTCCTTTCACACTATCGTTGAACTGTGCTGCTATTTTGCTGCTTAATTCTTAATTAACCAATATTTAGTGCATGTTTGGCTAATCCTAGAAAGTAAATTTAATTTTTTTTGTCAAAAAGTAAGTAAATACTCGTGAAAATTAACATTTTATGCTGAACCTTTTTTAGAAAAAGTTACTTTTGAAAAACAGCCAGACGAGTTTGGGAGAAAAGTAATTTATAAAGCTTCAAACATGCTTGGCCAAGCTTAAAGTACTTTTAATTAACTTTACTTATTACTTAGGCATATCCAACCATGTTCTTAGATGATATGAAGACAATATTATAATTGTTTCTTGAGGAAGTTCCCCACCATTAATCTGTTCCGACTTTTAACTTGTCAGTACAAAAAATTGGAGTCTTGTACGTGTGAAGCGAGGTCATTGACATGCCATGGAATTTTTTTTTTTCAACAGAAAGGAGGTAATTTTATTGAAATGCCTCACATGCGGTTGAGGTAAACCGAGAGTACAAATGAAAGGAAATTAGAACTCAATACAATTCAAACTCTAATGTAAGGTAATTCTCATCTATCCGTGTACAAAATTCCTTGCAGGAGAGTCGGAACCTTCTCGCCAGAAAACAGACCAATAGGCGAGCCTTCATTTCCATTTTTAGCAAGAAAATCAGCCGCCATGTTAGCTTCTTGAAACACATGATGCACCTGAACCTTGAGTAGCCTGATGAGTTCTAAGATTTCCTCCTAGAATTCCCAGAGCAACCATAGCGTGCACGCTCCTCTTTGTATCTATTGTACCACAATTTTAGAATCTGTTTCCACATCTATATTCCTTATGCCAAGATCCATGCACAAGCGGAGTCCATCGAGAAGTGCGCGGGTCTCAGCCACCATGTTAGTACCGCTACCGTAATGATGAGAGAACCCAGCCAAATAGACTCCCTTGCTGTCACGTAAAAGACCCCCACCACTAGCCGGACCTGGATTACCTTTTGAAGCTCCATCAACACTTAATTTTAGTTGTTCCCCCACCGATTTTTTCCAGCTTATATTCACCTTAGCTTGTTTAACCTCGTTAATGGGACAGTTTAAGGAGCGTAGGCAATAGATGTCATGGTCTGATATTTTCCTAGACTTGGAGATCTGACCAGCAATCTGTGATATCATTGTTTTAGTCTGCCAAACGACTTTCTGCCAAGAAACGGGGTGTTCCTCCATACGAGCTTCACATCTACTCTTCCATAAATGCCATGTGATAATAGTAGGTGTAATGCCTCTCATAACGCCCAGCTGTGAGGATTTAGACACCTGTTTTCCCCATAAATTCATCATTCGTGTCCAAGTGTTGACCATAGGTGGAGACATCTTGAAATGCACGGCAAAATAAGACCAGATCTTTGTAGCTAACTCACCATTGGACAGAACATGGTTAATGCTTTCCACCGATGGAGTAGTACAACTATTACATTTGGAAGCTGTCAAGGATATTGAATAAGATTCCAGAGATCGTCAAAGATTGCAATTATAATATTTCCTTTTAGTGTAGGATTACTTTCCTTAGTAATAGATTGCATAATATTTCCTTTTATGTTTATTTCCTTTTACAGTTATTTGTAACCCTATAAATAGGGTCTTTTACTTTGTAATAGAAACAAATTTATTATATATACAATTTATAATATTCTTCACATGGTATCAGAGCAGTTTTGATTCTAAACAAATTAACCTTTGAATTTCGTTTCCGGTGGGCGGCCTTGAGCCGCTCGTCCGGCTACCAATGTTATTTTTCTTTTTTTATTTTCTTTTCGGATGTATCCCTACAAAGTCGCATCACATTCTAGTGGCCACAACTCAGTTTCTGCAGTTTGTTTGGAGTTTCTTCAACTTTTGGTAATCTGGAACTTGGTCCAGTTTATTTGGAATTTGGTTTAGTATGTCCAGTTCATCTGGAATTTGGTCCAGTTCATCTGAAATTTGGTTTAGTATGTCCAGTTCATCTGGAATTTGGTTCAGTTCATCTGAAATTTGGTTTATTATGTCCAGTTCATCTGGAATTTGGTCCAGTTCATCTGGAATTTGGTTTATTATGTCCAGTTCATCTGGAATTTGGTTCAGTTCATCTGAAATTTGGTTTAGTATGTCCAGTTCATCTGGAATTTGGTCCAGTTCATCTGGAATTTGGTTTAGTTCATTTGGAAATTTGGTTTGCAGTTTGGCCCAGTTGATGGGATTGAAAATTTGGTTTGTTTTTTGGTTCTCGTTGTTTCTTTGGAGTGTTCTTGAAGTGGTTCTTTGTTGCCCTTGGTCTCTCGTCGTCAGTACTTTTCGTCGTTGGTTGCTTTGATTTGGATTTCTTCTTCGTGGGCACAAGTATTGTCATCGTCGTCAATTCATGATTACAAATTGATGATTTTACCAGCATCAATTTGAGGGGGGATGTCAAGGATATTGAATAAGATTCCAGAGATCGTCAAAGATTGCAATTATAATGTTTCCTTTTAGTGTAGGATTACTTTCCTTAGTAATAGATTACATAATATTTCCTTTTATGTTTATTTCCTTTTACAGTTATTTGTAACCCTATAAATAGGATCTTTTACTTTGTAATAGAAACAAGTTTATTATATATATAATTTATAATATTCTTCACAGAAGCTAATGAGATCCCAATATTTTGGACCACTTCATCAACCGGTAGGCATTTTAGTCGAGCTCTCCACAATACAAATGAGATCTTTCGAGGTATATAGTGTTGCCACAACCACCGTTTCCATGGACAGGACATTCCTTTATTCCGAATTAATTCCCATGCTGACTTGGTGGAGAAAACGCCATCCTTGCTTGGCTTCCATATAAATTGGTCATGGTCATTCCATAATTTAATGTGCACCCATTCTATATCAGAAGCTTGAGATTCATCCAATAACTCTAGGAGCCGACTACCATTCCAGTTTCCATTGGGCAGCAGCAAGTCCCTAATTTGTAGTTGCGGTTCCTTGACCTCAAAACCTGCGTCAGCCAGACTATGGGCACCCATCCAGTTATCATACCAGAAATTGGAAGACCCATCTCGAACATGACAAAATGTGTTTTGTAGCACCGTATGCACTGCTGATATTATCCCCTTCCAAAAACGAGAATGCGTGGGAGAACTTTTCAGCAAAGCTACAGGTTTGTTTTTCATGTATTTGGCTCGAAAGAATTCTGCCCAAAATGAGTTACCAAACACCAGCTTCCAGGTGAACCTCATAAATAATGCTTGTTGGACTTCACCAAAATCCTCGAATGCCCAACCCCCCCCTCTTCCTCTGGAAAGCGGATTTTCCTCCACGACACCCATTTTCTTTTTTTATCACCATCAGTAGCATTCCAGAAAAAGGATGAAAGAATACGGTTCAATTCATAATAAATACCTTTGAGCAGATTCTGAATAGATAATGTATGGATTGGGATACTACTAAGAACATGTTTTATCAAAGTGATTTTGCCTCCAAAAGAGAGTAGGCGACCCTTCCAACCAGCAAGGTTCTTCTGAATTTTATCCATCATAGGTCCAAACATACCCTTAATTAATCTTCCTGTATAGAGTGGGACCCCCAGATAAGTGTAAGGAATGACTCCTTTAAACCCCGAGGCAGCCAGCAATTTTCTTTTACGTGTAGCCATGATGTGTTTGGAAAAAAATATAGCAGATTTCATGGGACTCGCCTCTTGACCCGAGATCAGTTCATACTTTTTAACAATGTCCAGACGATTGGTGATCAACTTTTTCCTACCATTGACAAGAATAATTAAGTCGTCGGCGTAAAATAAATGACTAACCGTAATTTCTCCGGAATGAAAAGGCTGAATATGGTTGTATTCAAAGGCTTGATTCAGCATTCTAGACAAAAGCTCTTGCGCTAGAATAAACAAGTATGGTGACAATGGGTCTCTTTGGCGTAAGCCCCTCGATGGCTTGAAGAATCCCCGAGTCTTTCCATTGAGCATAACTGTATAGTAAGGAGAGGAGACGGTTAAAAACAAGATTCATCCATTGGTCAGAAATTCCAAATCTACTCAAGCATTCCAAGAGAAATTGCCAATTAACTCTATTGTAAGCTTTCGCCATATCAATCTTCAATAAGGTGTTTTCCCCTCTCACTTTCTTGGGTAGGGTATGTACCAACGCTTGAGCAATAGATATGTTATCGAAGATGCTTCTACCCTGGACAAAAGTAGATTGCTCACGAGAACCATCAGCCCCAGGACTACTATCTTTGGGGATCGACCAAAGGGCAATTTTTACCTCCTCCAAAGTTGGTGGTTCGCATAATGTTCTGTTATCCTCGTTCGTAATTACCGGCCGAAGGAGTTCAAGATAATTAACATCCATGGATATAGGTGAGACAGAAAAGATTTTGAAAAAATTGTACAATCCCCTTATGAATAGCATCAGGTGTATGTTCTGAGAAATTGTAGGTTTCCATCCAATTGCAACAGTATGCTCCTGAAGAAACTATCCTATATGAAGTTCAGTGCTTTGGAGTCATCAATCAATACACTAAATCATTTTCTCTTGTTCCTGAAATATAATTAACTACATTCTTTAAGAAACGCGATGTCAGGAAATTTGTATTCCTTTTGTAGGTACGCGACAGCCAGTGCTAGGTCTGATGGTATGTTTCTGCTTTGTGGTGGAAGAGATACTTCTGGCACAGTATGGTTGATTTGATTTTCCTTATACTTGAAATAGTCATAAGATCCATTTCTTGTAACCAAATCCTTAGGTAATAGATTTTAGAAAAGGAAGGGACTTGCATAAAGACAATTAACATTCTTCACATTGAGATGGTGCATATTTTGTTGTCTCCATAGACTTTTATTGGGAATAGTCGATGCAAAAGAAGTCAAGTTAATTGATACGAACGTAGCAATATTGGTTAGTGTTGAGTGTAGCATGACATATTTGCTGTCACATAAGTATGTTTTTTGTAATCATCATTCTTTGTTTTATAGTACATGGTTGGTAGTGTGTTTTTTGTATTGTAGGCTAAGTATGGCTCTATGGAAAAGCTGTCAAATGTAAGACTTGTAGTAGGTAAAGTATGAAAGTCAAGTTGGTACTAAAAACCTTTTGTAAAGATTATATAATGCGATGTAATGAATTAGAGTTGGATAGAGTTTTTTTTTTTTTTTTTTACACAATCTGGTAAGTATTAAACAAATTGGTAAGCACTGCACAATCCGGTAAGAACAACACTTTGGTCACTTTTTCATTCTCTTTGTATTTCTTTATATACTTCCATGGTATTAGAGCATCGTTGATCTTAGAAGGACCATAATGAGCACAACAACAATAGATAATAGAAACAACCGGTCAAGGTAACTTAAGTTGATAGGAAAGAAGATGGCTTCAACTGGCTTCTCGGCACCTCTCCCTTCTGCCTTCACTGCCACCTTCACTGGAGAAAACTACAACTTCTGGGCTGCAAAGATGAAAGGATACCTTAAAGCTTATGATCTATGGGAGATAACTAAAACATGGGTTGAACCTCCACATTTGAGAGCACACCCCACGGTTGCTTAAATCAATCAACACAGTGAGGATGTTGCCAAAAAATTCAAAACTTTTTCTTTCATTCAGTCTGCTATTTCAGATGTTATTTTCACATGAATAATGACTTGTAAGACATCAAAAAGTAGGATAGACTTAAGGAGGAATGCTAAGGAAATGACGGACAAGGCAAATGCAAGTACTCAACTTGAGAAGAGAGACTGAGACTTTGAAAATGAAAAAAACTGAGGTAGTGAAGGACTTTGCAGATAGATTGATGAAGGTTGTAAATCAGATTAGGCTATTGGAAGATGATTTACCTAATAAAAGAATGGTGGAAAAAGTTTCATAAGCCTACCTAAAAAGTTTGAAGCCAAGATAACCTTGGAGGATTCTAAAGACATGTCATTTATAACCTTGGCTGAGTAGGTTAATGCCTTGCAGGCAACTGAACAAAGGTTAATGAGGGAAGAGGAACAAATAGAAGGAGCTCTATTTGTTAAGGATAAGTACAAAGCTTAAACGAGCTTTGGAATGAAGAAATTTCAGTCTGAAAAGAAGGAACTAGAAAGTAGTAAAACTGGAAACAAAGAACATAAGTTTGCACCTTGTCCTCATTGTAAAAGAAAGGGGTATTCTCCTAAATGGTGCTGGTATAGGCCTAGAGTTTAGTGTAGATGCTGCAAACAATTTGGTCATAGTGAAAAGGTGTGCAAAAACAAGAGGGGGAAGCAACCTCAGCAGGAAGCAAAAATGGCAAAAAATCAGGATGAAATGCCATAGGAGCATTTGTTCTCAACTATCAAGGCCTGTAACAAGGTTGAAACCTAGTTATTGGATAGTGGTTGCACTCACCACATGACTGCAAACTCCAACATCTTTGTTGAATTGAATAAAGCCTATATGACTAGAGTTAAAGTAGGAAATAGAGATTTTGTGGAAGTGAAAGGCATAGGGATGATTGTTGTTTAGACTCCAACATGTATTAAACATATACATGATGTTTTATATGTACCTGAGATAGATCAAAACCTAGTTAGTGTAGGGCAATAGCTTGAGAAAAATCATGTCTTGATGTTTAAAGATAAAACTTGCACTAAACTATATGGAAGTGGACATGAGTTAACGACACTTCAAATGTAGAAGAGAAGCTTTCCTATAGATTGGAAAATATCACTATACATACATGTCTAGCTGAAGAAAGTGAGTTTTCTTTATGGCATGGACGATTTGGATGAGCTAGCCATACTTCACTTAAGCAAATGATGATTTTAATCTTGTTGAAAACTTGCCTAAAATCATTGATGATACATATGTTTGTGATGTTTGGCAACTTGGAAAGCAAACGAGATTGCCATTCCCCAAGAACCAGTTAAGAAGGGTTGTCAATAAGCTTGAGTTAGTGCACTCATATATCTGTGGTCCAATGAAAATAACCACACTGACTGGTAGCAGATATTTCATGCTCTTCAGTGATGATTTAACCAGAATGTGTTGAGTTTACTTTTTGAAAGCTAAATCAGAAGTTATTGTGTTTCAAACATTCAAGAATATGGTGGAGAATGAAAATGGCTACAAAATAAAGATAATCAGAACTGATAATGGATCTGAGGATAGCTGTGGACAATTTGACAATTTCTATAAAGCTGAAAGAATTAAGCATCAACTAACCATTCCCTATTTTTCTCAATAGAATGGAGTCAGTGAGCAGAAAAATAGGACTGTGATGGAAATGGCTAGGTATTTGTTGATTGAGAAAGAGGTACCTAAGAAGTTTTGGGCTGAGGTAGTTAACACTACTGTTTATCTTCTTAACATTTTGCCTACAAAATCATTGGAGAAGAAAACCCCATATGAAGCTTGGTATTATGTCAAACTAGATATCTCACGCTTGAAGGCGTTTGGGAGTGTTTGTTACACTCGTATTCCTGATGCAAGGAGAGATAAGCTAAGTGAAAAGCCTAAAGTTGGGATACTAGTTGGATATTGCAACAATGCCAAGGGATATAAGGTGTTCAATCCTCGATCAAATAAGGTAATCTCTAGCAGGGATCTTAAAGTGGATGAAAATTCAATATGGAGTTGGGAAGAAAGTTCACTTGTCAAAGCAAAAACAAATAATCTGATTCCTCAGAACAGAGATGAAGAAATCAGTGAAGATAAGGTGGAATCTGATGATGATTCAGACATGGACAATGGCAGAGTAAAGATGAGGCCTTTAGCAGACATTTATGCAAGGTATAATGCTACAATTGTAGAGCCTGCAAGTTTTGTTGAAGCAGCAAAGTCATCTGATTGGATCCCTGCAATGGAGGAAGAGATCAAAATGATAGAAAAAAATGACACTTGGGAATTGACTAACAGACCACTGAATGAGCAAGTGATTGGGATTAATGGGTGTATAAAACAAAGTTAAACCCTAATGGATCTGTCAACAAGTTGAAAGCAAGGCTAGTTGTCAAGAGTTATGCTCAGAAGTATGGAGTGGATTTCACAGATACCTTTGCACCAGTTGTACGGTATGAAACAATAAGATTGCTGATGGCTATGGCAGCTCAAAAAGGTTGGAAGATCTTTCAGTTAGATGTGAAATCAAAATTCTTAAATGGATAATTAAATGAAGAAATCTTCATTGAACAACCTGAAGGTTTCATGGTTGATGGAATGGAAAAAGTCTTATCTTCTAAAGAAAGCATTATATGGATTAAGGCAAGCTCTAAGGGCCTGGTACAACAGAATTGATGAGCATCTAACCTGCCTTGGTTTTATTAAAAGCTTGAATGAACAAACTTTGTATGTGAAGGAGAAAAAAAGGATCTGGTTATTATTTCCTTATATGTGGATGATCTGTTAATCACAAGCAGCAACTATGCATTGATTGAAGGTGTGATGAATGATCTAAAGAAGGCATTTGAAATGATAGACTTGGGGGAAATGCAATACTTTCTTGACATGGAAATTAGTCAGTCTGATCTGGGAATTCTCATATGCCAAAAGAAATATGTTAAATATGTTAAAGAGATATTGAAGAAGTTCAGTATGGAAAATTGCAAGCCTGCCGCCACCCCACTAATTCAGAATGCAAAATTGCTGAAAGATGTTGAGGCTAAGAAGATAGATACAAAAGTTTATAGAAGTATTGTTGGCTGTCCACTCTATCTTACTGCAACCATACCTGATGTTACATATGCTGCAAATATTCTATCAAGGTTCAGAGAAGAGCCAAATGAATTACATTTTCACAATTTATATGGAAAACCCTTAAATTTTTTAAAATAAATCCTATTAAATATATGATACACAATTAACAAAATTTCACTCTATAAGTTAAATGGGAACTTAGCACTTAATAACATGGAATTTATCATCTCAAGTAGTGACCTATTTTTTCTCTCAGCCAAACCATTTTTTTGGATGTTCTAGGTGCACTACATTGATATATTATGCTATGTTGTTCAAAAAAGATTAAATTCAATAGAGAAGAATTCAACTCCTCTATCTTTTCTAAGAATTTTAATCTTTCTATTTAATTGATTTTCTACTTTGACTTCGTATATCTTAAACATGCTAAAGGCTTTATCCTTATGTTTCATCAAGCAGATGTAACAAAACCTAGAATGATTATCTACGAATGTTATGAAATATTTATTACCTCTTCCATTTAACATTCCATTTAATTCATATATATGGGAATGAATTAAGTCTAAATAAATTAGAGCTCCTTTAAACACTATGAAAATATTTTTTAATTAGTTTAGACTTACCACATAATTCACATTTATTATGTTATATGTTTTCACATAAACCATTCCAATTTTATCGTTCTTTTTAAAGTAGAGTAACCAATATATCCTAGTCTATCATGCCATAAGAAAAACATAATTCAAATATGCAGTTTTGTTAATATCATTGTTAACGGTACAAAGTTTGATTATTCTACTACTAGAATAGCCTTTGCCAACAAATACATCATTTCAGAAAAGTAAAAGTTTGCCCCGACTCATATGTGGACTTAAATCTTGATTTTCCCAACAAATTCCCACTTACATGATTTTTATTCATATCCAGTACATGTAAAACATCTATTGATAATGACATTTTTATACGTTTATTTTGGTTCACAAACATGAATAATTGTCGATAAACATTCGGAATAGAGCTTAATTTGTGTGAATTATGTTTTTAGGGCAACAATGAAGATTATGGTGAAAATTAGAGGAAAAGTAGAGAAAATGGGCCAAAACAAAGGAAAACAAAAGTTCAGGGACCAAAATGCAAATAATCAAAAGATGACTCGAGGCCAACTCAAGAGTGGACATGAGTTTAATCATACATTGAGGAATGCATGGGATGATTGGAGGAAAAGAATGAACAAAAGAGGTCAAGACAAGAGAAAAATGAAGTTGGAGGACCAAAATGAAGATATGTGATAGTTGTTTACTCCTTGCGGGTGCAAGGTACAATCCTCCATGCGGCCGCAAGCAAGGATGCATGGAAAATTTTTGGAAAAAAAGTTACTCCTTGCGGCCGCAAGGAAGAAATTCGACGCGAATTTTCTGGTTTCCTTATTCGACTCCAACATGTATGATAATAATTTTAGGGCAACTATAAAAGCGAAAATACGTCCAGAAACTAGGGTTATGCCTTCCTAGAGAGAAAAACAACCTTTTTGGAGCAAGAACGAAGGCAAGGACGAAGAATTTCACTCCAAGATTCAAGATTTCAAGTTTTACATTCAAGAATTAGGTGATGTCTTCTCCTAAATATTTTCTTTGTTATTTTAATTTATCCATGCTATGCTAGGTTTTTAATTGTACTAGGTGAACGATGAACCTCGTATTGTGAAATTTTAATTTCTATTTTGCAATTTGATATTTAAACACGTTTGATGGATGTTGAATGATTTATATACACTTTCTTGTCTCTACAATTATATGCGTAATGGTTGTATGAGTTTGTGTGATTTATTTTATGCATTCGAAAGAATGGAAATAGATTCTACAAGGTATAAATCATCATAAGGTCCGATAGGGGATAGAAATATACCGCTATGCTTTATGTGAATCTCTAAGTGTTTACAAAACGTCATGCATTCTTTTATATTGCATTTGTCATAGAAATATAGTCAAATGGTATATTAGAATATGTTCAATTCTACTCGAAAGAGATTATTGAATAAGTTAGAAACATTGATTATTCAACCAATTCATCGTGTCGTCAAATTGTAAAATAAGAGTTAAAAGTGAACTTGTTTGGTGATTCGGGATTCTAGTACGCTTTTTCATACATTAATTTCATCAACCTTTTGCATTCGACATATTTTTGCATTTAACTCATCATTTTAGTTTGATTCACGTAGTAGTCATAACTTCATCAAAAATCACAAAAACAATCATATTGAGTTTAATAGATTTGGTTAAGATCGAGAAAATAATAATCACGTTAAATCAATCCTCGTGGGAACGATACTCGAAATTCTAGGATTTCCACTTTATTACTTGTCAACGAACCGTGCACTTGCGGTGATTTAAATTCGAAACATATTTTCGTGAACAAGTTTTTGGCGCCGTTGCCGGGGATTGAGTATTAATTTGATTTTTGTTATTTAGACACTAATTCGAACTTTTTTTTTTATTTTGTTATTTTATTATTGTTTTTATTTTTTGGCTAACCCCGTACTATTAATCTATCTCGTGTTTGCACTATCTCCCTATACTTTTTCAGATGATTGCATGATTCTAACTTGGTAAGGCAATGAAATTTTTGCAATGGATAATCTCGGTATACATTATGAAGATATGTTTGGAGGATACCCGAGTTGTTATAATTGTTACGCGATGCATTGTACTGGACAGTGTTTGCGATGGCACCCTTGTTTCAACACGCCGAAACTTATAATATTTAGAGAATATTTAAAGTGTCGAAAGCGAGCAATTGATGAAAACCATGAAGGGCACATGCTGATCGTTTGTGATTTTATACCTGACAATTGGGATGAGGACTTCAAACTGGTAGGAGATAGTCCTCCTCTATTTCATGAAAAAGTAATTGTAAAGTATTTTGAAAAATTGGTCAAGTTGGATGAATGCGATATGCTTTTGGGAGATTGCACGTATTGGGAAGAATTTCGTTATTGGGGGTACAATCCACGTGAAAGGGTCGTAAGGATCGACTTTTTATTGCCTATGGATTTAGATTACGGACCAATCATTCCACCCGATGGGAGTTCATCAATTAAAGAAGAGCAAAAAATGAGTGAAAATTTAATCACAGTGGATCTCAGCGAGGATGAGGCGATCAATAAGGAGGAAATCAACTCATTTTTTTTGACTTTATTGATTGTCCAAAAGTTGATTTTGTGATTAAGCTCGACGAGGAAATACAGATCTACATAGTTGAAGTTGAGTCAGATGGAATAGATAAGTCCTATTATGTTGAAAATGGTAAGGAAGATGTGTGGAGATCAAATGAAAAGTGGACAAAAGCCAAAAGAAGAAAGATGGACAAAATATCAAAAGCTTTCTTTAGGTGCCCGTGATTAGCCGTCATACAGTCAAGCTATAGACTATAAACAAGCGCTGGTTGGGAGGCAACCCAACAATTCTTCCCTTTTATTTATTTCGCTTTATGCATTAGATTAGGAATTTCTTTTTCAAGTTTTTTATAATTTTTAATAAGATTACTTTTTCATCGTCTCTACAGGTAATAAAAGAGTCTATGCATGGTCCACATTATTTTTCTTCCACCATCTTCACCTTTGCATCTCCATCAATAAGGGGAGTATTCCTCACCTTTTGTTCTCTACCTTCTATGAATTTGTCTTTAATTTTATGCACTGCTAAGTTTGCATTCTATTATTCTTTAAACATTGAGGACAATGCTCTATATACGTTTGGGGGTGAGACAATGTTCTATATACGTTTGTGTGATTGTGTGAAAAAAAAAATTCCATTTGTTATTTGTTCTAAGTTTTACTGTTGCATTGTTAGTAGTAGTTTACAATTTTGTGTGCTTGTGTGGGTTTAACAACTCTGCTGACTATGATGTTAGATATTGGATTATGTACGGGTCATGAATGATGAAAATCGTGCATTATTAGCTTGATCAATACATGTTAATGTGAAACTTGATTTATTTTGCGCACGACACTCATGCTTACATACTGGGCTACTGATTTGACTCATTGCTTAGAGATAGTTGACCATAGAAATTATACCCAAAAACCCTCTTTTGTGCTAAACCATGACCAACTTTTTAGAAGGGTTTAGATGTGATTGAACTGTTGCAAGGGAACATTGAGACGAGTAGGGGCTCCGTGCATGATGTTATGTGTGGATTGTCTTAAACCATTGAGATGAAAACAAAGTGAAAGTTTCAAGTTAGGTTGTAGTTTTTGAAATTGGGTGTCTAAAAAATAAGGGGTATTGCACTAATCATTGAGTAAACAACGACATTTGTTCGAGCCTATATAACTCGAGTGATTAAGCCTGTAAGGGTTTAAAACCTGGTGCCCTATGGTCATCTGACTTGGGAGTCATCGGCCTAAAGCTCGCTACATGGGTTATATAGAAAGCAAAGGAAAGATGTTATATAAAAGAAAAGAGAAAAATGGTATCTATCTATCTATTGATGAATTATATACAGACTTTTGTATATGAAATGCATTGATTAACCCCAGACACTTAGTTGACAGAACTATACCCCTAACGCGAGGCAACTAACTCAGTTTAATCTACAAGGTTGAAGAAATAAAAAAAAAATAGGAGAGCCCTTACTTATTGAAGTGTGAACTTGTAATGATAAGATCTATCTAAACTAAGAGAGGGGAAGGAATAGATGTGAATAGACTCAACCTTAGAACACACCTCGGGATACTTAAGTGAAAATTATAAGTTTGGGGGTGTGTGTATCTCTCGAGCGATGAGGAGAAAAAAAATTGGACTACATTGGGTCGGGTATGAGTCAAACATGATCCTAACATGTTGGTATGAATTCACACACACACTTCGAGTTTTGCATATAACATGTGGAGATTGATTTGATTATTCGTGGCTCAAATTGTTCATGTGCCCTTACTAAATTCCAATCCTGAGATACAACAAAGTTGTTGAACCATGTCCTACTTGGAAGTAAGTTATGAATTTGTTTGAGGACAAACAATGAAGCAAGTTTGGGGGAGTTGATAAGAGCATTTTTTATACGTTTATTTTGGTTCACAAACATGAATAATTGTCGATAAACATTCGGAATAGAGCTTAATTTGTGTGAATTATGTTTTTAGGGCAACAATGAAGATTATGGTGGAAATTAGAGGAAAAGTAGAGAAAATGGGCCAAAACAAAGGAAAACAAAAGTTCAGGGACCAAAATGCAAATAATCAAAAGATGACCCGAGGCGAACTCAAGAGTGGACATGAGTTTAATCATACATTGATGAATGTATGGGATGATTGGAGGAAAAGAATGAACAAAAGAGGTCAAAACAAGATAAAAATGAAGTTGGAGGACCAAAATGAAGATATGTGATAGTTGTTTACTCCTTGTGGGTGCAAGGTACAATCCTCCATGCGGCCGCAAGCAAGGATGCATGGAAAAATTTTGGAAAAAAAGTTACTCCTTGCGGGTGCAAGGAATTTGTCCTTGCGGCCGCAAGGAAGAAATTCGGCGCGAATTTTCTGGTTTCCTTATTCGACTCCAAGACGTATGGTAATAATTTTAGGGCAACTATAAAAGCGAAAATACGTTCAGAAACTAGGGTTATGCCTTCCTAGAGAGAAAAACAACCTTTTTGGAGCAAGAACGAAGGCAAGGACGAAGAATTTCACTCCAAGATTCAAGATTTCAAGTTTTACATTCAAGAATTAGGTGATGTCTTCTCCTAAATATTTTCTTTGTTATTTTAATTTATCCATGCTATGCTAGGTTTTTAATTGTACTAGGTGAACGATGAACCTCGTATTGTGAAATTTTAATTTCTATTTTGCAATTTGATATTTAAACACGTTTGATGGATGTTGAATGATTTATATACACTTTCTTGTCTCTACAATTATATGCGCAATGGTTGTATGAGTTTGTGTGATTTATTTTATGCATTCGAAAGAAGGGAAATAGATTGTACAAGGTATAAATCATCATAAGGTCCGATAGGGGATAGAAATATATCGCTATACTTTATGTGAATCTCTAAGTGTTTACAAAATGTCATGCATTCTTTTATATTGCATTTGTCATAGAAATATAGTCAAATGGTATATTAGAATATGTTCAATTCTACTCGAAAGAGATTATTGAATAAGTTAGAAACATTGATTATTCAACCAATTCATCGTGTCGTCAAATTGTAAAATAAGAGTTAAAAGTGAACTTGTTTGGTGATTCGGGATTCTAGTACGCTTTTTCATACATTAATTTCATCAACCTTTTGCATTCGACATATTTTTGCATTTAACTCATCATTTTAGTTTGATTCACGTAGTAGTCATAACTTCATCAAAAATCACAAAAACAATCATCTTGAGTTTAATAGATTCGGTTAAGATCGAGAAAATAATAATCACGTTAAATCAATCCTCGTGGGAACGATACTCGAAATTCTAGGATTTCCACTTTATTACTTGTCAACGAACCGTGCACATGCGGTGATTTAAATTCGAAACATATTTTCGTGAACATCTATCAATGTGATCTTTTTGCCGGATGTGAATTTTATGTCTATGCCTTTGCCTACAACCTTGGATTGAACTTCATTACTTATTTGAATGTGTTCATTATCCACATCTTGATAGGTTTCGAGGAGAGACCTATTATAGAAAACATGTATGGTGGCACAAGTATCATACAACCGTCATTGGACTTTTCCTATGATCTCATTGACAATGCTTATAGTAGCAACAATGTTGTCAACAGTGTTCACTTTGCCTTTTTGTTTTGGTTGTTTGCAATGCCTACACTCATGAGCATAATGCCTAGGTATGCCACATACATAACAAGAGATCTTGGATTTTTTCTTCTTCTTGTTATCTTGTTGGAGTTTGAGGATTTTTCTGTCTTGGAATCCTCTCGGATTTGTTGGCTTGATCCATGACATGGATTTTGAAAGTGCCCTCATGACAATGTTCATTCCCATCTCATGCCCTTAGCTCTCTCTCAATACGAAGATTTTTTAAATTCCTTCCAAAGAGTAATACTCGGAAATGTAAAGAATTTTTTCCTATAACCCTTCCACGAAGATGACAATTTTGCAATGATTGCACCAACTTGAAAGGTATCGGAAAGATCAATCTTAACCGCCTTCATTTTGTTGACATTGATTTGCAATTCATACACTTGTATTAAAAATAGAAAATTATCCAAAAACATGAAATTAAAATATTTAGAAATCAATAACTTTTTGCTACCTTCTTCTTTGCCCTTGTTTTGATATCCAATAAATCTCGAGTAATGATGTTAAACAACTTAGAATATATTTCATAGGCCTTGGTCGATGAGTGAAATAATTATCAATACAATCAATTAAAATGCTTGACCCGAAAGGAAGTGGGCCATTAGTAGCAACGTAATTAATTAATGTTGCCTTGGCCCAAATTCTACTTCTTGGATGGCTCCTATATTGTTGGACCATTTGGTGTGACTTAGCCCATTTTAGTTACAATCTAATTCTATATATACTCCACTCTTTTAGCTGTTGGAAACTGTGACTTTGTAAGAGAAAAATTGTGGATGCCTATGCTTTGTTATCCTCTCTCTTTTTGCTTGAGTATAAACCTATTCTTACATTGTTTTTCTACACTTTATAGCTTGCAAACTCATCACCATAACCTTCTCTAAATGGGTGCAAAAGAGGAGCAACCGAAGTAGTGGTGGATTGAGCTTTTGGTTGATTGTGTTTGATTTGGGATAGTATACTGCAAACTGAGCTCGAAATCCACCAATTGAATCACTTCCGCAGCAAAGATCATAAAGGCCATTGGAAAGAACATTCAGGATATGTTCCTTGCATATCAACTCATCTTCTTATCTCTTATTTATTTTTATCATTATCGCATCGGTGTCAATTGGTGTTGATTTCGGCAATGATGCCAAGTCCAGATCTAAAATATAGAAGATCTTCAATTCTGTAAGATGAAACTTCAACTTATCCTTCCGTCTAGTAAAATTAATCCCGTCAGATCTGTCGATCATTACAAGGTCTTAATACTTTATCTTACGAGTAGCCATGGTTTTCTTGTTCTCCATGTCAAGATAACGTTTGAGATTGTTGTGCAAAGATTTGGAACAAGCCAAAAAAAAATAAAAAAAAATTAGCAACCTAAAATTCACCAAAGGAAAGGTTTGAACACGATATAAAATTGTTGTCCTTAAACGATATTTGTCGTCACGATGATGAGTGCTTGAACACTTCAAGGACAAATAGTTTTAAGGTGTAAACAAACATTGAATCCAAGTTCAAATCAAGCAATAAGAACTTGAAAAACACTTTAAGAAATTTGGCTTTTGATCTTTGATTTGGAAGTAAGTATGTATATTTGATCTAGTTTTTCAACAAAAAAACTATTCACTTATATAGAACATCAAGTCTAATGCATGAATGGGTGCCAAAAACAAGCAAAAGAGATGTCAAAACTATCAAAACATTACCAAATAATTCAAATACAACGGTCATGAATTTTGAACTAGGCGATTGGCAATAGCCCAATTTAGCCTTTCAGCTACAGTATACTATTAATTAGGTTGGACGATAGCCTGGCCTCAAGCCTAGGCAATCACCCAACTTAATTTTCTGACATCTTTGGTTTTATCCTCCATGCATTTTCACACTTGATATTCTAACATTGATGATTGATCACTCCAAATCACTTCTCATTATATGTTTGAACAAGGGTTTCCTGAATTCAGCATATCATTTACTGTTAATGATAATTCCTTAACATTAACCTCAGTTTTTCTAGATCTTTCTTTGAGTTCTTTGTTTTCTTGTTCGTGCGCTTTCTTCATCTTCAAGTAATACTCATTATTCTTGGCAATTGACTGTTATACAACTAAAGTTCCCTAGCCTTACATGAATTCTTGTGAGTTTGCATTCGTCATAGAGATATAGTCGAGTGGTTTATATGAATAGGTTCAACAATTCTCGAGAGATATTGTTGAATAGGTTAGGATAATTGATTCTTCAAATTATCAAGCATGTTGTCAAGTTGTAGAACTAAATTCAAGGTTATTATTGCATGGAGATTCATTATCCTAGTGCTCGTTTGTAATTTATAAGAAAACATTCAATTTGCATTTGAACATTTATTTGCATTTAGTTAGTAAAGGTATTTTAAATTGCAACGTAATCATAGTTTAGTCATAAGTTTTGATAATCATCTTAAATTATATAGATTCGGTTAAAATTTCGGTAATAGGAATTAAACAAAATCAATCTTCATTGGAAGATATTAGAAACTCTAAATTTCACTTTATTACTTGTTACGAATCGTGCATTTGCGGTAGTTTTAAAATCGAAACATATTTTCGTATAACAAGTTTTTGACGTCGTTGTCGGGGAATGATTATTAGATTATTTTTGTTACTTAGACACTAATTCGAACTTGTCTTTAATTTTAGTTTACATATTCTATTTTATTTAGTTTTTCTACTTAGGCTGAGCTAAGTGCTACTATTTTTCTTTTCTTTAGGTCTTGCATGTGAAGATCAGCTGGCGGTTAACTACTTTCAATGGATTTGGAGATTGCACAAACTTTTCATCGCGGGCAAAGGATACCTAGAACAGCACATCAAAAAAAATCAAGGACAAATACAAATGGCTGATCAACAATTGAAACCGAGAGTGAATCCTGTAGCTCCAGCCAATGTGGAGGCACAATATGATGACAATGCTCTTCTTGGGGATTTCTTGTCACCATTCATCGCTCGAATTCAATCCAGCATTCTCTACCTCGCATTCGAATAGCCAAGTTTTTAGTTGAAGACAAATGTAACGCCCCAAATTCTAGGAACTAGAAGCGTTAAAAGTTTTTCTTAATTTGAGCTCTTTAACGTCAACCAAAATAATTTTCAAATAATGGAGACTTGAAGTTTGAAATGTATTATAAAATATGATGGGAGGTAATTATCTATATCGACTTAGACAATTTCGGTAAAATTTGATTTTGTTTTGGAAAACATTCGGAAGTACTCAGCAATACCAATAGCGTTGCAGCGGATAGCTAAAATTGTTTGACCTAGAAAATATCTCCGAAAACTTCTAAAGTTTTAATTGAGATCTTTACATCCATGTAGGAACAACATATAAAAATTTGGGGTCTCAAAGATGACGTTTAAGGTACAAAAATATTTTTTAACCAAGTGGGACAGAAAAGTCGTCACTGTTTTGATGCAGTTTACTAAAGTAGGAATAACTTTTTCTCTAGATACTATTTTAAGAAAATTTCAAAGGCTACTGTTAGAAGACTCGTAGATCTTTCAAACCCATCTAATTTCACTCAAAAATATGTACTGTAGCCCAAGTTATGCCATTTTCAAATTAAAGGTAGAATCTGAAATTTAATTCAGCAGTAAATAAATTTCATGCAGTATCAATTCAACCTTTTTAAATTATAATTGTCATGCAAATTACATAAAATCGGACGAGATAAACATTAAAACATTGTCAAGAGTGTCATATAAGCATTCATAAAAGGTTTACATAAATGGAAATATTACTAGAATTTAAAAGCATTTCAAATTTGCCTGAACACTTACCACCAAGCCATGCTACCACTATGCCTTCAATGAACCTGTAAATTTTGTAGGGATGAGTATCACAAGTAATACTCAGTAGAAAAAACACTCAAGTAAATGGTAAAAATATATATTTTCAGAATGCAAACTTTGGTTAATTGTGTCACCGTCAATTTAGCAAAACGAACTGGTGATCAGTCAGCCGTTTACTCTTCGGGTTGTGATAACCCCATTCAAGTATCATATATCATCTCTTTATCTCTTCTTTGAACCACCAAAAGGTGCTTCAATTCTCTCATAAGCAACACAATAACACATTTAAAGAAATTCGAAAACACATAAATTTTTACTTCAATACAAAAGTGTAGAAAACACCCCTACCTTAAATGCTTGGAGTTTGAATGATCTTTTGTGTCCAAATAAAATTCAGTGCACTTAAAGCTCCTCCTTCCGAAAAATTTCAGATTCAAAGGTTTCTTTTAATTTATGGTAAAATGCAAAAATGAATTAGATCTAGGTATAGCTATTTGGGAGAGAGAACATGGTTAAAGGAGTTGAAGGAGGTTAATGTTTTTACTTGCAAATGGAAGTAGTGGCTGGTAGTCAAAATGAAAAATAAATGAAAGTGGGATGAATGTGTACGTGTAGACTTTATGTATGTAATTGGTGGATTTGTGAAATTAACTTTCTAATTAATCATGGTACACATTGGAAATTTGAAATGGGGAGGTGGTTAATTTAAGTGGATAAGTGGGAGGTTAAATGGTTAGTTTGTTGCTTTAAACATGGATTAGTGGTTATAATCATGGGCTAAAATCTGGTGAATAGAGAATATTTGAATTAAATAAACAAATTGAAAAATCAATTGACTATGGATAAGTGTACACAACTTTACTATCGTCATCAAAACTTTAAATTGAACTCTTAGAATTGGTCGTAGTGACTTAATAATATAACTCATTTATTTTCGAATTCTACAAGAAAATTTGAATTTTTCTCGGTTCCTACAACTCTCCCCACTTAAAATAATTTCGTCCTCGAAATTTAACTTACTTGTTTTAAGGAGATCAGGATATTTGGCTAAAACCTCTTCTTCTCTTTCCCAAGTAGTCTCATCCTCACCATGTTTACTCTACTGGACTTTGACTAGCGGAACCTTTCGATTCCTCAAAATATGGTATTTTCTCTCTAGAACCACTGCAGGAGCTTCCTCGTAGGTCATATCAGTTTGGACATCTAGTGATCGAACATTCACGGCATGGCTAGGATCTGAGATATACTTTCTCAACATAGAAACGTGAAATACGTTGTGCACTGCTGATAGTTCGGGTGGTAATGCTAAACAGTATGCCACATTTCCAATTTTCTCAAGAATTTCAAATGGACCGATAAATCTAGGACTCAATTTTCCTCTCCTTCCAAATCGTAGTATTCCTTTCATCGGAGCCACTTTGAGAAATACTTTCTCTCCAACTTCAAAAGTCAATTCTTTTCTCCTTTTGTCGGCATAGCTCTTCTGACGATCTTGGGTAGTCTTAATTCTTGATTTAATTTTATATATAGCCTCTACAGTCTTCTCGACCAATTCTGGATCCAAAATTCTCCTTTCACCAACTTCATCCCAGTATAATGGCGAACAACATCGTCGATCATACAAAGCCTCATAGGGTGCCATACCAATAGTGGCCTGAAAGCTATTGTTGTATGCAAATTCAACCAATGGTAAATGATCTTCCCACTTACCACCCAGATCTAGGACACAAGCTCTTAACATATCCTCAAGGATTTGGATAGTTCGTTCAGATTGTCTGCCAGTCCAAGGATGGTATGCAGTACTAAATGTTAACTTAGTACCCATAGCTCTCTGAAGGCTTATCCAAAACTTTGAAGTAAACCTCGGGTCTCTGTCTGATACGATGGGAACTGGTACACCATGAAGTCGCATAATCTTTCTGACATAAATTTATGCAAGCTGTTCCAAGCTATAGGTCGTTCGAA
Organism: Fraxinus excelsior; assembly: GCA_019097785.1. NCBI lineage: Eukaryota > Viridiplantae > Streptophyta > Magnoliopsida > Lamiales > Oleaceae > Fraxinus > Fraxinus excelsior. The sequence continues at coordinate 22,519,921 of CM032631.1, read as the reverse complement.
TTGGCAAGAAATGAGCAGACTTTGTAAGTCGGTCCACAATTACCCAAATCGCATCATGACCTCTCACTGATCTAGGAAAACCCACGACAAAATCCATCGCAATCTTTTCCCATTTCCACTCGGGTATGTCCATGGGATTCAACGACCCTGATGGCCTCTGATGTTCAGCCTTCACTTGTTGACAAACCATACATTTGGATACAAACATGGCTATCTTCCCCTTCATATTCCTACACCAAAATGTATCACACAAATCTCGATACATTTTTGTTCCGCCTGGGTGTGCGGCGTAAGGAGCTGAGTGAGCTTCAGCCATAATCTCATTCCTCAACACTTCATCCTTTGGTACGCACAATCGACCGTTAAACATCAACGCTTTATCTTCTGCTATTTCAAATCCTTTCCTCTTCTCAGTTCCCACATCAACCATGATCATTTCCAAAAAGGGATCATCTTTCTGAGCAGCCACTATTCTGTCCCTGAGTGTCGGTTTCACAGTAAAACTAGCTAACATCGCCGATGTCCTTACTGTTGACGATAATACATCAATTCTCAGGTTCTCCAAATCTTTAATTAAATGATCTTATCTTGTACACAGTGCTGACAATTGTCCCGTGTTCTTTCTACTCAGTGCATCAGCGACTACATTAGCCTTACCTGAATGGTACAAAATAGAGCAGTCATAATCCTTCACTAGTTCTAACCACCGTCGCTGTCTCATGTTCAACTCCTTTTGGGTAAAAAAGTACTTGAGACTCTTATGATCGGTGTAGATCTCGCATTTGCTCCCGTAGAGGTAGTGACGCCAGATCTTCAAGGCATGTACTACCGCAGCAAGTTCGAGATCATGTGTTGGGTAATTCTCTTCATATTGCTTCAATTGCCTTGAAACATAAGCTATCACTTTCCCATGTTGCATCAATACACATCCTAAACCTAGTTTGGATGCATTACTGTAAATCACAAAACCTTCTGAACCATCAGGGATAGTCAACACCGGTGCAGATATAAGCCTGTCCTTTAACTCTTAAAACTTTGCTCTCATTTTTCTGACCACACAAACTTAGTACCCTTCCGAGTCAACTGTGTCATAGGACCTGCTATCTTGAAAAATCCTTCTATAAATCGTCGATAATAGCCTGCTAAACCTAGAAAACTCCTCACTTCACCAACATTTGTGGGTTTTGGCCAATTGGTCACAACATCAACTTTGGATTGATCCACTTCAATTCCTCGTACTGTAATGGTATGGCCTAGAAATCCAACTTGGTCCAGCCAAAACTCACATTTCTTGAATTTGGCATAAAGCTTCTCCTCACGTAGTGTCTCCAGAACTATCCTCAGATGTTCTCTATGTTGTTGAGAATTTCTCGAGTATATCAGTATATCGTCTATAAATACAATGACAAACTTGTCCAAATACTGATGGAACACTCGATTCATTAAGTCCATAAATACCGCGGGGGCATTTGTCAAGCCAAAAGGCATTACAGTAAACTCATAATGCCCATATCGAGTCATAACTGCCGTCTTTGGTATATTGACCGAATTGATCTTCAGTTGGTAATAACCCGACCTTAAGTCAATTTTCGAGAACATGGATGGACCTTTCAACTGATCAAATAGATCCTTAATCCTAGGTAGGGTATATTTATTTTTGATCGTCAACTTATTCAGTTCGCGATAGTCGTTGCACAACCTCATAGTGCCATCTTTTTTCTTTACAAAGAGTACTGGAGCTCCCCATGGGGATACACTCTGTAGCGCCTCGAGTTCCGTTAACCCGGATTGCCACGTCATCGTCTTTTGCCCTAATTTAATAATAAAAAATTTGCAGAAATAACCTAATTTTTAAAATCACATTTGTAATTGAAAACTTTGTCGGCAAGAAAACTCATAGGATAATTGTTTTAAAATTCAGATATCATGTTTTTGGAATAGCGGAAACGACAAATACGTTAACAATGTTCAAATACATAAATTTCAAAATTTAATAATTGCGATAACAAATTTTATGCCACCACTGCCCATCAATCATGATCGCCTCTGAAGTCTACAAATATTGTTAAAATAATGGAGTGAGTATTTCGAAGAAGAAATACTCAGTAGACTCATCGTCGATAATTAATTTACAGAATAATTGAACACATACTTATGCAATATACAACGTGATATCATCATCTTCTTTGACTCATTTTCTTGAAAATTATAGGCTCTTTAAAATCATAGGGTGTAGGTAGTCTTTCTTTTTCGTGCATATAAAGCACATAAGTTATGGCAAGCATAACAATATCATATATCTCATATGACTATTCTCATCTCATCTCATTTTCTTGAAAATCATATGCTCTTTAAAATCATAAGGTGTGGGTAGTCTTTCTCATGCATTTAAGCACATCATTGGCTTATTTTCTTGTAAATCATAGGCTCTTTAAAATCATAGGGTGTGGGTAGTTTTTCTCATGCATTTAAGCACATCATTGGCTCATTTTTCTTGAAAATCATAGGCTCTTTAAAATCATAGGGTGTGGGTAGTCTTTCTCATGCATTTAAGCATATAAGTTATGGCAAACATAACAATATCATATATCTCATATGACATATTCTCATCTTATGCATTAAAGCATATAAATCACGTAAATTCACATAAAGCATACAATTATAATTTAAACTAATTAATGGTGGCTAGTCTACTTCAATATCTCGAGTTACGTGCAAAAATGAAGCGAAAAGTGATCTCAAGCTCTTAATCGTCCGTACGTTTCGTCTAGCCGAATAGAAAATAAGTTTTGAATTAGTATTTCGAACTTTAAAGTTTTGACGTGATAAAATAAAGTTTAAGGGCTTAGTTGAAAATTTGTGAAATTGAAATAAAGAGCTTAAAATGATAAAATAAAGTTTAGGGGCTCAATTGGAAATTTATTAAATCTGAAAATCAAAGTTTAAGGGCTGAAATAGTAATTTTTGAAAGTTAGGGACTAAACTGTAAATATAATAAAGCTAAAAATAGAACTAAAAGGCCGAAATTGCTCCTATTATAAATTAGAGACTCAATTGGAAATCTGCTAAAACTGAAAATAAAATATTAAGTACTGAAATAATATTTTCTGAACTTGGGGACTAAATTGAAATGAATTAAAACTGAAAATAAAATGTTAAGGGATCTAATTAAAACACTTACAATTTAGGAATTGAAGTAAATCAACTTAAAACTTGGGGGGCTTAAAAGTAATTATCAAAAATTGAAATAATAATAATAAAAGAAAACAATAATAATAAAAGAAAACAATAACCTCATCTCTCTCTCTCTCTCATTTACAGAGAGAGACGACGAGAAGGGGGAAAGGCTTCGCCCCTTCCCTGATTCCACCACCACCGACGGCGGTGGTGGCAGCGCCACCCAAGTGGTGCCGGCAAGTAGGTAAGTGGGGGTTTTCAATTTCTTGATTTTTTTTTTGTGTTTTGTTCTGCCTGAAATGGAAAATGGGGCTTGGGCTCGATTTTAATGGCTGTGTGGAGTCTTGCAGCTTGGGAGTTTGGCTACGGTTTTGGAGTGAATGGTGGTTTGATGCTTGTTGGTTTTGCAGTCGGGTTGGTGTTGGCAGTGGAGATTGGTGAGTGATGATGAATGGTGGAATGGCAGTGGAGTTCATTGTTGATGTTGGGTTGGTCTCGTGAGTTGGAGGAAGTGAGGTTGGTGGTGGTGAATGGTGAACTGTATTGTGTATCTTTGTGAATTCACTGTTGATGCTAGAAATGGACTTTCTAGCATCAATGGTGTCTCATAGTGAAATGAGAGAGTTTGAGGGAGGGAAAGTCTCTTACCAAACGGAGCTGTGTGAATAGTGAGTGAAGAGTGGGAGTGCTAGTGGGATATATAAATAGTGACAATTAGGGCACAAATCCCTATGAAGCTAATTGGGCCAAAAGTCTGGGCTGTAAGGGATTTTCCAGTTGGGTTTGAGTAAAATTGGGCTAAATGAATTGGGATTTGACTAATAAAATTGGACCCTAAAGTATAAAGTATTGGACTTGAAATTATTAAAATTGGATTTAAATAAAATAAATCGAAATTGATAATAAAATTATTATTCTGGATTGGATTCGATCGAATAGATTTGAATTCATTTTTATAACGGCTAGACAAACGCGCTTTCTCTTTAAAATTAGGGTTAAAGTTTAACGACACGTTTTTCGAGAAAACTAATTTTATATTATTTAAAAGTTCTCGATCGCTACAACCTTACCCCCTTAAAATAATTTCGTCCTTGAAATTTAAACTTACTTGATCTAAAATATCTGGATACTTGGCCATAATCTCTCATCTTCTTTCTCCCAGGTAGCTTCATCACTATCTTGTCTACCCCATTGGACTTTGACTAAAGGAATCTCTTTGTTTCTTAAGACATGAACTTTTCTATCAATAATGCACATAGGCGTCTCCTCATAGGACAGATTCCTCTGAATAGGAATAGTCTGAAAATTTATCACGTGACTTGGGTCGTGGATGTATTTTCTCAATAAAGAAACGTGAAAAACGTTGTGTACAGCCGATAGCTCGGGTGGTAACGCTAAACGATAAGCCACGTTACCTACTTTTTCTAATATCTCGAATGGTCCAATAAAACGAGGTTTTAACTTCCATCTCTTACTGAAACGAACAGTTCCTTTCATAGGAGCTACCTTCAAGAATACTCTCTCCAATTTCAAATTCCAAGTATTTTCTCCTTTTATCCGCATAGCTTTTCTGTCTGTCTTGTACGGCTTTGATCCGTAGTCTGATCTTCTCAATAGCCTCAACGGTCTTCTCAATCAATTCTGGACCTAAAATTCTTTTCTCGCCTACTTCATCCCAATAAACTGGTGATCAACATCGTCGTCCATAAAGTGCCTCATATGGTGCTATACTAATAGTAGCCTGAAAACTATTATTGTAGGCAAATTGCACTAATGGAAGATGAGTCTCCCGATTACCATTCAAGTCTAGTACACAAGCTCTAAGCATATCCTCTAGTGTCTGAATAGTGCGTTAAGACTGTCCATCGGTGTAGGGATGGTAATCAGTACTAAAATTTAATTTAGTACCCATAGCTACTTGTAAACTCTTCCAAAATCTCGAAGTAAATCTCGGGTCTCCGTTTGAGACAATGGAAACCAGTATCCCATGAAGTCGAACAATCTCTCTAACATACAATTGGGCTAACTGGTCCACATTGAGAGTCATTATGATCGGTAAGAAATGAGCTGACTTTGTAAGTCGGTCTACGATAACCCAAATAGCGTCATGTCCTTTCACCGATTTCGGTAACCCTGTTCCGAAATCCATGGAAATTTTCTCCCATTTCCATTCTGGTATATCCAAAGGATTTAACAATCCTGATGGTCTCTGATGTTCAGCCTTGACCTGCTGACAGGTCATGCATCGAGAGACAAACCTTGCAATGCAACCCTTCATGTTTCTCCACCAAAAGGTATTGCTCAAATCACGATACATCTTTGTCCCTCCTGGGTGGCATGCATATGGTGCTGAATGAGCTTCTGTCAAAATCTCATTTTTGATATGCTCATCTTTCGGTACACAGAGACGCCCTCTGAACATAAATACTTTATCAGCGACAATCTCGAAACCTATTCTCTTGCCAGTCCCAACTTCGGATCTGATCTTTTCTAGGAATTTATCTCATGCTTGAGCCGTCACAATCTGACCTCTCAAATCTGGTTTAATAGTCAGATTTGCCAATCTAATAGATCTTTAGACTGATGGGGCTCGCACTTCAATTCTTAAATTCTGAAAATCTCGAATCAATTGATCTTGCGTTGTTCCCAAAGCTGATAACTGTCCGGCGTTTTTTCTGCTCAAAGCGTCTGCAACCTTATTGGCTTTACCCGGGTGGTAAAGAATGGTGCAGTCATAATCTTTTACCAGTTCTAGCCATCGACGTTATCTCATGTTCAGTTCCGTCTGAGTGAAGAAATACTTGAGACTCTCGTGATTGGTGTAAATCTCACATTTACTACCATACTGATAGTGTCGCCAAATCTTAAGAGCATGCACTACAGCTGCGAGCTCCAAGTCATGCGTCGGGTAATTCTTTTCATGTGGCTTCAACTGTCTTGAAGCATAGGCTATCACTTTGTCATTCTGCATCAATATACAACCTAATCCATGTTTGGATGCATCACTGTAAATAACGAAACCATTAGACTCATCTGGTATAGTCAACACTGGTGCTGAGACGAGTCTGTTCTTAAGTTCCTGGAAGCTTTATTCACACTGTTCGGTCCACTGAAATTTAACTCCTTTCCTCGTCAACTGAGTCACAAGACCTACTATTTTAGAGAAACCCTCTATGAATCGCCGATAGTATCCAGCTAATCCAAGAAAACTTCTCACATCTCCAACATTTGCAGGTGTCAGCCAATTCGTTACAGTTTTCACTTTAGAAGGATCAACTTCGATGCCTTTAGCTGTAACGATGTGACCTAAGAAACCTACTCTCTCAAGCCAAAATTCACATTTCTTGAATTTGGCGTACAACTTTTCAGCTCTCAGTATTTCCAATGCAATCCTCAAATGTTCTTCATGTTGTGCCGAATATCTGGAGTAGATCAGTAGGTCATCGATAAAAACAATAACGAATTTATCAAGATACTGATGGAAGACTCTGTTCATCAAGTCCATGAATATCGCAGGTCGTTCGTGAGTCCGAAAGGTATCACTACGAACTCATAATGCCCATATCGTGTCCTGAGCGCTGTCTTTAGTACGTCAGCTGGCGAAACCTTTAGCCGATGGAAACTAGATCTCAAGTCAATCTTGAAGAAAATAGCTGTACATTTTAACTGATCGAATAAGTCATCAATCCTGGGGAGAGGATACTTACTCTTTATCATCAACTTGTTCAGTTCTCGATAGTCGATGCACATCCTCATGCTTTCATCCTTCTTCTTTACGAACAGAACAAGTGCTCCCCATGGAGATACATTTGGTCTGATGAAACCCTTCTCTAGCAATTCCTCCAATTGCACCTTCAGTTCTTGCAATTCTTTTGGCACCATACGGTACGGAGCTTTAGAAACGGGGGTAGCTCCTGGTACTAAGTCAATGGAAAATTTTACTTGTCTATCCGACGGAGTACCGAGTAGATCATCCGGAAAGACATCACCGTACTCACATACTACTAGCACTGAGTTCAGAGTAAGCTCCTCTACGGGGTTTATCTTGCAAACTAACCAAAAAGCCTTGACAATTGTCCTTGGCTAAAAACTTCTCAGCTTGTAAAGCGGTGATAAGGCGAAGAAGTGACTTGATCCTCGTCCCATAAAACCTGAATACTTCTTCACCATCCTTGCGAAAAATGACCTCTTTCTCGTGGCACATGATTGCGGTACGATTGGTACTGAGCCAATCCATACCCAGCATAATATCGAAATCTTTCATTCGAATAATATTCAAGTCTGCCTCTAAAACTTGACCATCAAAATCTATTTGTACCGCTTTGACTATCTTATAAGTATCGATAGTACTTCCTGACGGCAAACTAACCTCGAGGGTACTACGAGTCTCTTCTCCTATTAGGTTTAGTCTTTCTAAACATGCATCGGATATAAACGAATGTGTGGCTCTCGAGTCTATTAGAACATATACGGGGATACCAAAAATAGATAGTCTAGCTGTTATCATATCAGAATCCTCGGCTGCATCCATAGCAAATACTTTTGCTTTCCCTTCTCTGTTCTGGTCCGTGTCTTTCTACTGATTGGAAATTGGAAACTAAACATCATTTCATTTATAACTCAAATTCTCTTAATGATGGTACATAAATAGGAAGGCATGTATGTCAAACATTTTTTTTGGATACAGTAAAATATCGAACCTACTTTATATTCTATCTCGCTACTCTCCTAGTGATGCGTCAGCATCTTCATCTGGCTCTTCTTCTAGGTCTTCTTCGGGTTCCTCCTCGGGTTCGCCCTTGAGTATTAACCCATCTTCTTACCTAAGTTCGGGCTCGGGCATTGGTTCATATTCTGGCTCCTCTTCAGGTACAACATCAAAGCGGTAGTCAAACTACATAGGCCAATATGCAGAAGGTATCGTACTCAATTTCCACATTAGGTGACATAAGGGCATCCATGTATATACTACGAGCTACTTCCGCATGGTCGCTCTGGAAATTTGAGAGTAAATGATAGATCGATCGGTGATCATTGGTGACATAGCCATGCTGTATGGCCCGATCACGTACAATGTTTAACTGCTCTACGTGTTAGGCAATTGTCCAATCAAGTCTAGACCTGAAACGGTCGTAATCTCTAATGGGTTATTCTGCGTCACTGGATGCCATGTCCTAAACCAATTATGCAAAGTCCAATTATGCGGGGTCATTCATCTCTCTTAGTTTAAAATTACGAGGACGTAAAAATTTAAAAACTCTTGTAAATTATGCACAAACTTGTCTTTCTTTCTAATTTGGATACACTTTCTTTCTCTTCTTCTAAGTCTCGTAAATTGTAAAACAGGTATCCGAAATGAAATAACGTTAAACTTCATAAACTTCGTTTACCTTTCGGAGTCGGTGGATCGGATGATGGCAGTGGCAACTCTCATTAATAATAATTAAATAATAATGAAAAATCTCTTTGAAAATTTTTCTCTTTTTGAAAATTTGCCAGTCTACAGAAACGCAGACCGGCTCTGATACCAAGCTGTAGCGCCCCGAGTTCCGTTAACCTGGATTGTCACATCATCGTCTTTTGCCATAATTTAATAAAAAAAAATTTGCATAAATAACCTCATTTTTAAAATCACATTTGTAATTGAAAACTTCGTTGGCAAGAAAACTCATAGGATAATTGTTTTAAAATTTAAATATCATATTTTTGGAATAGCGGAAACGACAAATACATTAACAATGTTCAAATACATAAATTTCAAAATTTAATAATTGCGATAATCAAATTTTATACCACTACTACCCATCAATCATGATCGCCTCCGAAGTCTGCAAATTGCAAATCTGCTAAAACTGAAAATAAAATATTAAGTATTGAAATAATATTTTCTGAACTTGGGGACTAAATTGAAATGAATTAAAACTAAAAATAAAATGTTAAGGGATCTAATTAAAACACTTACAATTTAGGAACTGAAATAAATCAACTTAAAACTTGGAGGGCTTAAAAGTAATTATCAAAAATTGAAATAATAATAAAAGAAAACAATAACCTCTTCTCTCTCTCTCTCATTTACAGAGAGAGAGAGAGAGACGACGGGAAGGGGGAAGGGCTTCGCCCCTTCCCCGATTCCACCACCACCGACGGCAATGGTGGCTGCGCCACCCAAGTGGCGCCGGCAAGTAGGTAAGTGGGGGTTTTCAATTTCTTGATTTTTTTTTGTTTTGTTCTGCCTGAAATGGAAAATGGGGCTTGGGCTCGATTTTAGTGGCTGTGTGGAGTCTTGTAGTGAGCTTGGGAGTTTGGCTACGGTTTTGGAGTAAATGGTGGTTTGATGCTTGTTGGTTTGCAGTCGGGTTAGTGTTGGCAGTTGAGGTTGGTGAGTGATGATGAATGGTGGAATGGCAGTGGAGTTCACTTTTGATGTTGTGTTGGTCTCGTGAGTTGGAGGAAGTGAGGTTGGTGGTGGTGAATGGTGGAATGGTGAACTGTATTGTGTATCTTTGTGAATTCACTGTTGATGCTAGAAATGGACTTTCTAGCATCAATGGTGTCTCATAGTGAAATGAGAGAGTTTGAGGGAGGGAAAGTCTCTTACCAAATGGAGTTGTGTAAATAGTGAGTGAAGAGTGGGAGTGTTAGTGGGATATATGAATAGTGACAATTAGGGAACAAATCCCTATGAAGCTAATTGGGCCAAAAGTCTGGGCTGTAAGGGATTTTCCAGTTGGGCTTGAGGAAAATTGGGTTAAATGAATTGGGATTTGACTAATAAAATTGAACCCTAAAGTATAAAGTATTGGACTTGAAATTATTAAAATTGTATTTAAATAAAATAAATCGAAATTGATAATAAAATTATTATTCGGGATTGGATTCGATCGAATAGATTTGAATTCATTTTTATAACGGCTAGACAAACGCGCTTTCTCTTTAAAATTAGGGTTAAAGTTTAACGACACGTTTTTCGAGAAAACTAATTTTATATTATTTAAAAGTTCTCGGTCGCTACACACTCGGTCTAATGAACCCTTTGCCTAGAAGTTCTTCCAACTACATCTTTAACTCTTGTAATTCCTTTAGTGCCATTCGATATGGAGCTTTGGACACCGGAGTAGCTCCAAGTACCAGTTCTACCTTTAGGTTGTCGGGAAATACATCAGCATACTCCCGCACTATGGGCACATTATCTACTACTTTTTCTTGAGTTGGGATACTAGTAAGACTGACAAGATACCCCTGATAGTTAGCCTTTCTCAACATGTTCTCTGCTTTTAAAGTGGAGATGACATGATGAAGTGCCTTAACCTTTGACCCATAAAATCTGAACTCATTTTATCTCGATCTTCGAAAAATTACTTCTTTCTCGAAACATACAATTGTGGCTCGATTTTCACCTTACCAATCCATGCTTAAAATAATATCGAAATCTTTCATCTCAATAACATACAAGTTGGCCTCTAAAGTCAGTCCATCAAAATTTATTTGAATCTTCCTCGCTATCCTATTTGTATCAATAGTTCCTCCTGATGGCATACTAACCTCTAGTGCACTATCATTCTTCTGACATGAAGCATTAATCTTAGCTAAGCATGCATTAGATATGAAAGAATGAGTTGCACCAGAATCGATAAGGACGTAAACAGGAATACTAGAGACGGATAAGATACCTACAATTATGTCCGGATTTTGGGCAGCCTCGTCATGAGCCAAAGCGAACACCCTTGCTTTTCCTTTCTTGTCTTGCTCGGGTTTCTTAATCAATGGGCAAGAAGAAACCACATGGCCGGGTTGGTTACAGTTATAGCAGACATACTTTCCATACAGACATTCTCCTTTGTGAAATCTGTTACACTTCGGACATTGGGTTAAAGGATTGCTGGCTGACCCGCATGTGTCTGCTTCTTAAACTGTCCAGTATTCTTATTCTTATCCTGCCATTTTCTCTTCCCAAAGTCATTACGATGTCCCTGGTTTACTGTCTTCACTCCCGAGTAGGTCACTATTTGAGCTTTCTTTACCACTGCTTGAAAAGTGGTGAGATCATGTGAACTCACAATCTGCCTGATCTCTGGGCGTAAACCTCTCTCATAATGTTTTGCCTTCATGAGCTTAGTACTTACAAGGTGTGGGGTATATCGTGATAATTCCTTGAACTTGCTCTCATACTCAGATATTTCCATGTCTCTCTGTACCAATCTTAAGAATTTCGTCTCCTTATAGTCTCATAGAGCTTGTGGAAAATACTTTTCTGTTAACTCCATCTTAAATTGGGTCCAAGTCAGATTACATTGTTCATCCTCGGTGCGATAACGCGTTGATGATTCTCACCAATGTCCTGCTCTTCCGACTAGCATAAACTCGGCACAAAAAACTTTTTGATTTTCTGGACAAGAGATGTGTCAAAATATTTTCTCAATAGTACGCAACCACTCCTTAGCAGCCAGAGGATCTTTCCCTCCATCGAAGGTTGGGGGTCGATATCTACGAAACTGTTCTAACGCAGGAATATACGGTGCAGTCGGGTATGTAGGTGGCGCCGGTGGTGCATGAGTGACAGGTGGAGCTGGAGGTGCATGGGGAATAGGTGGAGCTTGAGGTACTGGAGGTGTAGCCTGAGCAGCTAAGGCTTGCTTCAACTCCTCAATCTCACGCCTTAGTTCCCTAATTGTCCTTACTTGCGCCATAATCTTATATACCATAATAATTACAATCTCATTCAAAGAAGTCGAGGATATGTGTAATATAGGAAAAAGATTTATAATTCAACAACTTTATTATTATTTCAATAAAATCCTTCAAGAGGAATACAAAATAATAAAAGAGCGTCTGGCGCTAATCAACATGAAATCAAATGGAATCTCATAGACATCAATACAATTAAACCTAATAAAATCTACTAAAATCTCATTCTTTTATTCATCATTGCCATCAGCCTCCACGAGTCCTAGGTTTCTTAAAAGGCTAAGTCTCATCGTCTGAAATAGGTGAAGGTGCATCTTCACAATTGAGTATCTCAGAGGGTACACTATCATCCTCAGGAATCGCAAGTCGGGCCAACTCCCACTGCTGAATCAACTCAGCACAGAAGGTCTCATAGTCAATCTCTCGGGGTAAAGTAGGCATAGCAATTCTCCATAAATAGTCGTAAATCGATTCGACCGTCTCTAGCCACTCGTCTGGCAATATGTCAATAAAAAGGCGGGTGGCTCGACGACCACTGACCATATGGCCTAGTTGTCTCACCTCTCTCCACCTTACTAATATCTCCCAAATGTGTTGGTCCATATTGTGCGCTGGATTCCACCGATACTCTTCATATTGCCTCACGATCTCATACCTACGAGGCACCATAGAACACATCTTCCTACAAGTTCTTTTAGTCCGTACCATCTCTATCATACCAATTATTCGAGGTCGAATTAGTGGGTATCTAATGAGTTTTAGTTAATTTTCGAGGACTAAAATAAACATTTAATCGGTCACGTTCTCAAAATATTTGGTACAAAATAATCATATGCAAAAGTATTCAAACTCCAACATATACTAATTCATATGTACATTTCAAATGTCGTATCATGAATAAACACGAATAAACTTTCTCATAACTCTTCTCATACTCATCACATAAGGACAAGCATATATATAAAACTTTCTTTACTTCAAAACGGCATAGCGCGGCAATGGCAGGCACAGTGTTCAAGATCCTTCATTCAAAAATTTTGATCAACTTTATATGTGACAAAATTTCTAATGCAAGTCTACAGAAATAAACCGGGCACTCTGATACCAAGCTGTAACGCCCCAAATTCTAGGAACTAGAAGCGTTAAAAGTTTTTCTTAATTTGAGCTCTTTAACGTCAACCAAAATAATTTTCAAATAATGGAGACTTGAAATTTGAAATGTATTATGAAATATGATGGGAGGTAATTATCTATATCGACTTAGACGATTTCGGTAAAATTTGATTTTGTTTTGGAAAACATTCGGAAGTACTCAGCAATACCAATAGCGTTGCAGCGGATAGCTAAAATTGTTTGACCTAGAAAATATCACCGAAAACTTATAAAATTTTAACTGAGATCTTTACATCCATGTAGGAACAACATATAAAAATTTGGGGTCTTGAAGATGACGTTTAAGGTACGAAAATATTTTTCAACCAAGTGGGACAGAAAACTCGTCACTGTTTCGATGCAGTTCACTAAAACAGGAATAACTTTTTCTCTAGGTATTATTTTAAGGAAATTCCAAAGGCTACTGTTAGAAGACTCGTATATTTTTCAAACCCATCTAATTTCACTCAAAAATATGTACCGTAGCCCAAGTTATGCCATTTTCAAATTAAAGGTAGAATCTGAAATTTAATTCAGCAGTAAATAAATTTCATGCATTGTCAATTCAACCTTTTTAAATTATAATTGTCATGCAAATTACATAAAATCGGACGAGATAAACATTAAAACATTGTCAAGAGTGTCATATAAGCATTCATAAAAGGTTTACATAAATGGAAATATTACTAGAATTTAAAAGCATTTCAAATTTGGCTGAACACTTACCACCAAGCCATGCCACCACTATGCCTTCAATGAACCTGTAAATTTTGTAGGGATGAGTATCACAAGTAATACTCAGTAGGAAAAACACTTAAGTAAATGGTAAAAATATATATTTTCAGAATGCAAACTTTGGTTAATTGTGTCACCGTCAATTTAGCAAAACGAGCCGGTGATCAGTCAGCCGTTTACTCTTCGGGTTGTGATAACCCCATTCAAGTATCATTTATCATCTCTTTATCTCTTGTTTGAACCACCAAAAGGTGCTTCCATTCTCTTATAAGCAACACAATAACACATTTAAAAAAATTCGAAAACACATAAATTTTTACTTCAATACAAAAGTGTAGAAAACACCCCTACCTTAAATGCTTGGAGTTTGAATGATCTTTTGTGTCCAAAATAAAATTCAGTGCACTTAAAGCTCCTCCTTCCGAAAAATTTCAGATTCAAAGGTTTCTTTTAATTTATGGTAAAATACAAAAATGAATTAGATCTAGGTATAACTATTTGGGAGAGAAAACATGGTTAAAGGAGTTGAAGGAGGTTAATGTTTTTACTTGCAAATGGAAGTAGTGGCTGGTAGTCAAAATGAAAAATAAATGAAAGTGGGATGAATGTGTACGTGAAGACTTTATGTATCTAATTGGTGGATTTGTGAAATTAACTTTCTAATTAATCATGGTACACATTGGAAATTTGAAATGGGGAGGTGGTTAATTTAAGTGGATAAGTGGGAGGTTAAATGGTTAGTTTGTTGCTTTAAACATGGATTAGTGGTTATAATCATGGGCTAAAATCTGGTGAATAGAGAATATTTGAATCAAATATACAAATTGGAAAATCAATTGACTATGGATAAGTGTACACAAGTTTACTATCGTGACCAAAACTTTAAATTGAACTCTTAGGAAGGGTCGTAGAGACTTAATAATATAACTCATTTATTTTCGAGTTCTACAAGAAAATTTGAATTTTTCTCGGTTGCTACAACGAATGTCATCCAACTTCTCCAAAATGAACACCAATTCTTCGGGATAACCAACGAAAATCCACATACACATGTATCTCGCTTCTTGGATATGTGTCAAAATTTCAGGTACCAAGGAATATCAAAAGATGCTATTAGACTGAGGTTGTTTCCACACTCAGTGGGATAAAGCACTTGAATGGCTATGACAAGTATAACTACTTGGAACGATCTGGCCCCAAAATTATGAACGAAGTTCTTCTCACTAGCCAAAGTGGCGAGATTGAGGCACGAAATATCAATATTCAGCCAGAATAAATCTGAGTCATTCGATGAGGCATGGAACAGATTTAAGAAGATGATAAGAAAATGTCATCAACATGGGTTCGACAAACCATCACAAATCAGATTCTTCTATACATGAGAAATTCTAGCTTTCAAGAGAATCGTGGACTCATCATTAAACGGATCTCTAACCACTCGACTAATACTTTAGACAGGTGGTCTTCAGATCGAGTACGTCCAACGAAATCAGCTGGAGTATACGAGGTAGATACCTACTTGACTTTATCTGCAAAGATTGACTCCCTACTTCACAAGATGGAGAGCATAACACAAACGGTAGATTCAGCACAAGTAAGGAGGACCAATTGTGAGGAGTGTGGGGGAAGAACATGGCACAACTGAATGTCCCATCCTTACGCAATGAATGGAACAAGTGGATTATGTTCAATGGGGTCAACGTCGTAACAATAACCCCCATTTCGACACATACAATCCAGGGTGGAGAAATCATCCAAATCTCTCTTGGGGTAGAAATCACAATCAAAATCAGAACCGAGCTTAATGGCAATTTCAGCAAAAGAAGAAACCCCAATTGGAGGAGATGTTTGCAAAACTCATGGAAAAGACAGACAAACACATGGAGATAATGAATCAGTTCATGATGAAGACTGAAACAAACTTCCAAAATCAGGGTGCTTCTATTAAGAATCTGGAGACATAGATGGGACAATTAGCTATTTCTATGACAAGAAGAGTACATGGTGCATTACCAAGCAATACAGAAGTGAATCTTAAGGAGCAAGCTCAAGCCATTACTACGAGAAATGGAATTCAGCTACCTGAGATACATGTGAAAAGCTAGGTGCAAATATAGAAACAGTGGAGTCTTCTGAAAAAGAGAATGAAGAGCAGACTGATAGTACCAGGAAGAGACTGGTGAAAGAAAGTCTAGAAATATCACAGCAAATGCCTCATAATGTGGTTAATCCTTATAAGCTACTCATTTCATTCCCACAACGATTGAAGAAGCATAAGATAGAGCAGCAATACAAAATTTTTTTGGAAGTGTTCAAAAAGCTCCATATAAACATCCCACTGGCTGATGCACTATTCCAAATGCCGAGTTTGCCAAATTCCTGAAAGACATTCTATCAAACAAATGGAAGCTAGAAAAACATGAGATAGTAATGTTAACTAAGGAATGCAGAGCGAGAATTCAGAAAAAGCTCCCTCCAAAATTGAAAGATCCAGGGAGTTTCACTGTCCCTTACACTATTGGTGGTTTTTACTTTGATAAAGCTTTGTGTGATCTTGGTGCAAGTATTAATTTAATGCCTCTATCTATTTTCATGAAACTTAGATTAGGAAAAACTAAAGCAACCATAGTGAACTAAAACTAGCTGATCGATCATTAACACATCCAGGAGAATAATAGAGGACATGCTAATCAAAGTAGAAAAATTTATCTTCTCTGATGACTTCCTCATCTTGGATATGGAAGAGGACAAAGATGTTCCACTAATTCTGGCTTGGCCATTTTTTTCCACTGGTAGAGCACTAATTGATGTTCAGAAAGGGCAGTTGATTCTAAGACTTGGTGAAGAACATATCTCTTTTAATATCTTTAAAGCTATGAAGTTTCCAACATAGTCAGACAGTTTCTTCCAGATTGATGTTATTGACAAGGTGGTTCATGATACATTTTTACTTCATCATCCTTCAAATGTGTACGAGGGGTGTATCACACATTCTCAATCAACAAATTCAAAATCTTTTAAGATTAAGACATGTGCAGAGTTTATGGAAACCAACCCACCGTATTCTCGAAAACGGCATTTCGAGGAACTTGGAATAGGAACCAAAAAGCATGTACCATCCATTCAGTAGCCGCCTACTGGAGCTCAAGAAATTACCACCTCATCTCAGATATTCATACTTGGGGGAGTCAAGCACACTTCTAGTGATTGTCTCTAACACAATAAGCAAGGTGGAAGAAGAAAGGCTATTACAGGTACTCAGAGATAACAAAATAGCCATTGGATAGACCATAGCAGATGTAAAACGGATCAACCTTTTACTATATATGCATACGATTCTCATGGAGGAGAATTTTCGATCAAGTGATGAGAGTCATTGGAGATTGAATCCCAACATGAAAAAAGTGGTCAGATCAGAGGTATTGAAGCTATTAGACGCAGGAATTATTTATCATATATTAGACAGTGCATAGATTAGCCCAGTTCAAGTTGTGCCAAAAATGGAGGGAATCACAGTTATGTAGAATGAGAAGAACGAGTTAATCCCAACCAGAACAGTTACGGGATGGATAGTTTTTATCGACTACCGCAAACTGAATGTTGCTACATGGAAAGATCATTTTCCTCTCCCTTTCATTGATCAGATGTTGGAAAGGTTAGCAGGGCATTCACATTACTATTTTCTCGATGGTTATTCGGAATCATATACCATTAACGCTAGACAACCAGGAAAATACCACCTTCACTTATCCCTATGGTACTTTTGCTTACCATAGGATGCCTTTTTGTCTATGCAAGGCCCCCGCCACATTTCAGATATGTATGATGGATATTTTCCAAAATGGTTGAAAAGTTCATAGAAGTACTCATGGGTGACTTCTCGATTTTCGGATCTTAATTTGACGAGTGCTTGAAACATCTGAATTTGGTCCAATGGAAATGCAAAGAAATGAATTTGGTGTTGAATTGGGAGAAGTACCAATTCATGGTCCAAGAGAGAATTGTACTAGGACATCAAATTTCATCAAATGGGATTGAGGTAGACAAAACAAAGATTCAGGTTATTGAGAAGCTACCTCTACTAATATCAGTAAAAGGTGTTCGCAGTTTCCTCAAGAATGTCGGGTTTTACAGACGCTTTATTTAGGAGTTCTCGAGATAACGAAGTCATTATGACCTTGTTGATGAAAGACAACCAGTTTGAATTTATTGATGAGTGCATATCAGCCTTCAACACTTTGAAACAAAAGCTTACTTTAGCACTAGTGATAGTTGCACCAGACTGGGGATTACATTTTGAGTTGATGTGTGATGCTAGTGACTACGTCGTGGGAACAGTTCTCGGACAGAGGAAAAATAAATCTTCCATGTAATATACTACGCAAGCAAAACTCTAAATAATGCTCAAGTGAATTATGCAACGACTGAGAATGAGCTCTTAGCTGTAGTGTTTTGACAAATTCAGGCCATACTTTGTCGGGTCAAACGTCATAGTTTATACAGATCATGCTACACTAAAGTATATATTGACAAATAAGGATGCCAAATCGAGATTGATTCGGTAGATTCTATTGTTGCAGGAATTTAATATTGAAATCAAAGACAAAAAGGGCACTAAAAATGTGATCATTTGCTACATTGAAGTCGGATGAGCCTGAAGAGTCAGCTGACATAAATGAGGTCTTTCCATATGAGCACATATTTACCATGGAAGAAGCACCTTGGAATGCTAATTTTGTCAATTACTTAGCAAAATCTATCCCTCCACGAGACTACACAAGTCATCACCAGAAGAAGTTCTTTACGAAGTTGAAATACTATTTTTGGGATGATCCAAATTTGTATAGGAAAGGGGCAAATTAGATCATTTGATGATGTGTGCCTCAGGAAGGGGTGCCTCAAATACTTGAGCATTGCCATGCATCTGCTTATGTGGGGCATTTTGGAGCTTCCAAGACAGCAGTCAAGATTTTACAATCGGGGTTCTACTGGCCTACATCGTTTAAAGATGCATTCAAATTTGTGAAGAGATGCGACAGATGTCAATGCACAGGAAATATCTTACGAAGGCATAAAATGCCTCTAAATAGTATTTTGGAGGTAGAACTTTTTGATGTCTGGGGGATAGAATTCATGGGGCCATTTTCCCCATCGTTCTCTAATCAGTACATCTTGGTAGTAATTGACTAGTACCTAAATGGGTGGAAGCAGTTGCATTACCAACCAATGATGCTAAGGTGGTAATTGGTTTTCTCAAAAAAAGTACATTTTCACCTACTATGGTACACCGTGGGCCATAATTAGTGAGGGAATAAAGCACTTCTGCAATTGTCAGTTTGAACAGCTATTAAGTAAATATAGAGTCAGACATCGGGTGGCTACCCCCATACCATCCCCAAATAAGTGGAGAAGTTGAAGTGTCAAATTGGGAATTGAAAAGAATCCTTAAAGTGACTGTTAATTCTTGAAGAAAAGATTGGTCCAAGAAGTTAGATGATGCACTGTGGGTCTACAGAACGGCTTTCAAAACTCCTACAGGCATGTCTCCATATCACCTCATTTTTGGAAAAACATGCCACCTAGCTGTTGAATTGGAACACCGAGCATTTTGAATGCTTCGAAATTTAAATTTGGATTTGAAAGCAGCCGGTGAAAAATGGTTGTTTCAGCTTAATGAGTTGGATGAGTTCCGATTGGAAGCATATGAGAATGCAAAACTTTACAAGGAGCGCACCAAGAAGTGGCATAACATGCATATTCAACGACGAAAGTTTGCAGTGGGACAGAAAGTGCTATTGTATAATTCTAGACTCAAGCTCTTCCAGGAAAATTAAGGTCACAATGGTTAGGTCCATATACGGTTACAAAAGTTCTGACATACGGTGCAGTTGAGATCAATCATGAAGGTAAATGGAACTTCACAGTGAATGGATAGCGGCTTAAGCAATATTGGAGCAAGGAATTTCCAAAAGAAAAGTATCCCGCCCACCTTACACAACCGAAATGTAGCACCACGATAAAGTTGAGCTATCGACTATAAGCTAGCTCTGGTTGGGAGGCAACCCAACATATTCTTCCCTTTTATTTATTCCACTTTCTACATTAGATTATAATTTTTTTTTCATGTTTTCAAGATTTTTAGGCATAGTAGGTAGTTCATCGTCCCTAGGAACCTTAAGAGTCCAAGCATGATCCCACGCAGTTTATAATATGTCGAGAATCAGTTTGGGGTGTTGAAATGGTCGTTTATCAATTTTGTGCAAAATTCACGTGTTTGGGGGTAAAGGGATCAAAACTGCATCTTTCGAAATCCACATGTGTTTTTAAGTTAGAAGTGATTTTGGAGTGAGGCATACATGCACACATAGTGATTTGAAATGTGTTTTGACAAGTAGTAGGAGCGTTGAAGCGCCATGTTACATTGGCGGTTAAAAATCGGGTTTTTCGTGAAAATCGACCCAAAATGAGCTTTTGCGGGATTGAATATGTTTAGCAAAATTTTTCACATTGAACTACCTCATCTTACTCATGTAAACTTGTTTGATACTAGAAACGAGGCAATAGGGCCCCCGATGGTCGAAAACGGGAAATTTTTTGAACAGATGTCAAACACAGCATGTTGGTAGCCCATGCTGTAGCATGGTACTACCAAACATGCGGCCACATAGGTTGATGCAGGGCCTAAATTGGCCCTAACAAATATCTCAATGCGGCCGCATGAGAATACTCCTTGCGGCCGCATGGAGTACTTTCTTCCTACCGTGTCCCTCTTTTAACACACACCAACACGCCATCCCCTAACACATTACACGCACACAATACTCCATCATCCCCAACACATCGTGACACACACACATACCACAACACTCCCACGTTACGCCACCACACACAACTTCAACTTCATCATTTTAAACATCCCTACTACACATTGAAGAAACAAAGATATGGGCTAATCCCTTTACCCTATTTTTTCATCTTTTCTCTTCTCTGATGCTTTTTTTTTATATTTGTTGAGGAGTTGGGGATTAAGTAGTGGATGGTTTTTTATTGCTTTGTGTTGATGAATTTGGGGCTTGAATTATAACAATAAAGCTAAGAAATTTGTGAAACAAAATGGTGTCTCCTACGAGTTCGATGAAATGCCTAAGTGAAACGTTTTGTGCTTTCATGGCTCATTTCGAATTTCCAATTATTCCCATGCATTCTACATTGCATTTGGTGTTCATGTTCCTCCTTAATTGCATTTGTACTCATCAAGTTTACCATAGGCACACATAAGTCACTCCACGTCGCTCACTTCGGGCCCTGATTTTTGAACCCATATGACATCCATTTGCTCTCAATCTTGGATATGTGTTGTCTTACTATACATACTTTCATATGCCTAGAGGTTGTTCGGGGAAATTCTCAAATTTTCTCGACGATGTCTGAAGGCGAACGTGCTTAGTTGACATGCGCATTATTGTCACATATTCATTTTTTTCGACTTGTCCTTGGGTTTTTGAGCCACCATTTGCCATGTCTTGCGTATTATCTATCTTCTTGCTATATTTTATCATGTACAACATCGTTTCCATCATTTCTACTTTGATTGTTTGAATCCATGACACATTTTCCTATGCGCATGGTTTACACTAGTACATTTCTTTAAAAACTTGGTGCATATCCTCTTGTTTCATCTTCATGCACCTACGCTTATATTCTTACATTACTTATGACTGATATGTTTCAATTTTCTTTGTATTGTAGAATGTCTTCTAAACACACATCTAAAGGAAAGGAAAAGGTTGGGTCCACTTCGGGCACAACTCAAACAAACACTTAAGGGAGGTGTGAGGTGCTTCTTGAACATTGAAGCTCATGTTTGATACTCTAAAATTATCTACCATTGGGCACTTATCCCTGAGCTATCGATTCGACTTGATGATTTCTCGGGTTTCGAATTAATTACCTTGGTTTACAACTTGAGGGACCACACCCTATCTATGAAGGTTTGGTCAGGGAGTTCAACGCAAACTTTAACAGCGAGATTGACATACCGAGATTTGAGCACCAATACCAGACATGGGTGATGGACATATGGATAATGTTTATGCCCGAGGTCATTTACAATTTTTACTAAGTATCCTGGAACAATGTGGTTCCTATCCCCGGGTGACTTCCATTGGCCTGAAGTAGCGAAGGTGTTACTTGGGCATGCAAATGCATGGCCACTTCAGACATCATAATGGCATCAAATTGAACCCACTCCCTCTATTACTATCTTGTGGCTCTTCATATGCCACAACATCAAGCCAACCTCACCGCACCATATTTACGAATCCTAAGGCCGATTTTCTATATCATTTGGTTCGGGAGAACAATATTGATCTTGCTACATTCATCTATGAGCAGATTTATACAGTGGGAGTTTGGGGCGATTGTCGTAGCTCCTTGATATTTCCAAGTTCAATCAGTGGCATTTGTAAGATCTCGAGCATTCCTATCCCACCAGGGGACCTCTTCGAGAAACCGAGCACATTCATCAAGCGCAGCACGTTGGAGGTACAAAAGAGGGGTCGGGTGAACCATAGAGAGAAGTTAGCATGGGAGCAGTGAAGACAGCAGCAAGCTGTACAAGGGGATGATGGTGCAAATATCATGTTACCTCAGGCCCAGCCACCATCGTAGCCGGACGTCGATACACAGCTGCTAAGACAGGTGTTTACTACCATGATCGGCTCCAGCCAAAACATTTAGAGTCTTCAGCAAACCTTTGGAGCCATGAGCACTGGGATGCAGAATAATTTGTAGCGATTCGGCCATTTCACATCCACTGCCAGTAGGGTCTCTCGCAGCTCGACGAGAAATAGAAACAATGAATTAAAGGTTGAGCATGTACGTAGGCCGAGTAGATGGGATTCGGTGCAAGCCAATGAGACATGGGATCGCCTAGACAGCATGGAGACAGAGGTTAGAGAACAAACCATTGTCATTTGAGGTCTTCAGTTCGAGCTTTCCCACCAGTTTAAGTGGATGCACCAGATCTTGGTTCGGCTATCCTCGCCACCTGGAGATGGCACTATGGGTCCCAATTTTCCACCACCTCCTGCACATTGATCAGGGGAGTACCAGTCCATCTCTTTGTTTTTAATTGCTAAATGTTTTCAATTATGCATGTTTAACATTTGTTGTTGTATTCCAACATTAAGGGCAATGTTAGATTTAAGTTTGGGGGTATGGTATAATGTCCATCATAATTATGTTACTTTACTGCTTTACTTTACTACTTTTCGTGTGTTTGTCGAGTGATTTGAAAAAAAAACATTTGAACTTTGTTTATGCAGCTTTCATTTAGTTAGTTTCAGTTTTCTTTAGTTATTTAATTTCTAGCATTAAATTTGAATTGTGTACTTGTGCGGGTTTTGATAACCTTGCCGACAATGATGTGAATATTAGAATAGAATTTATTAGGAACTATGGATATGGTGCACAACTTGATTGATCAATACCTATTTGTGTGAAACTTGACATAATTCGCGCACGACACTCATGTTTACATTTTGAGTTGATGATTTGGTTTATTATGTAGAAAATAGTTGAACATAGTAAATAGATCCGAATAACATCTGTTGAACTTAACCATGATCCATTTTTAGAACAGTTTGGAGGTGTTTGAACTGTTGTAAGGGACCATTGAAATAGGTAGGGACTCCGTGCATGTCAATTTCTTATGTGGATCATCAGAAACCAATGAGATAAAAATAAGGTGAAAGTCTTAAATTAGGGGATGTTCTAGAGGCTAAATGTCTGTAAAATAATGGGTATAGCACTAGTCACCGTGTGAATAAAAAGAAGAAATACATATTTAGTTAATAGAACTACACCTTTAATACGAGATAAGTAGCTTAGTTTAGTTTTAATGGTTGAAGTAATCAAAAAATAAGAGAGTCACTGCTTGTTGAAATGTAAACTTGTGATAGTTCGACTCATCCAGACTAAGAGAGTAAGGAATAGATGTGAATGAGTTCAACTTTAGAACACACCCCAGGAAATTGAGTAGAAAGAATAAGTTTGGGGTATGTATATCTCTCGAGCGAAGAAAGGAAAAACATGACCACTGTGGGTTAGAAATAAACCAATCATGAACTTGATATGTTGACATGAGTTCACACACACACACTTTGGGTTTTGCACTCAGCGGGTAAAGGTTGATTTTAAATTGTGTGCTATTGACATTATTTCATGTGTGATGATTAATGAATACCAATACTGAGACACGGCAGGTTATCAAACCATGTTTGTGTTGAATAAAGTCATTTTCTTATTTGAGGACAAACAATAGTCTAGGTTTGGAAGAGTTGATAAGTGCATTTTCCAACACTCATTTGGTCACATAACATGACTAATTGTTGACACAAGCATTTGAATATGGCTTTATTCTATCTAATTTCATTTTGTAGCACTTTATTGATGGATTTGGTAGAACGTAAGAGAAAATTGGAGAAAAATGACCAAAAAAGAAGAAAACAAAAGCAGGGACCAAAATGCAAAGAGCCCAAAGATAACCCAAAGCACGACTCAAGAATGTACACGAGCTAGATCATAATTCGACGGATGCATGGGGTGATAAAAGGAGAAGAATGACCAAAAGAGGTCAAAACAAGAGAGAATGAATTTCGAGGACCAAAGTGAAGAAAATGGAAGTTGACATCTTCCATGAGGCCGCATGGTAGAAAGTACCATGCGGTCGCACATACTGCATCAGGGAACTAAAAGAGGAAAATTGGGTATTCCATGCGGTCGCATGAAATAACACCATGCGGCCGCATGGTAGTTTCTTTTCGCGAATTTTTTATTTTCCTTATTCCGTTCAACCTCTTTAGGTAATGAATACAGGTCGAATATAAAAGCCTAAAATCGGCTCGAATGAATAGGGAGACGTCATATGAGGCAAAAAAAACCTAGAATACACCTTGAATGAGATCTTGAGGCAAGGATTTCAAGGCACAACAATAAGATTCTTGGATTTTCATGCTTAATTGTTATTTGGTGATGTCTTCTCTTATATTATTTTCGTGTTTTTGTTCTTTTCTCCATGTTAGGGTAGTTATTTCTGTACCAGGAGAGCGATGAACCATGCTATGTAATCTTCGATTTTAGGTTTACAATATTTGACAATTAAACATGTTTTTTGAATGATTTTTATTCACTTAATGTTTCCACAATTATTATGCATGTGATTGTGAGTGTTGTGATCTATTTCATGCATTCGAAAGAAGGGAATAAATTTGACAAGATATTAATCATCGCATTTATTCAGTGGTGTATTTAGTTCCATTATCTGCTCTTATAGCCTTTATCTTGCATTCACTTTCATTCTCCACAAGATTCCTAAATTTCTTAAATACTAGAGGCTCCTCAGACTTCATCTTAATAAAGTAAACCCAACATATTCTAGTTAAATCATCAATGAAGAGGACAAAGTATCTACTGAAAAGATAAAGTATGTTGGTATAGTAAGGACAGTACGTCGTCGATATAATGGCCGGGACAGCCGGTTAAGTGGGACCCGGGTCGTTACACTGCCATTCAAGGTTGAAGTTCTCATAGGATCATGCACATCAGAATGGACCAATTGTAGCTTGTTTTGTGCTCTTCTAGATTCATTTTTTGGAAAAGGCAGCCTAGTTTGTTTTCCCAATTGACACATATCACAAACACAAGCATCATCACTCACCTTTGGCATTTTTTCCACAAGCTTTGGTTCATTAGTTTTTTAAGCAAAGTATAATTTGCATCCCCAAAACGTTTATGCCACAATGAAGATTCAATCAAAGTATTGGTAAATGTATGAGAATTAACATTCTTCCATTCCAAAGGAAAACTCTTATGCCTCATTTCTACTATCATCGGTTCAAGATTATTTTGATCCAATATAGTGCAGCTACTATCCTTAAATATTAATGTATAATCCTTATCAATCAATTGGCCAACATTAATCAAATTTTGATCAATGTTAGGCACATACAAAACATCATAAATGAACTTATTATATGTTGGCTTCTGCACTATGACTTTGCCAATTCTTTTCACCTCCACATACTCTCCATTTCCAACTTTCACCTTTGATCTGTAAGCATCATTTTAACTCCACAAAGATATCTGAATTTGAAGTCATAAGGTGAGTACAACCACTATCTAGTAACCAAGTTTCAACCATGCTGGAAGGTGTGTAGTTTATGGCTAAAAACATATGCTCTTTATACTGATCTTCTACAACTTTGGCCTGCTACAACTCATTCTTCTCATTTTGCTTCTTGTAGAGTTTCTCAACATGTCCAAACTGCTTACAAGACCTACATTGCACACCAGGTCTGAACCAGCACCATTTGGGAAAATGCCATTTCATTCAGCAATGAGGACATGGAGGATACTTAGTATCCTTGCCTGAGCCTTTAGCTTCTACTTCATTCTTCTCGTTTTGTGCTTTCTTCCTTCCAAAACTAGTTTGAGCTTTCTATTTTCCTTTTGCAAATAAAGCTCCTTCAACCTGTTTTTCTTACCTGAACAATCTTCTTTATTCTGTGTCTTGAAGAGCATTTACAAGTTCTGCCAAAGAGATGCTAGCCAAGTCCCTAGAGTCTTCAAGAAAAGAGATCTTAGATTCAAACTTCTCTGGCAAACTTATTAAAATCTTTTCCACTACTCTCTTGTCTGGTAAATCATCTCCTAGCATCCTTATTTGATTAACTACCTTCATCAGCCTATCAGCAAATTCTTTAACCATTTCAGAGTCCTTTATTTTCAAGGTTTAAACTCTCCTGTGAAGTTCAAGACCTGCATTTATTTGGTCCTTTCATTGCCTCGAAATTCTTTCTTCAATCTGTCCCACGCTTCCTTTACTATTTCACAAGTTATAATCCTTGTGAAAGTGGCATTCGAGACGGCTAATTGTATGTAAGAAAGAGCCTTAAACTTCTTGGCTATATCCTCACTATGCTGCTTCAACTGAGCAATGGTTGGATTAGCCCTCAATGGTGGTGGTTCACCTCCAGTTTTTGTGATTTCCCACAAATCATATGCTTTCAGGTAGGCTTTCATTTTAGTAGCCCAAAAATCATAATTTTCTCCTGTAAAAATAGAAGATAATGGGGCAGAAAAACCACTTGAAGTCATATCACTTACTCACCAAAAACACTAGACTATATACAAAGGTTGCTCATTAGTTTTCTCTTTATGGCTACAGGTTTTTTCATCTTCTTCAAAGAACTATACCACTGATGGTTTATGAAAAACAAAGAGGAGGAAAGGTAGAGACTTTAATTAATTGAAATGGTGTTACACGGCTGCTATATAAAGCCATCATTTGATCCATTACAAAAATATAATTTCTACCAATTATTCTACCTACTACAACTCAACTATACCTGGTTGCATACTAGATTGCTTTAGGCCCTATCTTGCCTAACAATTGAGTACAAAATACTTAGGACAAACCATAACAAAAACTAATGTTTGTTGACAACAAAAGTGTCACACGATTCATATAAACTTAGTGGTGTTGTCTGATAAATCAGATTTATGACATAAAAGATTGGATCACCTCGGTGAAAAAGGTCTGGAACATTTTTCAAAAGGTGTATTTGGGAAGACAATGTTCAAAAATTAACTTTTTATGCACAAAGTATTTTGGGAAAACAAAATAAATTTTATTTTGAAAACTGGTGCTCACAAGTCACTAGAAGTACAAAACTATATTCATAATGACTTGTGGGGATGTATGCTTGTGTCTACAACATCAGGCTATAGATATTATGTTACAACCCAATTTTAATTAGTCAAAGTCAAAGGTGAAATTGTCAAAGTCAAGGTCAATATGCACTTAATTGGACTAAATTATTTTTTTTGGGTTAATTTTATTATTGGAAATATATGAGGGTTTAAATGGATGATAATTGAAGTGGAGGACTTACTTATATAACATTGGTAGTTAAAGGACTTAAGGTGCAAAAGCTCCCCAACTTTGACATTTCAACACAATTCTCTCATTTTTCTCTAACCTCACACGCAGAGAACACTAGAAACCGGGCAGAGAAGAAAAGAAAGGGGAAGAAAGGAAAGAAAGTAAAGAAAGGGAAGGAAAGGAAAAAGAGGAAGAGAAGAAAAAGGTAAGAATTGATTTCTTCAATCTTGGGTTCGATTTATCCATTTTTCTTCAAGAGACCGAAAATTATTTATGTTGATTTCTAGGGTTTTATCATGGTCCAAAAATTTTAATAGAGGAAAGGATTGTGATATTTAGCTCAAGCTTGTTGATGGGTTAGCTTCCATTTGATTCAAGGTAAGTATATCATTTTTGGCAAACCCTAGAATTTTAAATTGGGTTCTTGATGAAGATTATTTGTGTAAATGTTTGTGTTGGTATAATGCTCACTTGAAGGAATGTATTAATGGAACAAGGTGTCAAAGTTATGGTGGAACTATGATTTCAAGTTTTCACTAGAGGGAAGATGGATATTTATTTTTGTGGTTGTGATGGAAGTAATTTGATAAGTGGCAAGCTAGTGATGGGACTAGAAAGTGTAATTAGTTTCATTGGAATAAATGATTTATATGGGAGATTTAGTCAAGTATCGAGAAAGTTTAGTTTAATTATTATTGCATTCGATATTAAAGGTTTCTTGGTTCGATAGTGGTTAAGTTGGTTATTCATATCATTTTTCAGGTGGTGACAAAGAGATCGGAAACGTTTATCAGCCAGTCTAGTCGGTAGCTCGTACTCTGTGAGTGGAAAAGCTTAGTTTTCATAAATGAATAATTATTGAATTTATATCATATCATAAAGTTAATTATTTTATATATATTTGATTTGATAGCATGATTTTCAGAATTTAATAGATTTTATAGTCAGTTCTTTTAAAGTTAAATCCAGTTCATTTAAATCATTCATCTAGCATTTTATATTTATATTACATGTTTCAGCATATTAAAAGTTATTTTAAAATTACCAGAAAGTACCCAGGTGATTTTACCCCGTTTGCACTAGTGTGAATGTGTTTCCACAGTGTATGACTTCATATGGTTATTTTATCCACTCTGCACTGATGTGAATGTGTTTCCACAGTGTATGACCAAATTACCAGACGTCTTTGGGACCCACTCTTGTACACACATAGGCTTTGGGCCGTGTACTAGGGTGATTAGCCTTTGGGGCAGCTCTGCGTACGTATGACCAGATTATCAGATTATCATGTTTGAATGGCTTTGCCTTGTACATTGAGATTACTCTATACATGAGTAAGGTTATTCATGGGTACTTATTGGTGTGACTATTTAGTATATCATATTATGTTTATTCATTTGTAAATTCACAGATTTTTGAATATCAGATGATAGTTCCTTCAAATTATAGAATTCAGCTTATTCAGATACAGAAATACGATTTTAACTTACAGAAATGACAGCTTTATACAGATTTTTTTGACACCTGATTAGCTATACTTGACATATTTTACAGTTGGTTATTCTGTATAAAGAGTAATAATTTGTGATTTTAGCATGTTTCAGTTCTAAATAGATTATCAGAATTTAGTACTTCTTAAAGCTGTAAGAAATTAAATTAGATTTTTCAGTAAATATGTATAAATGGAATAGTACATGTAATTGCAATCTATCCACTTATTGAGTTACAAGCTCACATCTTTTGTCATGTTTTCCTTATCAGGAGGCCACTGAATTTGAGATACTTGGAAAGCCTGCTGTAGTCAAGAGCCTGATTAACCACCATTTAGTTGCACGATCTTAATCATATCATTGTATGTAATGTATTTTGGGGACTCATGTTATTAAACTTTTGGTCTAATATTTTGTTGATGAGCATTTAGTAGAAGGGTTGTAAAATTAATGTAATGCATGTTTGTGGACACGATGTTTGGTAGTAGAAGTACTCAGTCTAGTTTAGTCTCATGTTGTTTGAGTTGTGGTGGCATTGGTGGTTTCCAAAATATTTGGTGTAGGTGTTTGCATGAGTGTTGTTGACTTTTCAGGTTGGTTTTGTCAATATTATAAGGAAACTCTGCCAAATTTTTTTATAAAAATATTTTTGTCAATTAGTAGTCGATTAGTCATAGAACAGTCTATGTGGCCTTGGTGGTGGGTCCAGCATCTAGCTGGAATTCATCATCGGCGCACGCTACGTCTGGGTCCACTAGGGTGACCCGAGGCGGGGTCGTGTCATATTACCTTCTTACCATAGACGATTTTCTCAAGAAAAGTTCGGTTTTCCCTTGAAATCTAAGTGGGGCACTTTTATAACTCTTAAAAATTGGAAAACTTTAATTAAAAATCAAATGGGTAAGAATATAAATTTTTTGGGAACTGACAACAGACTTGATTTCAACAATAGTGAATTTGATCAATATTACAACAAACATGGTATTTTAAGGTACAAGATTGTGACCTATGCTCCTCAGCAAAAGCCATTCTTGAAAGAACTAGATGTATGTTGATGAGTTCTGAGCTACAAAAAGTATTATGGGAGAGGCTATAAAAAACTATATATTATCTGATAAATAGATGTCCCTTTAGTTCCATAAACTATAAGATACATAAACAGGTATGGTTAGGATTAATTCCTACCTTAGAATTTTGGTTGTGTAGCTTTTGCACATCAAACTAATTCTAAATTGGATTCCAGACCCTCAAAATGTGTTTTCCTTGGTTATGGGGAAGG
Organism: Fraxinus excelsior; assembly: GCA_019097785.1. NCBI lineage: Eukaryota > Viridiplantae > Streptophyta > Magnoliopsida > Lamiales > Oleaceae > Fraxinus > Fraxinus excelsior. Next base: position 22,489,458 of record CM032631.1, on the reverse strand, counting down.
AGTTAAAGGGTACATGTTATGGATAAAAGAATCTAAAGGATGTAAAGTGATAATAAGTGGATCTGTTGTCTTTATGAAGATATTTTCACTTGTCTTAGTGACAAAAATAGAGAAGTGTTAGTTGTTTATCAGACCATTATTGATGATGAAAACTTGGATGGTGATCAAATTTCAAATCTTCCACATGATCTACAGAATTATGAGCTCGCTACGAATAAAGAAAGAAGACAAATTAGATCTCCATCTAGATTTCAATATGCCAATTATGTATCTGCACAACTTGAGTCTGATTTATTAGATGTAGAACCAAGTTCATATGAAAAAACAGTATTTAGTAAAGAAACTACTAAATGGCTTTCAGCAATGCAAGATGAATTGGACTCGTTTCATAAAAATCCAACATGGACCTTAGTGAAAACCCTTGAGGATTCGAACTTGTTGATTGCAAATGGGTCTAAAAAATTAAAAATGGTGAGATAAAAACACATAATAAGCGATATAAAGCTACACCTATGGTAAAAGGCTTTACAAACCGAGAAGGGATATATTATATTGAAATTTTTTCGCCGGTAGTGAAATACACTTCTATTTGAATATTGCTTGGTCTTGTGACTCAATTTGATTTAGAATTAGAATAACTTGATGTAAAAAATTCTTTTCTTTATGTTTGTTTAGATGAAACTATATACTGTTTAGATGAAACTATATATATGACTCAACCTAATAATTATTTTATACACGGTCTTAATTTTAAGAAATCTACTATGATCCCTGTTTCTATTATAAAAGAGATGGAAGATTTGAATTTTTCTATTTGCTCTTGTATGTTGATGATATGCTTCTACTAGACATAATTTTGTTACACTTTATTCTATAACAGAAAAGTTAATATTAGAATTTGATACAAAAGATTTAGGCCATGCTAGAAAAATGTTAGTAATGAAAATAAAAAGTGAGAGAATAAACGAAAATTATTTTTAACTCAAGAGTCTTATATTGGAAAAGTAATTAGAAAATCTTCACTCCATGATTCTAAATCTGTAAGCCTGCCTTTATTTGGTTACGTGAAGTTATCTACGGAACAATCACCTAAAAGTGAAGATAAATTAAAAAAGGATGGTAATGTTGTTGGATCTGTAATGTATGTTATGGTGTGCTCTAGATCTGAAATTGCATATGTTGTGGGTGTGTTGAGTAGATTTATGAGTAATTCAGATGAGCTTCATTGGCAAGCAATGAAACATCTGATTAAATTCTTGAAAGGTACAAAATATTTAGGACTTATATTTAAATCAGATAAAAATGAATTTCATTTGAAATGTTTTGTTGATGCTGATTTTACTGGGAATTCAGATAATAAAAATTTACATGTCCATCTGTATATGTCATAAATGGAAGATTCAATAGTGGAAAATCACAACTTCAAAAATTAGTTGCATTATCTTCAACTGTAGCTAAATTCGTTAAGATACCTACGAAAGCAAATCCAGCTAATGTAGGTTCAAAAGTAATACCATTGAATAATTCAAATATTCTTTAAGATTGTAGAATCTTGAAGTCTTCTAATTCTACTTTTTTCTGTTTTCGTGAACAAGTAAATAGAGAAAATGGAGTTCCACTGGTTTAGTCTTAAATCCACTATGGTATGGCCTCAAATTATGGAAAAGGTGGAGATTGTGAAGAATTGGGTTTGCTGAAATTGAGTCCAAGATTTATGATGGCCCTATCCTCTTAAGGGAAATTTCACAATAAAGGCATAAACTATGCACAATTTGAAAATCGGGTTTTAAGTTTAATTAATGCAAAATCAGGTATCTATTTATTAATTGAATATAATAAAATCACATTTATATAATTAATTAATGGTCACAGGTACATAATCATATGTCACAACTTATTTATTGATCAAGTATTAAATAATTAATTGGTCACAGATTAATTTGAGATCACAAATCAAAAAGTTTATAGGTCACACATAAAAAAATTATAGATATTAATTTATCAATCACTCACATATTTCAAATATGTTGGTCACAAATTATTGAGTTTTAAGGCCACAGTTTATTTTATTAGTCACATAAAAAATTATAAGGCACAATTTATCGATCAGTCACGTATTTTCAAATTTGTTGATCACAAATTATTGAATTTTAAGATCACAGTTAAAAAGTTGGTCACGGATAACCAAATAGTAGGTCACATACGACCACCACCTACACTGCCGCCACCTCTACCACTGCCTACACAGCACCACCACCACAAACAAAATCGCCGCCACCAACTCCAATCAACCACTAACAAAAACCATGACTATCAACTCTTTCAAATCTCCAGCCAGCAACAACCACCACCTCGTCACCGCCATTAGATCCACCGCCATCACCAACACCACAACATCACAACCAGCAAAACCGTCACCAGCAAATCCAACAAAAAAATCCTAAACCTGCCACCACCTCCATGCTTGTCGCCGCCACCAAATCTACCATCATCCCTGTCGCCAACAATAAAGACATCACCACACCACAACCACCACAAACCCTTCACCACCTCCAACCCCATCGTCGCCGCCAGCTAAGCCACTACCCTACCAACAAAATCATCAAGTCCGCCAAAAGACAAATACCATCCTACATCCACACAAAACACCATCCAACGATCAAAACCAAAAAAAATAAAAAATAAAAAAATCAAGCAACGACATTCACGGTGTCGCCATTTCCAAGCCGTACCACCGTCGCTATCGCACAAACCATGGGCCATAGAAAATCATTAGAGAAATGCCATAAATCGGAGATGATTTTAGATCGTCACCCCTGCACTTCCGTGCACATAGGTTCCGATCTCTTCATTAAGCAGGGTAGTGCTGCTTAAGTGGTGGCGATAGCACGGTTCCCGTGGCAGGTGCTCTGATTACGTTTGACAGAGAGGAAGGCATGAGAAGGAGATAAAGAAGATGGGGAGGGAGAGGGAGAGTGAGAAGAATGAAATAAAATTAGGGTTTGTAATTGAATTGAGTGAAAACATTTAATATATAATTATTATGTAATACCTGATTTTTTATTAAATAAAGTTTAGATCTGATTTTTGAATTTGTAAACTTAAATGCCTGATTTTATGTAATTTCCTCTCCTCTTAAACCTTTGTAGTTGAGCCAATCCAAATTGATGATCCAATTGAAGTTTCCAGAATTTTGGTGTAATGTGTTTGGTAAACACGCTTTCTTTACAAAAGGTTTCTTAACATGAATCGCTGACATGTGGATTACTTAGCACCAAGGTTTTAAACCCTTGCAGCTTCTCTCACTCTCTCATCGTTCGATCGTCTCTATGATACATTCATCGTTTGGATTATTTTCTCAGCAATTTCTTAATGAAATAGAGATGGTGTTGTGAATTAATGAAATTACACCTCTCTTGTGAGTGGGTTGTAGTTTTTGAAAGGTTGAGAGAGTTCTTTGTGTGCAAGAGTTTTGAGAACTGTTGTTTTCTTTGTAATCGAACATTTTGCATTGTATTTTGAGCATGTTCTAGTAGATTTGAACGTAATCCTAACGAATGATCAACAAGGGATCAAGCGTTAGAAGCGGTCATTGGACCATCAGGCTTATATCAAAAAATTTCGTGTTCTTTTATTTCTTGTTGAAGCATTTTGATTTCTTGGTGACGGTTGAGTCTAAATCTAGGACCAACTCCTTCAACTCTTCTTAAACATGAGCAGTTGCCAAATGCAGACCCTTCGTTCACTGCGTGGACCTTTACTTGGGTCATCCTTAAATTTCTAATTATGCTTGCAATCACAAGTTGAACAATATACAAATTCAGATCATGTTTTGGATTCTACAAATCTAATTCACTATACCCCCTTCATCGTGAACTTTAACTAATTTGTTAATTCCTCACCTCTGGACTTCTTAGAAAAAAGACTGATGGCATTTGTTGAATAATCAAAAGCAATTAGAAAAAAAAAATGAGAAAATCTAAGAAGGATAATTTCACGCTTTCCTTGTTACTCGAATCCTCAATCGGCAAAGTGAATTTGATGGGTAAAAAAGGTATTTTTCTTCATCTTCGTTGTCAAAGCTAAGTAAGATTGGTTGTTGTCACTGATGACATGGTAACTTTTCGTTGATTGTGTTGTGTCTATGAAGATATATGTAACAATTATATTATTTGACAATTACTCCATCACACTAAAAATAAGTCAAAATGATAATAAAACCTAAAAATATGTAAACTAGTAGAGTATCCAAAACTTGAAAGATAACTAAGTGAATAGAAATATATAAATTAAAATCCGAAAGGATAATTACTTATTACAAAATCAAATATAATCAGGAAGGTCATTATAGTAAATTCCAAAGGATTATGGAATACCAAGACTTACCTGGGCTGGGCATGGGTTGAGTTGGGTTGGGTCGGGTCAATTTTTATTGAACCCAACATGATCAATTTGATCTAAAATCAAACCTAATCCAACCAAATCTAATTCGCTCTAGCAGCGGCACTCGTCACTGCTACTCATCGATAACAAGTACCACTTCGTGCTATGCTCAGTGGCGAGGTCACGTGCAGCACACGATGAGATTGTCGTTGTGCTATGTTGTTAGTGGCGTTGCATTGGCGCGACTATAGAGGTGGTGGTGCTTCTTGCAATGGCGCACTGCTGTTTTCTTTTTCATTTGCATGTGTGTTTCTCTATTTGTGTTGGTGCGATCTATTTTATTTGTCATATCCTCTGTTGTCTTCATTTGTTTGGAATGGTGTTAATGGTTGTAGTGTGGTAGTGGTAGAGGTAGATGAGATGGTGGATTTGAGGATATAAGGGTGGTGTTGGGAATTTTTTGATAGGGGTTGTGGTTGTGGTGTAGTAGAGATAGAGGGCTATTGGTAGTGCGATGGTGGTGGAAATGGCAGGGCTGAATCGTTGGTGGTGCAAGTGGTGGCGATGGTGAGATGGTGATGGTGTTGGCAATGATGGTGGTTAGATGGCATGGTTCGGTTAGTGACGGTGGTGGGGTGTGGGTTGAGATGAGATAAAGAGTATTTGTGACCAATTATTTGATGGATTGTGACAAATAAATTGATTAATTTGTGATCTATAAATAATACGTGACTAATAAAATTGATAACTTGAGACTAATAAATAATATGTTACCCAAAAAAGTGAGATTGTGACCAAATTTATAATTGTAACTCATAATTTGTTTAATTTGCAACCAATTAATATGGTAATCTACGACCATAAAATAAGTCGTGACCTGTAACATTTGTGATTTGCGACTTAGAAATAATACATGTCATATTCATTTGATAATTTGTGATTGATAAATAATTGATGACTGAGAAATAGATTGTAACCTCTAAGATTTGTGATTTGTGACCAGAAATAATGCGTGACGAGTTAATTTAATAATTTGTGACTGATAAATAAGTTGTGATCTTTAAGTGCGTAACTGTGACAATAAATTGTATAATTATGACCCTTAATATATTTTTAATTATTTATTTAATTAGTAAATTTTAATTACACTCTAATTTTTGAATGTTTAAAAATAAAATTGTATATAGTAACCACCTTATTCATGTATTGTTCCAAATTTGGTTTTCTATTCAACAAAACTCAAGTCAATCCAATTAAACTTGAAAACCAACCCAAATTTGATTTCCCAACCAACCCAACTCAACTCAACTCAACTTAATTAATCTTGAAACCCAACCCAAACATTTTGGGTGAGAATAGTCATAATTGTCCTTTTGACCCGATTGAATTTTTTTTTTTTTTTTTTTTTTTTGCACCAGTTTTATCCATAAAAAAAAAGTTTTCATTTTCTTTTTTCCCTTTATACCCTTCAACCCTAAAGAAAAGAAAACGATTGTTTAAACTCAATAGTGTAGAAGACAATGGCTCCAAAGAAAACTGGCAAAGAAGAAGAAGAAAATGAATGGTATTTGTGTACTTCAACATTCAAATCTTCAAAAATTGAACGGGCCATTTGAAAACTTCAATTGTGCCTATCAAATTTCAACGGCCACCGCGATTCACTGTGGGAGGAACTATTCAAGCCCTAAGGAAGATTAATTCTTATTTGAGGTAAAAGACTAAAAATGTTGAATCGAGCAGCTTTCTTTCTCAAAATATTACCAATTTTATGATTTCAAGTGATTTGAAGTTCTCACTGTTGGGAAAATATTGGTTTTGAAAATATTTTAGTTCTTGTAGTCAAAAACACTAGAGGCCACTAACTTTTTGTGAAATTTCATATTGGTCACTATTAGCATGCAATAATATGCAGGGTCATACCTGTGTTTCGCGGGCCTGAGGCGAACTTCAAAATTTGGGTCCCCAAGTCATAACAGACACTCCTCTTTTTCTTTTAAAAGAGTCTTACAGAACTAAATTTGTTAACTTAAATTCAACAATAAAGCAACAAATAAAACTAAAATATTCAAAATATTTATTTTGCAATCAATTAACAACCAACAAAACTTTGTCAAATCAATGACAGCAAGTGAGCTTATACAACACATTTCGTCGAGGTATATTGTTGCTTTAAATCTTCCAATAGATAATGATTTGCATAGCTGACCTTAAAATTATGATGAACAAGGCTTGGTTTTGTTATTGTATAAGAAGGTTACTTGAATTTGCAGATTTGAATATGTTATATTTAAACATCCCAGGCACACCCCCATTTCTTTTCTGTATTGTTGGCAGGGTTTTTAATTGAAAATCCTTGCAATATCACCCAGACTTCGAGTCCTTTACACATTTTTTTGTTGGTTCCACTGAAGAATCTCCTATCCTTGGGAGTTAGGAGAAAACTAAGAACGTTGCAATGTTTTCCTCTCCAGCCTACTGTCCAGAATCCAGAACAGGAAAAAATGCCTATTTCCAATTCCACACGCGTACAACCCTCTACCCCCTCTTACTAGGCTACCACCAAAATTGACTGCTCAAATTCTCAGAAATTTTTAGAATTCCTACCAATTGACCCAACTCTGGGTCTCCCTCTCATGCTTGCAAAAGAAAAACCAAAAGATTGTGATAAATTATGTAAGATCATAACTGAGTTCGTGAAACCCATTACATCTCGAACAATTATTATACATATGTACTGATTTGATTTCACAATCAACTGGAGTTCACAATTATGACAATTCACAATTAAAGCATTGATCTGTCTCTCTATCTCTCTCACAGACAAAGGAAAAACTAAAATTATGTATGAATTGTCTAAAATTATAAACGGATTTCATATATCCCATTTCAAATCGAAAATTATAATATATAGATACATCATCTGGATTTCACGATTATGACAATCAAAAAATTGTTAAATCAACAAAATACTACCAAATCCTACGCGATATTAGGATAAACAACACCCCAATCCAAATAATTCAATAAAATATTTTCAAATTATTTTAAAAAATAAAATAAAATTACCTTTTTCGACGTAAGCCATGGCAACAACGACATGCTTTCTCTGGAGTCTTTCTCTAATAAACGCAAGGTAATAATCATGGACGGGAGGTTCATCAGGGAAGTCAGACGCAAGGATGAGGAAAGTCGCAGGGAAGCAAAAAGGTGGAGGAGTGGTCGAGTGGAGGCGGACTCGCGGTCGTGGAGGAAAGTAGTTTTAGTAGAACTTAGGCACAGGGAATCAAATTCAAGGATGAGGAAAGGGAAGTGAATCGCATTTTAAGTTAAATTTAAAAAAAACCCCAAAAACATGCTCCCTCAAAATTTTTGGGCCTGAGGCGGCGGCCTCTTGGGCCTCCTCTCAGGTCCGGCTCTGATGACATGCTTATTGTTGATTTTTAATAGCTTGCAATGACATGCTTATTTTTTATTTTTGTCCATTTGTTCAGGAGAGATGAAAGGCTGTTCTACAAGCTTCTAATTGAAAATGTTGAGAGTATCTTTAGGCAACCTCGAAGACTTTTTATAAGTTTGAAAGAAAATTAAGTTTGATTCCAGTGAATTTTCTAATTTTCCACAATAGTTGTTGGAATGATTACTATTAGTGTTTCTATAAGGGAAGAACTCTTTAGATATTGGAAAATTGGCTTGAAAAGAAGATTTAAGTTATTGTTGTGACTGACGGTGAGCGGAGTTTGAGGCCTGAAGTCCTTAGCTGCCAGGTATTTGGACATTTTTCATCTGTTCTTTTGTTTTTCTTCGATGAAATGAGTTTGACTGTAGTATAAAGCATCTCATTTAAAGATTTATACATTTTTGGAGTCCCAATGTTTGCACCTTTGCTATTGCTTTCATGCACCCAGTAATGTGCTTTTATTTAATCAATTTGATTCCAATAACCATCTAATGTTAACACAAAAAAATAGCATACGTATTATAGCTGCCCTTATAGTCAAGACCAAATCCCACTATTTAATTTGGAGAGTATTTTGCACACTTGAGACAATGTATCTTTTGCCATTTGATCTCAAACAAACTGTTCAACGAACTTGATTATGAAGCCATGCTTTAATTTTTAGGGAGAAAAACATGAACTCACTAGCGCAATGCCTTGGCATTTTATTACGGCCTTGTCCTGATGATTTCATTTACGTATATAGAGAAAAATGTTTCTTTTTAAGTTTATCATTTCCTTTTAGATGGAAAGGTATTGAACAATGCTATAGTTTTAATAGTTGCAAAAATTATTGGTTATGGGGTCATTTAAAGGGAAGAATTGTTTCCTTAATATGTTTATTTCGATGCTGGAGCCTCATCTTTGTTGATCCTAAAGGTTATTAAATTATTGGCTATTTTGTTGGGAGTAATTTGGTGGATTATTTTGAGATCTTTCTCTATGATTTTTTAGTTTACAAGGGATGTGGCTCATGCATTTTGAAAGATGAAAAGCTTAAAACATTAGGTAAAACTTCATAAAGTTCATTAGATTTACATATTTTAATTGAGTTACTAATAGTTTTGCATTATTTGTAGGATGGAGTATATATACAACATTGGTGATCGTTGTGATGCGAAGGTTACAACACGTTCTAACATGTTAAACGTGGAAAAAGTATATGAAGCATTAGATGATGTCCACAATGAGATGTTCTTGAAGTCGTGCTTTGGTAAAGTGTATGACATCAGGAACATGAAAATATCAACTCAGTTAATTCACAACCTATTATTATGAAGGGTTGTCTCTGTCAATGAGAATGAATTGTGGTTTTGTTTAGGCTTGGAAAGCTGTTCATTTTTCCCTATTTAGGTTTATGCTCGTTAGTGGATTAAGCCCTATGAATGAGGAAGAGTTTGGGACCTAGATAAATGAAAATGGTAGATTGAGAAATAAATATTTTCCAACATCTAACAAGGTTACGCCTAAACAATTAAATGGGGCATTTGAAAAAGAGATACAATACATGGATGATAAATACAAATTAGGTTTACTACTTATCTATGAGTCTGTGTTGAGGTCCAAAGAAAAAAAAAATTCATATATAGATGTTCGCACTTTAGATATAGTCGATTATTTGGAGCTATTCAATGCATATCCATGGGGAACTAAAAGTTTCAAATCTATGGTACATGCATTCCTTAGAGTGTCGAAGGATCTAAAACCCAAATATTCATTGTGGAGATTTCCACTAGCAATACAGGTAAATGGTCAAAACTTGTGATTTAGACATTATTTTTATTTGATTTTAAATATTTGTAAATAACTTATACATCTTCTTTTAGGTGTGGACGTTCGAATCTATTCCTCGAATAGCAAACATGTATCGTTGGGTTGCCGAGAATGTGTCGTTGGAAATCAGCACTTACTCCTAATTCTCATGATATTGCTGAAGTCTTGGATGACCCCCAAGTGAGTATATCTTCAATATGGTAATACTTTTGCATGTTACCTCAAGTATTTCTAAAAAGATTTTGTTTGTCAATTATTCAACTCCAAGTTCGTTGCTCATTGGCAGCTTCTCTCGATGAGACTGGAGAACAATATGTGAATTTATTCATTCATGGAATTAGAAAAGAAGATCTAATCTTGGATGTTTATCTCTACAAGGATAGAGAATACCCAGATGTTGGTGATGCATTTGTTAATGATGATCTAGATCCACAGCAAAGACAGAGGGAAAGAGTCTCTCCAAATATATGTAATGACGGTGTATGCATATTTTTAACGTTAATTTATAATCACTCGTTACGATAAATTGATGATAACTATATGTTCTCTTATTCCTTTAGGTGCAAAGTTCAGGGACTGCTCATGTACATCAACGTTCTCTTCCTACAAATCGAAGACCTCCATACAATCGTCGAGCTTCTTGCAACCACGATGATATGTTGAGACAATTGTTTCACCACGTGGAGAGGTTATCCGAAAAATATGAAGAGATAAATAGGAAGATCGATACTATAATGAATTGGATGAGACCGAGCCAACATCTCAACACAAACCATTCATTTAGGGATGATGAAATATTTGGGACCGAGAGAGGTAACCATGAAGAGGTTGCCGGGAGCACTGAAATGGAGAGTAAGGCTGAGACAGGGGAGATTGGGAGGGAGGTAGTGAGTGCTGTGATGGAGACCGTGGTTGGGGATAATGATGTGGAGGCTGAGACAAGGGAGATTGGGAGGGAGGCAATTACATGGATCATTGAGAGAGAGATTGAGGCAGGGTGTGCTATGATGGAAACAGTTGCAGGGAGTATTGAGATGGAGACGGATGTAGTGGACATTAATGTGGTGATAGGGATGTACACTAAGGTTTTTACTCGTAAGAAGAGAAATTTGGATAAAACTTATCAACAGTTTGATGCCTTGATGCGAGATAAAAGACTTAAAAAACTTCAAAGTTAGTTTCTTTTCCATACACGACTGGAGCTAAGTGGAGAATACATGTTGATATTTTTCAGGATGTTGACCCAATTAAGAAGAAGCATTGTTCCAAATGGCATTCCAAATTTGGCATGAATTGTGACAAAAACCCACAATACAAAGCATACATTGTAATAAGTAGAAATCAATTTGCATTGTTAATCTAAACGACATGAAATAAACTGAACAAACAACATACTAGTCCTCCAATCTTCTATCAACTAAAGGTATCTAACTTGTGCATGTTAGTCGGTTGTGTCCACTTGTGGCACACCTACTACACTTGTGTCTTTTCGAAAACTCTCCAATAGACGAAATCCTTGTTGTTTTAGTACGTCCATTGTCTTTGTATTAGTGGTGGCAACACATTAAGAAAACCAAAATTTTCAAGAAATTTCCAATCAACTTCATTTGGCACTGGAAAAATAGTATCACTATAAGCTACTCTCCAATATTCAACAGTATAATATAGAGAGCAAAATAAGTAAATTGAATAGCCACTCTTTTTCACTGTAGTTACCGCATGCTCGCATGGTAAATGTTGTAATTGAAATCGTCTAAAAGTACTAGTTTTTTCGTCCAAGTTAATAGTAAAAATCATGGTCTTATTCTCACACTATACGTGAAAAGGTTAATCGGCTCGACACCAAACGTTTTGGCTTTATCAACATTCTTATGCAATTTCTCTTCAATTATTGGCGTTAGAGTCCTTGTACAGCTTTGTGCATTCACATGCCTCTCATAAAATCATTTTTGGAATCTTTTCCTTATACTCTCAATTACTGGAAGTATCTTATTCTGACGATCCTTTTTAAACACTGAATTCAGTTAGTGCATTGTTTGATGTCATGACATTATAACGGTTCTCCTGAAAGTGTAACCTGACCCAATTATGGTAACGTGCTTTGACTAAATAATCCCAAGCTTTGATATTAATTCTCTTAATTTCGCTCATATAATTTCCAAATTCTTCTAAAGTATATGCTTCTGCCGCTTTCTTAAAAAGTAGGAAAATCTCGATTTTTTAAGTTACGGTCCTTGAGTTGTCTTTTATATGATTGATGCAATGATCATGATGGGCATTTTGGTAGACAACTTGAACTAAATTAATAATACTTAGATGTCGATCAGATATAACAACAAGATCTTCAGTGTCCCCTATTACTTCTTTCAACTTGGTAAAAAAATCAAGTACACAATGCATCATTCTCAGAATCAACTACACCCCAAGAAAGAGGATAAATCTGAATATTTGCATCTTGACAAGTAGTAACAATCAGCGTACCTTTGGGTCAAAAATATTTCATCAACAACAACTACCTTCAACATTGAAGAGTGAAATCCGCGAATACAAGGTCCGAGGGACATAAAAAAAGTACTTGAAGCGATTCTCACTGTCAATCTCTAAAGACAATGCTGTTTCAGGATTAATTCTAGCCAAGTTATGAGAATATAAGCCCAATTTAACATAACTATCATTAAGGGAACCTCTTAAATCTTCCAAAGCATATTCTCGTGACTTCTGCGCCCTCTGATAACTCATGTCTACCCGAATTCCCGACGCATGTCATTAATGATGTCTGTATGTCTATATACTATGTTGGGATTTTGAAACTTAGGCATTATATGTCTTCGAACAACCCACGATCTTATCTGTCAGTGTTCATTTCGACGAATACTCATATAGCAAGTACATTCATATGTATACTTGCGAACTTGAAAGTAATCACAATTTTTGAATTTAGTTGCTCGTAAATGCCATTTACAATTTTCATATATGCAAACAATTGTATAGACTTTTTTATTTGATTTCTTCACTTTACATTCAGAGTTATACTTCATTGCAAGCATGTGCACTTCCATCATAAGATCTTTTTTGTGTTGAAAATTTGGCGATCTTCCAAATATGCATCTTCGGGAATTACATGTTATGTAAGAGTTGAAGCTACAAGATGCTCTTTTGTAAAACGATCTTCTTTTCTGTTGTTTTGAAGCATCTTGGATTCATCTGTAGAGAAAACAACAGTGTTACCATTTTCAGTGACAATATCTACATTATTGTCTTGGGTTATCTCCAACTCATCCTAATTAATATTCTCAGTCCGATCCACTTCATTTGCATCGGATGCTTGCATTTCACAATGAATATTGTTACCTTTATTTTGCATTTTACAATAAACTTCATCGTCTTCCACTTCATGAAATGAATCATTATCTTCTTCTTCTTGTGGATGCTCAACTAAACATTTGTTCACAAGGGTCACACAAACATGACTATTATTTTTTTTTTGTTGAGAGATAACAACCATTGTACTTGCCTATCTGAAGAAATTTTAATTGGAACTATTAATTGTCCGTTTCTCGAGTGAAGAAATCTCGTCTCAATTTCATGCGAAGATAAATAAACTTTGCAAAGATTTAGCACTTCACAATACAAATCATGAAATGAAGTATCTGAAGATATTAGAACTCCTTCCACCATTTCATCACTCTCACTTCGTTTCCATGTCCATTTTCCTTGATCATCATTAACAAAATCACTAAAATAAAATATAGAAATCCATATTGTTAAGTCCATATCTGTAATTAGAATAGTAAAATTTTAGAATGTTAGCAAATAATCAATCGCAGTAATATAAAGTGACAACGATTGTTGAAAATGTCTATAATGAATCTGTAGCTAAAAATTATACGAGATTCTGTTTTTCAAAACTACTGGAGATCAAAAAATACATTCAAACACTTAAATAAATACAAATGACAATTAATATCTGAATAAATACAAAAACACTAGACTAAAAAATAATTAAAAAGAAATAATATCTTACCAATATAAAATGTAGAAATATATGAGTTTCTTATTTGATAAGCTACTTCGGGTAAAACTAGATTAAAAGAAGAAAGAAGAACAATGAAGTAGAAGATTATAGATAAATTAAAGAAGAAGAAGAAATTTGGAATTTTTGGAAAAACAAATGAAACTAACAATCATAATTTTAATTTGAAAAATGAGTATTATGATTATTATATGGTAAGAACATTTGATATATTTCAATAATATTTAAAAGGATAATATAGACATTATTTTGTGAAGGGTGAGTAAGCCTTTTATAAAAAAAAATTCCCCAACAAATTTTAGCTATTCGGTTTGGATTATGCCCAGCGTCGCCTCCATGTAAACCGACCTTCGACACGCATTACAACTGAAAAATCACCTCTTAATTGTTGTGAATTGATAGATCAAAAGTAGGCTCGATCTTCTCGTGACAAACTGAATTAATCTGAAGAATGGTAGCACCTCCACTATTATTCGACTGGCAATCCGCTTCACCAGTCACTCAAACGCATCACAAACAGGTTTTTATTTTTTATTTTTTATTTTTTTACGTAATAGGATTGTTTTAATTTACCTTTTTCCGATTCTTGGGAAATTTGAACTTGAATCGTTGTTTTTCTGAAATTTGGTCCTTTCAGTCTAATTATAGTGTTAGGGTATTAACAATCGTATAATTTCCAGCAATTGATCGTGCTTCTTTTACTTTTTATGTATTGTATTCTCGACAAATTTTCAGATTTTGTTCAAAGATTAATTGAATCTAGGGCGACATGAATCGGAAAAATTTCAATACGCGATTGATCAATTAATTTAATATCACGCCTGAATTTATGGTCGCTTATGAGGGTTTGGCCAGTCATATATCACGTTTGAAGTGAGGGTTAATTTACATACTGGCAGGCTTATATGGAATTTGAGTTATTGTTTGGAAAATATGGAATTTCTTTTTATGCTAGAAGTTTATTTGCTTTTGGAAATCTTTTATAATATTTTGTTTTCATTTTCCATCTTTTTTTACAGGAAAATAACATTCTCTCTGAACTAGTCCTTACCTTAGTATTCATTCACTAATTGGAATTTATCTTTTTTTTCCATCTTTTCATTTTCCTCTAATCTCTTGTTTTATGTTATTTGATTAATGATTTATTTGTCTTTTAACTTTGTTAAAATTCAAAAAGATAAACTATGGGGACTCACGTATTGGACTGTCCGATTTCAGGTCTTTCTCTCACTATGCTGTGCTTTAATGGCAGCAGCAGTTGTTGGGGCATACCTTCATATCCTTTGGACTATCTGGGGATTTCTGACTACCTTAGCATCCGTGGGTAGCATCTTTCTGCTATTCCCAGTGCCTCTTTATGAAGAGGTATTGCTTTCATTGTTAACTGTTTAGTTCGAAGACATGCACATATGGTCTTGTTTCTAATTTATTATACACGATCTTGATGATGAACAGGAAAAATGGCTTTTGTTAGATATGGACACTGCACCCTGTCCATTGGCCTATATTGATCCTCCGGTCGTATCGTGTAGATTGGGTCACCCTTGGTATGTATCCTCAACAAGTCCGTATGGTTTTTGAGTTTTATTCTGAGTCAATTGTTTTGTTTTTGTCTTTTTTGGTATTATTCTTGTTTTGGGATTTTATGCTTGAAATATGCATTATTTTGTTATGACGAGAAGCGTGGAACTCAGCTAGACTGGGGAGGAAAAGGGAAGAGGAACACCAAGGCAACTGTTTAAACTGAAGATTGAATTATCAGCTAGGCTTTAAGTGATTTGGCATCATTTAATTAAAATTATAGATTGTAAAATGGGAAATACACATTTCATTTCTTCCCACCTTTTCATTTCTGTTATAGCCGTCTGAATAGCATCGGATGGTGGGGTGTGCAAAGTGTATGAGTGATCTGCCCTCTTCAAATTCTATCTGTTTTCCTCTTCTCGTTCCATTTATTCTTATCGTCTTTTATGATTAATTGCTGTAAGAAAACTATTATTGCAATTAATTTACTAGGTTACTGAATTTCCTTTTAAGTTCTGTGATTTAATGTTGATTTAATACTGATTGAGTAAGTTTGGAGGTTGAGAACGAAGCTCAACCATTACATTTGGTATCAGAGCAGCAATGTGACTTGGGTATGGCTGAAACTAGGAGTAGTAAATCTAATGCGGAACACCTTAAGAAGCTAGACAAAGAAATATCAGGCTTGGGTGTGGCTTTTAAATCTTCAGATTAAATGTTGAAGGTGGGCTGCACTAAGCCGGACCGAATGGAGTATTTGATCAGAGAAATGAATAACAAATACGAATCGGTCGTATCCATGTTGGTCTAGATGAATAGGGGTTAGGCAGACAACAAGGAAAAATAGGTTGAAGGATATGGTACTCCACCTCAAACAAGCTGTGGTAGTCCTTTGGGACGTGACCATCACCTGGGAAATACTCGTGGAACTACGGAGACTAGAATGAATACTAAATTACCCAAGATAGGCTTTCCTTATTTTGTCGGAAAAGGCCCTAGAGAATAGTTGAGGAAAGCCCAGAAATATTTCTTGATACATCAAGTGGCTGATGAGTTGAGGGTGGGAATAGCTGAGATGTATTTGAAGGGAAAGCAGACATATGGATTCATGGCTTCATCTTTAGCCATCCTAATGCTGATTTGGACAAGTTTTCAAATGAACTTTGTAGCGGGTTGCTGTTAACACCACTGAGGAAGTGATTGAAGTCTTCAGTAAGCTGAGGCAAAAGGGGACCATTATGGAATATCAAGAGCAATTTGAAGAGTTGAAATCTCAGGTAATGATATCCCCACCCCATTTGCCCGAGTCCTATTACATCTCAATTTTCACCCGTGGCCTGAAAGAGGAGGTCAAATCTATGATTAAAATCATCTGACCCCCAACCTTAACCATGGCCTTTGAAATTGCCTTCGTACAAGAAAGTACCATCACACCCTAAACAAAGGATCTAAGACCTTCAAATCATACCCACCTACTAAACGGAGCCATCCAAACACTATACCAAATGAAACCACATCTAAATCCACACCCTATACTGAACCGAACCACAAAAACCCCATCAACCCACTTAAATTCAATGCCATCACATCCTCAGATATCCAAACCAAAAGGGGGCTTGGATTTGATAAACCTCCCATTAGGTACATTTAATTCTAGAAGGGTTAAGAAGACTTGTGCACTAGCTGGGAAGAAGCAGCAACAGATTCTGTTAACTAAACAGAACGGCTTGAACAGAATTAGTTGCTGGAGGCTTATATAAGTGGATAAGAGTAACCATTATAAGGAGGCAGAATTTGGTTATTGTTTGGGCAGAGTAGTAGAGCCTCTCGAATGGTTTGCAATTTGTTGTATTTCCTTTCATTCAGATTGTACTTCCATATATTCCATAGCAGAAATTCAAAATCTGTTCCAGGTTCTTATCAAATGGTATTAGAGAATCGATTCTAGGGCAATGATAACAGAATGGAACAAAGAAGTGGAGAAGAAGATGGAGACATTCATGGAGAATCATGAGAAATTTTTACAGGTGATGTAAGCAAACAGAATGATTCTGGATTTGATTCACAATGTCGACTAAAAATATCAATATTTTACAGCGAAAATACAGATTGGTGGGTGTCTGAGGTGAAGAGAATTTTCTCAATAAATCGGTTGTCCGAGAGGAAAAAGGTGGAAGTCGTCGTATGCTTTAATGGAGAGGCATGGGCATGGTTTCAATGGATAATAGGTCGCCGTCCAATTCAAACTTGGTAAGAATTGAAGGTTTTGATGTTGACTCGATTTGGCATGGATGAGGTTTCAATTGACAAAGAAATTCCAGCATGGAAGTGGGGGGATGTGGTTAATTTGGAGACAGCTGTGAAAGAACACCAGTGTCAATTATATGTGCCTCCATCTCCACCGCCATCGCTGGAGAAGGAGAAGAGGTCAGAGCACATCGTGGAGCAGATCTGGATGACTCAGGAGGATGATGATGAAGAGAAATTAGTGCATTTGGTGCTTCTGGACCGTGGTAAGGAGGTGGCCCAACAATTGGAATCCAAAGTTTCATTTAATTAAGACAAAAAGTGGAATGGGCCTGAATAAAGAAAAGGTAAATGGCCAGACTATGTACACCCCTAAAATCCATCAGATTATTCCAGTTTCAAGCCCCAGTTATGCTAATCTGATGCAATCAAGTAGGGACTTCATCTCAGATCCGTCAATTCCAAAACCAAATTCCACTAATTTCAAACAGCTTTTCGGTGCTAAATTTCAAACGAAGGGGAAAAAATTGAGTCTTCAGTGTAATGAATACAACACCATTGGTCATCACTAAAAAAAGGAGAGTTACGAGACATAAGAAATAGTTTGGAAATCGATGATATTGGATTTGGATGGTCGGTGGCTGCAAAGGTACAATGAGTTTTAATACCAACAACAGATGGAGGTTGGTGATATGTTGGGACTTTTAATTTGGATTAACGGCGCAAAGGATCATAAAAGGGCAGATTACACGAGAAGAGGAGGTACCCTGTTGATCGATTGTGGGGCTATCCACCATTGTATTCCAATCGGATGGATACATTCTTTGGAAAACCCGCAAGAGAGTGCGATCGGTTATGGGATTTTCTTGGACAATATACTAATCCATTAGGTAATTCCAATTACTGGGTACCCAATGAAATCACTGTCTGAATTCCCAACTACTATTTAGCAGCTTTCTCTGGATGGGCTTCAATCGAAGATAGAAAAGGGGTCAAGTCCCCATGGAGATGAAAATTACTCCAATGGCAATCGCTGCAAGAAGGAACTGCACGACCTTGCAACTGGAAAAGAAGTCAAAAAACTCGAATGAGATGAAATTGGGAGTAATTACAATGGAGTGGAGGCTATCAAAATAGGCGAAGTAGTGGAACTTCTCTTAAATTCTGTTGCAGGCTTGACTACCCTGAAAACAATGAATGTGAAAAACCAAATGGACCAACCAGAAATTGTGATGTCCAATGGTCCAACTAGTTATGGGGTCTTAATGGGTGCTATACTTGTGGTTTTCAGAACTGGTGAGATGAAAATATCAGTGATGGAAAAATCGATTTGATGGGAGAACCATGAGAGTGATAGGAAAAAAAAGGATCAGCTTTAACAGCACCGCAGCAATCCATTAATTCGATATGCAACGGAAAAATTCATGATCCGGGTAGACTACAAGAAGAGAATCGAAGAATTGGCTGCTGGATAAATTTTCCACATCATTAGGGACGGTCAGAGAAATATTCGAGAACCAATCCCTGGTTCTAGAATCGTTGTTGAAAGAGGATTAGATTCGGAGTTGGTGAATGATGACATTGGGATGGTTAAGCACAATGGGTTGACCCAAACCAGCTAGTTAAGCCAGCTAGTAGGGAATGCAATGATGCCAATCTACCACAATCTATTACCTTAAATACACAATTCCTTCAAGTTATTTCCTGTGGTAATGATGCCATTGCAGCAAGGGAAACAATTATGCCATTGATGGCGGGAGAAGAATCTAATCAAGCACGACAATAAAAATAAGGGGTTGTAAGGTTTGGTGGTCAGTAGAGATTCTGGTGGAACAGAGGACAGTGGAGGAATCAAGTATAGAGGAAGTCTAAGGAGGGAATAAGGCAGCCACGATGCAAGGGGAATTTGTGCTCAGTTCTCTAATGGGTGGACTCACACTATTTCTATTGAAGTCCAATAATGTTAGGAGTTTGATTGGGGATTATGCTACCTTCTTCGAATCACAAAATAGAGAGAACTCAGGATTGCCCTAATAATGCAACTGTGCCTTGATAACATCAGTAGGCTAGACCCTAATATTGCATGTCTATTGCTTATGTAAGTGGACAGGAGGAACCATTATAAGGAGGCACAATTTGGTTATTGCCTGGGGAGAGTAGTAGAGCCTCTCGAATGCTCTGCAATTTTTTTGTATTTCCTTTCATTCAGATTGTACTTTCATATATTCCATAACAGAAATTCATAATCTATTCTGGGTTCTTATCAGGATTATGCTTTAAGTGTGATGAGAAGTACGCTAGGGGCCATAATTGTAATAATAAGATACTCAATTTCATAATTTCATATTAGTGGATGAAGAGATAAAGGGAGAACTAGAGGAACCTCCTGGGGATGAAGGAGAGAAGGAGCAAGGTGAATCACATGAGATGATGAAAATATCCATCCTTGCACTGATGGGCAGCAACATGGCGGGAACCATACGATTGCCAGGATGATTAAGAAAAGGAAAGCATCCATATAGACATAGTGGGAGTACCCACAGTTTCATTGATGAGGAGTTAGTACAAAGCATGAGCTATAAGATACAGTTAGCAAAACCTACTTCAGTTACTGTGGCAGGAGGAGGGGAAAAACTAGCTAGGTTACTGAATTTCCTTCTGACTTCTGTGATTTAATACTGATTGAGTGAGTTTGGAGGTTGAGAACGAAGCTCAACCATTACATTTTTTGCTTTTCTCAGGGTAAGCCTTGCCGCGATTCCCTCCATAACCACGAGCTTTATGAGTATTGTTATGAATATTTATATTTTCTACTTCTGTTATTGTCATATATACAAATTAGATATGTTAAACTAAAGAAAAGATTATAAGAATTATTTTCTGACTTGTGCATGATATATTTTCAATTACTAAAAACTTGTATAATCAAACTGAGAAGCTATTTGGTTTAATTTTATGATTATCTCATTGTCTCGAATCATGTGGGGATTGATCTATCCATGAGGATGTAATTAATATGATAAACCTATAATCCCTTGTTTTGTCGGTAAGGATACATTCACCTAATCTTGCTTATTTTTTATGGTATCATCTCTACGTCCTTCCTCTTGAGCCGTTTTATTTATATCTTATTTGCTTTTGTATTTTTTTAACCATTTTAAGATTATTGGAAGCATCAGCCATTCTTTCTCAGTTATGCTCTGTTAATGCTCTTCTGATGCATAATTTTTCTTGATTGTAGCACTGTTCATAATTATTGCTTCTGTATGGGTTGCTGTGTGTGTCGACATCAAATAGAGATTGATAAAGCCAAAGAGAAGAAGAGCTGCTGGAACCACTCTGTATCCTTGAGAAATAATGTTCTTCTTCTTCTTCTTCTTCTTCTTTTCTCTTCTGCTCGTCCATCTCCATCTCCATCTCCGTCTCCGTCTCCATCTCTTTCTCCTTCTCCTTCTGCTGCTGTTGCTGCTGCTTCTTCTTCTTCTTCTTCTTATTCTTCTTCTTCTTGTTCTTGTTCTTCTTCTTCCTCCTCCTCCTCCTCCTCCTCCGCTTCTTCTTCTTCTTCTCCTCCTCCTCCTTCCCGCCCCCTCCTCCCCCTCGTCCTCCTCCCCCTCCTCGTCCTCCTCCCGCTCCTCCTCCTCCCCCCCCTCGTCCTCCTCCCGCTCCACCTCCTCCCCCCCCTCGTCCTCCTGCCTTCCCCTCCTCTTTCTTCTTTGGAGGATTTGGTTGTACTTTTCTTTTTCAGTTTGATCTACCTGCTTGAGCTTGTTTGGATAAGCTTAAAGCATGTTTGGAAAATAATTTTGGATACACCTGCTTGAGCGTGTTTGGATAAGCTTAAAGCATGTTTAGGAAATAATTTTGGCTAAGCTTAAAGCATATTTGCTGGCGTCATGTGCCTTTGGCGCTGAAGAGATTTGTTAGAGGTTATTTATTTTATTTTTATTTTATAATGCTGGAATTTCCCTAATTTTCTTTGGTTTTTGAGAAATGGTGCTCTCTAAAGTGTTCTGTACAACCAACATTTTTCGTCGTTGAATAGTTACAGAGTTCTATTTGTAGTATAGTGCTACATGTACTTGACAACATTGCTAAACTATCAAGCAACTAAGGCTAATATACTTCGGTGCCATCTTCAGAAAAAGAAAAGATCTACGAAACTCTGTTGAGCAAAAACTCCATTTTAGGATCCATAAAATGGAAGGTTAATAATTTATTTCTCACTCATTTTTAATTACACATTCATACAATAAAATACTCTACATGAAAATATAAATTTTTCTCTAAGAAAATACTATTTAAAACTGTTTTAAAAATTTTAAGTCCACCAAACGGGGCTTAGGTTATTCAATGTGCCCGTCTTTATTATGCATTCAGTTTATTAGTTCTAAAAACTGTATATATACATGTTCATAAATCGGAAAATCAACTAAAAAAATCCAATACGCGAAGCACGACCTACAAAGAAAAATATGTGCTTATATATTCACATTCAAAGTTCAGAATTATCTCCTCCAAACCAATATTAATTTTGTTGCATCCTCTGAACGAACCATTCTTCGTTATTCTCTTGAATTCATTACTATGAATGTTGAGTTAGTGTCCCATATCAGTTCATCTAGCATACAATCCCGGACAACTTCTCTAATTGAAGCTTTAAAATGAAAGATGCACATGTAAAAATGAATTGATAAAACCTTATTAATTGCACACGTTCTGGCATATCTGGGTTGAAGATGGAACGCATGGTTGCCAAGTAAACATTTCCGCAATCAAGTGCGGCCGAGATAATTAAACAAAATCCAGAACCGCTCAAAAACTACACCGTTTTTCTTCATTTTCTCCGCAATGACATTCAAAACTCCACTAGCATCCTCAGCAGCAACAATAGCACTTGATTTACCTATCCACCACTTCCGAAACCAATTCTTTATCAGATGATGGTGATGATAATATAAGTGAATTGGTTTTTTGAAACTTTTTCAAATATTATTCTCAAACAAAGCAAATTAAAATCATGTAGATCAATCAAACAATAATCGTAAGCAAAATAAAGATAAATAAAGGAGTAGACATAATTGCAACAATCCACTTCCTCTATTACAAAACTTTTCGTCACGAGTAAGGCCTTTTTACTAGGGGTGTGCATTTTTTTCTCGAAACTAGTGGAACCGGACTGAAACCGAATTGAATTGGTTGGTTCAGCACCAATTGCTTTATTAAATGGACTGATTTTGAGACCATGCATTGAGAATCAATTTGTTCCGATCTGATTCTTGGTACAACCTTAAGAACAATAACGAATTCTACTCTCCCTAATTCCTCTTTTCGTTGATGTATTGCGCAAATATGAACCAGTTAATTAACACTAGACCATAAAATTATCTCACTTCAAAATTTCACCTTTCATACGCTTTTTTTTTTTTTTTTTTTACAGAAAAACCTAATGAGTAATCAACATTTAAATCTAAATACTTTTATAAATATTTTACAAAAATTCATAACTTTAATGCAACCCAATAGAAAAAAAAAAGTGTATTTTTAGTTTAATCTTTTGTAAGAACTCAAATATCTCATTGTTTTAGTGGTCGATCATCAGAATTAAGATTGTCTCCTTGAAGATTAGTAAAGATAATCAGGTTATAAATACTACATGCATTTTTTAATATAGACCATTGTATTAAGTCTTAAGAATTAATTTTTTTATCTAGACTATACCATGTGTTTAGTAGTGTATCATTTTTTATACCTTATTAATTGATCCTGAGCGTTGGAGTGTATTTCTAGTTGTTTTCTTTTTTATTTGATTTTTATATTATTAGATTAAGAATGATAGTTGTTTCGACTTGATTTTTATCTATTTTAATTTGAAAGTAGTTTCATATTTTATTTTCATAAATTTTCAATATAAAGAATAGGACTGTATAGGACCAAACTAGAACATGTTGGTTTCGATTATATGTTATTGTTAGATATGGAACCAATGGTTCAATATTAGGAGTGGCTTGTGTGTAGGTTGGGATTAATACTTTGATTATGACTATACATCTACAATGGTATCTAAGAGAGAATGACACTTTAATAAATAATAATAAAGGATAGCTCAAGTGTTGGATGATTTTTTATTTTTTTAATCAAGATGACGTTCTAAAAGTTGTGTTCAATAAACAAAGTTTTTACAAGATGGAGATGTATAGAAGAAATATTTGCAGTGTAGATTCAATGATTGGCTCAAAATATTTCTCACAAGAATGCTCTTCAAAGACTTGTTACTATTTGCAAAATGGAATCAATTTATAGAAAATAGTTTGCAAAACTTTTTGACAATTTGGAAGAGGGTTCGGTCGATTTGTCTAAGTTTGGATGACCCAAAAATGTAGCCAATGGAAAGTAAAGGGTCAAAGTCAAAAGGCTCAAATTCAAACACTTAAAGTTTGATCGACCTATCTATCAATCAGTAGACGAACCAACCGATCATCTGGTTTGGCCTCATCCGAACAACTTTGAAAAACTTAGTTTTTTGGAACAACTAATCATTTAAGGATAAATGATATTGTAGCAATTCGATATAAGTTCAAATCTCATTTCATACCAAATGTTGATTTTAAAAAAGATAAACGATTGAAAATCAAATTTAACTTGATCAAAATATTTTATGCAAGTAATGTCAAAATGAGTTTGATGTATAAAATTGTTTTTGAGCTTTTATTATTGATTGCTAAAAATCGAAGCACTTGTACTTTTACATATGGTCTAAATGCCTAATCATTGATCTTTTCTAAATTTGGCTCTTAAACTCTCATCTGAAAGATTTTGTCTTGATTGCTTGGAAGGCATGATTTCGATCTTAACTTTCTTTATAGAGCACGATTTGTAATGATAGTTTTGATATTAATCTTTTGACCATGGTCGATTTATCAATGAAGGCTTGAAAACTATGATCACTTCAAATCAATTGTTAGTAAATAAAATTAACTTATTTGTCATGACCAACAATTTCTTCCTTTTTTTATTATGATAAATAAGATGGTTTGAAAAGTAAGATCGACAATTGATAAGGAATAAAATGCTCAAATTTTTGACATACATTCCCTAATCTCTTAAAATTATTTTCCTTGCCAAAAATGCAATATCATGATTTTAAATTATAATCTTGCAGTCATCACAATATCAATTCGAAGCATATTACAAAATCACCTATTTTCAGTTTAAAGCATATTGCAATAAAGAATACTGAAAATCGCCAATTTTTCCCCTTTTTGCATAAGCAATAAAGAGCAATGCATATGAGAGAAAAGATTTGACATTAACGATCAAAACAATGTGCCAAAATGTACTCGCGAATTTTTTTTATCCATAATCATCACATTTATATCAAAAGTACATGTTAAACCGTATGTGATGAATTACAAATGCATAATCATGGTTCCAAAATACATAGAGCTTAAAATACAAAATGCTAAAACTACTAAATTGTAATCTAGTAATCTGGAGGAAGCGGAGGAGGAAAGAGCGAATCAAAACGAGCATTTAAGGCCTCTTGAGATACAAGCACCGGATTTCGTAGACCATGCGCCGTTGTTTGCAAACCCCCGATGGTGGATGTGAGTGAATCAATATGATCATGCAATAAGTTATAGTGATCCTCAAAGAATGTGAAGTCAGAGGAAGGAGATGGCTTACTTGAGCTCGAGATGTCACGAGCAGGGATTGAAATAGGAGAAGTTGGTGCATCTTCTTCGTTGTCATCACCTCCCATTTCTTCGTCACCTTCAAATGGTAAAGTAAAGGGCCCGACTCCCTATCAAAACTTAGTTCGGCACCCATTATCCTTGTTCTTTCACAATTTTCATTCTACGAAAGGTGCTAATGTCAATAGTGCTAGTACGATGTTAGCTAATGGAAACCTCATCACACCAAGGCACATTAAAATATTGAAAAATCTTTGTAAGAAGCATGTTGCAAGGTAAAGGAAGAACCCTAGAGGCTGAGTGGGCATTGTTCATGTGATCATGACAATGAAGGAAAAATTAAACTTACGTCAACCATGAACTAGTCGAGAAGAAAATGTTCAAAAAGATTAACTTCATCTAGATGGCCTTTTCTAGGAACGATGACATGAGCAATTATATTATGTACAACTTTGCAAGGTAGAGTGAGTTGATTTGATCTAAATTTTACGGAATTTTGAAGGGTTTTACAGGTAACTTACTACAAGCTATGGTCAGGTTGTAACCTTCAAAAGAAGAGTAATCATATGAAAATATACTCTATTTTTACAATCCTCGAGCTCAAGAAACGTATGAATGAGGCTCTTATTGTTTTTTTATCCTCTTTCCTTCAAGAAAACAAGTTATAACCATTCCTAGAATATAGTTCATGTTTTTGTAAAATTCTTTGACAAGATTCGAGTAAACTTTTTCTTATAAGGTGAAAATAGAAACCTGTTGCCTCTTCCCAAGTCAAAGCAAAGATTTCGAATTTTCCTTTCTTGCCCTCCTCATAGTCCTTCTTAGGCGGGTATGTTTGCAGTCTGGCGTAAAATGCCTTTCTTGGCCACATCGATAGTATATATTCTCTCTAAACCAACATTCTCATCTATGGGCCTTGTTACATTTAGGGCATGGAGGAATAATCTTATTTGGTTTGCTTGATCTTGACCCCCAACATGTGTTGGCCTTCTTGTTTTGTCCAAATCCTTTCACCATGTTCGACTCATTCTACTTTTGATTCCCAAAGTATTTATTATTTTGCTCGGCATCCTATTCATTCCCAGTCAATAGGAAATTGATTAAGCCGTTATAATACTTCACTTCACTATAGGTTGTGGTAAGTGGAATGCCACGATTCCACCAATCTCTGGATGCAATCTTAGTTCGAACCTCCTAGCCTTCTTTGTCTCAGTGTCCACAAAGTGTGGGGCATACCTAGAAAGCTGTCTAATTTCCTTTCTTAATCTTCAAGCGGCATCTTTCTCTATTTTAGTTGCGGAAACGCTACCTCTCTCCGATACCTTAAGGATTGGGAAAAGTACCTTTTCATTAGTTTTTCTTTGAGTTGTGCCCAAGTCATAGCATGTTGTTGTGCTTCTGTTCTAGTGCACGAAGTAGACTCCCACCAATGGTCTACTGCATCAATGAACATAAATTCGGCATATGATACTTTCTGGATGTCAATACATTCTATGTGCTTGAAGATATGTTCTAATCCTCTTAATCACTCATCAGCTGCCAAATGATAAGCTCTGCTTTCAAAGGAATGAGCTTGAAATGGTGGAATTTCTCTACAATTAAACTTGTGTTGTTGGCACTAGCCAGTACATGTTGTCTACCATGGTTGTGCAATGCTTCATAAGATCCATGAACATAGCTGCTTGGTCTTGTTGTCGTGCCATTTTCTTGAAATCAACAAAAAATAAATCTTGTCTTAGAAATATTAGACAACGCAACTTAATATATTAAGTGGGAAAATGAAATCTCCTCAATATAAGAAATTAGGATATACAATCGATTGAATAAATAAATCTTAAATAAAAAAAGGCATTTTCTTTCTGAAGGGGAAGGAAAAGGAAAACATCATTGAGCAAAGAAAATAAAATCCAAATTTCTAATCCTTATGAATCTAGCGGATCTTCTTTGGTGGAGCCTTGTCTTCTGAGGAGTCTTGTGCCTTGGGCACAAACTCTATTCTCATTTCGACCCATGGCTCAGGTTGTGGCTCAAGATTATCCTCTAACTCCAACCTGAAGTCAGCCTCATGCTCTGATTTAGGCTCTTCCTCTAGGTTTGACTCATATTGAGGTTCAAGCTCGGGCTCGGCCAATCTCTCACCTTGTCTACGAACTCATCTTCTCCTTCGATTGTGGTAGTAAGCTCTCACTCTACCTATCTAAAAGGGTTTGATAATATAACTCAATCATGTATGGGTATTCTAGTGGGTTTCCTTCTAGCATCTTGTCCATAACCACAACTTCTATATCTCTCCATTAAGGTGGAAGTAAGTGTAGAAAGTTCTGCATAGACTCGATATGCGTGATCTCTAGTCCCACATCCACAGTTGCAGTCTATCTTTCATAGATGTCTTGAACATGCTCGACAAGTTGACGAGTCGGGTAAGTCACATAATTCTCATAGGGTTGAATGATGGACCTTTGGTTCAATGCTGCCAAGCTGTTGTCCTTCTAGCGGTCTGATAATTTATAGCCATGTCTATCACATATGTATCCAATTATGATAGATTTATTTTGTTATCGATATCGTATTATATATTATGCTCGTGGTTTTAATACAAAGGTTAATCAACGTACTGTGGTGAACATTAAAACAAAATAATATGTATAACATAATTTATTCTAGACTTTACGTTATGATCACTTCACGAATTCAAGCTTAAATGATCCATAAATCATGCTCGAAAATAAAATGGAACATAACATTTTATTTTGTACATCGGATCGTTGGACGGTAATTGATTGATGAGTGTTAAGTGTCATGTGTCTTATATTAATATTTATTTAAGATTTAGATAAAATGTCATCACTTATAAAATCATTAAGAAAACATGTAAGCACTATTTTTGCTTATTACGCAAAATTAGATTATTATTTTTTTCCCTTTGTCACAAAAACTAAAATAAAAATGCTAGAGCAACACGCGACTCTAAATTCGTATCCAAATCTATAAAAAATCAAACAATAGTAAAGGAACAATTCGCTTTGTGCTCACCGCACAACTGCATGCTTTAAACTTGTAATGGACTGTTTTTCCTTTACTCAGTTTTCAATGTGGACTAGGAAAAGAAAGCAATAACAAGAATAAAGTTATTTGAACAATCTTTGTTGACAATTCATCTATCGTCAATATTCGCGTTGTTGATTTAAAAAACAGTTTTTAAAATAAATTATGTAAATTCCTGCTAACTTATTATCAATCATGGTTTTACATGTAATATGTTCGTAATAGCAATAACAAAAAGTCAGAAACACATTTCTTCACCTGGACAAACGAATAAAGTTTCAATCAATAAATGAACAGCACGCTTTTCTTTGACTCTTTGTAATAATGAACCAGTTAAGCTTAAAAGTTCATTTATTTATAAGCAAATGATACGTTTAAAATATATTATCCTATTAGTTAAAATTAGAAATAAGTAAGCTTAAAAACTCATTTATTTATAAGCAAATTATACGTTTAAAATAAATTATCCCGTTAGTTAAAATTAGAAATAAGTAATTTGCTTATTTTAATAGTAAGGTATGCAGGGCCGGCCCTGGCCCAAGGCTACTAAGGCAGTGGCCTTGGGCCACAAATTGTAAGGGGCCTCAAAAAAAAAAAAAAAAAAAAAAATTGAATCTGCCCAAAAAGCCCAACCCACTGGAGCCTAACCAACCAAAACCCCAGCCCAAAAAGCCCATTAGCCCAACCAAAACGGCAAAACCCCATCTAACCTTCATTTTACGGATTGGACTCTGGAGTTTGCCCTCGTCTTCGATTCTTCCTAGTACCTTCTTCAAGAAATCGCAGTTCCTTCTTCAAGAAATCGCCTCTCCTCTCGCCTCCTCTTCACCCTCTTCTGCTCTTCACGAATCACAACTTCACCACTCACCAGTCACCAGACAGCCTGCCTCTTCGCCCGTTCGTCGCCAGCCTGCTGCCACCATTCGTAACTCGTAAGTTCTCGGCTTCTTCAGACTTCAAGGAATCTTTAATTTATTTTGATTATTTGATACTTTAACACTTAGTTTCTCTTTTAACTGTTATGATTATTGTGAAATCTGAATTTGGAAATTTGAAATTTATTGGAGTCGGAAAATTCAGATTTGGCATTCGGCAATTTGGCATTCAGTGATTCAGATTGCATGTTTTATTTTTGTTGTAGCCTTGTACGATTTGAGTTTATTTGATTTTTTGTTGGAATTGATTGTAGGATTTTTAGTGGTTCTGTCATCTGTGGCTGTGGGATTTGAGTTTATGGATGGAATTGCCGAATTGGGATTCAGATTTGATGTTTTATTTTTGTTGTAGCCTTGTATGATTTGAGTTCATTTGATACTTTGTTGAATACTTGAATTTATTGTGCGTTTTTTGGTTGCTCTGTCCTCTGTGGTTGTGCCTGGGGCCTGTGTGGGATTTGAGTTTATGGATGGAATTGGGATTCAGATTTGATGTTTTATTTTTGTTGTAGCCTTGTATGATTTGAGTTCATTTGATACTTTATTGAAATTTGAATTGATTGTGGGATTTTTGTGGCTCTGTGGCTGTGCTTGGGGCTTGTGGGATTTGAGTTTATGGGTGGAATTGGGATTCAGATTTGATGTATTATTTTTGTTGTAGCCTTGTATGATTTGAGTTTATTTGATACTTTATTGCAGCTCATTTCTGGAGAATTGGAGAAGTTTGAGAATTTTTAGACACGTCAACCAGGTTCTATTGCTCTTTGTTTATATGTCTACTAGAAAATTTGAATCTGGATATGCCAAAAGAAAAAGGAAACAAAAGGTTGAACAATTGA
Organism: Fraxinus excelsior; assembly: GCA_019097785.1. Taxonomy (NCBI): domain Eukaryota; kingdom Viridiplantae; phylum Streptophyta; class Magnoliopsida; order Lamiales; family Oleaceae; genus Fraxinus; species Fraxinus excelsior. The sequence continues at coordinate 22,459,492 of CM032631.1, read as the reverse complement.
TTAAATCTCAAGAGGGAGCACTTGACAAGTTTTTTAGTAACAATAAACGAATACATAACGAAGACGTAGTCATTGAAGAAGAGTTTAATGAGAATGATAATATAAAAAATACAATTGAAGAAAAAGATTATTTGATCAATGAAGAGGTATCTACTGATAGAGATAATGTTTTTCCCCTTGACCTTATTGATCCAGCAAATTGGGGAAATATGAATGGCAATTTAAGAGATTTAATTGTAATGAAAGGTCCTATAAGAGAGAATGATGTGAATTTTCCGAAAGATGTAGCAAATCGACACTTCTCATCTACACATTACGTTCGACGATTACCTAATGGAGAGAAGCATGATAGAAAATGGTTGATATATTCAAAAAGTTTGGATAAAGTATTTTGCTTTTGTTGTAAGCTATTCAAGAACGAGGGAATCCGATCTCAATTGGCACATGATGGAGTAAGTGATTGGAAAAATATTGGTGAAAAGATTAAAATGCATGAAGTAAGTTGTGACCATTTCAATAACATGAATAGATGGATTGAAATGGAACTAAGATTTGAAAAGAGTGAAACAATTGATAAAAGTGTGCAAGAACAAATCAATAGAGATAGAGAACATTGGAGACAAGTATTTTTGAGAATAATATCTGTGGTGAAAACTCTTGCTGAAAATAATTTAGCATTTCGTGGAGATAATGAGAAGATATACCAAGAAAATAATGGTATCTTCTTAAGCATAATTCAAATGCTTGCTGTGTTCGATCCCGTAATGCAAGAGCATGTTCGTCGAATCCAAAATAAAGAGATTCATTATCATTATCTCGGGCACAAAATTCAGAATGAGTTGATACTTATGCTAGCAGGTGAGATAAAAAAAACAATCATTAAGAAACTCAAAAATTCTAAATACTTTTCTGTTATACTTGATTGCACTCCCGATACGAGTAACGAAGAACAAATGACTATAGTATTGAGGTGCGTAGATATTTCAGCAAGTCCAGTAAAGGTTGAAGAATTCTTTTTAGGGTTTTTATCGGTGGATGATACATCTGGTAAGGGACTTTTTGAGGAACTTGTGGGTGCTTTGAATAATCTAGAACTTGATATTGATGATATAAGGGGTCAAGGCTATGATAATGGTGCTAACATGAAAGGAAAACATAAAGGAGTCCAAAATAGACTATTACAACTAAATCCTAGAGCATTCTACAGTCCTTGTGGGTGTCATAGTCTTAATCTTGCACTTTGTGATATGGCCGCTTGTTGTTCAAAAGCTGCATCTTTCTTTGGGGTGGTGCAACGTTTATACACTTTATTTTCGTCATCTACTAAACGGTGGAAAATTTTCAAAGAGAATGTAAATGGTCTTACCCTTAAGCCTTTGTCACAAACTCGTTGGGAAAGTCATATTGAAAGTGTTAGAGCGATAAGATTTCAAGCTCCACAGATAAAAAAGCTTTACTTCAATTGACAAATGTTGATGATCTTAAGACAAAAAGTGAGGCAGAGAGTTTGGTAACACATGAAATTGAGAATTTTGAATTCTTGCTTGGAATGATTATTTGGTATGAAATGTTGAATAATGTTAACAGAGTAAGCAAACTTTTGCAAGCGAAAGACATGCATATTGATGTTGCTATAAACCATTTACAAGGGCTCATTTCATTTTTCAAAAGTTATAGAGAATCTGGGTTTGAAATGGCCATGGTTGATGCTAAAGAGATTGCAAGTGAATTAGAAATTGAACCGATATTTTGTGAAAAAAGGGTTATACGTAGAAAGAAACAGTTTGATGAGATTTCTTATGAAGAAATAACACAAACAGCTGAAGAGTCTTTTAAGATCAATTATTTCATATATATAGTCGATCAGGCTCTATCTTCACTTCAGAATAGATTTGAGCAATTTCAAAAGTATGATGACATTTTTGGATTTTTATTTGATGTGAAAAGACTTAAATCTATTGATGATGATAAATTGAAGTGTTCATGCATTAACATTGAAAATTATTTGAAGCATAATATGGTTTCTGATATTGATGGGGTAGAATTATATTCCGAGTTGAAAGTTTTAAGGGAATCGATACCTGCAGAAATTATTGGAGCAATTGATGTGTTGGATTACATTAAGAGAATGGACTATTGTTTTGCAAATGCTTGGATTGCTTATAGAGTATTATTAACTATTCCTGTCACAGTTGCCTCTGCTGAAAGAAGTTTTTCAAAGTTGAAGTTGATTAAGTCTTATCTTCGATCAACCATGTCACAGGAGCGATTGAATGGATTAGCTTTGATTTCTATTGAAAAAAATGTGTTGGAAAAACTTGATTTAAGTAGTTTGATTACTGATTTTACATCTCAAAATGTGAGAAGGTTAAATCTTATGCTAGCCTAATCTCTCGGGTTGTGAGAGAAGTTTTAACTTGCTACTATATTTTTTGAATTATATAAAGTCTTTTTATTTAATATAAAAGTGTTATTTATTTAAATATTTAAATTTTGCTCCACTTGTGAAAAAATGATTATGTTAAAGGGCCTAATCTCAATTAGTCGCCTAGGGCCTCTGAATTCTCAGGGCCGGCCCTGAAGGTATGAATTACTTTCGATTTTTTTTTTTAAGTAATAGAAAAATAAGTTATTAAAGAAAACTATTTGGAATTAAAAGTGACTTCACATTATCTAGGCTTAGCCAAACAGGCTCAGTTATGTAAAAATCATCTTAAAAGAATTATACAGTCCTGATTGAATTTGAAATCGTGCCTTAACTCATATTAAACTGAAAATAAAATAAAGGGTACTGCATGGATCCAACTAAAAAATCAAATGATGATATGCAAATCATGAATCAAATCAACAATTAAATTTTTTTTATCAAAGATTCAAAATAGTACTAGTTAGTCATTTGTTGTACTACTCTTGCTTCTCTTTACCTACGATGGAAGGTGCGTTCAATTTTTAGATAAGCTGGAATCAGGTCATAATCAAGCGACCTTCACATATAAGACCTGAGAGAAGATAAAAAAACACTTAGATAAACCACTTAAACAAATAACTAATACTAAATAAACGAAAATAGAAAAAAAAATAATGTTTGAATTAGTGTCAAGAAAATTAAACTAAATTCACTCTTCGATAATGACGTCAAAAACTTGTTCACGAAAATATATTTCGAATAAAACACACTACAAGTGTACGGTTCATTGACAAATAATTAAGTGGACTTTTTGAATTTGAGTGTCGTCCCACAATGATTGATTAATTCTAATTCTATTTATCGTGAACTTAACCGAAACAATAAAAATGAGAATGTTTGTTTTAATTAATTTATAACTAAGTTACTAATGCGGATGCGATTATGAATGCTTAACTAGACCGAATAAAATTTATGTCGAATGCAAGTTGAAGTTTTTTTAATATATGATGAATGTAGGATCATGAATCTCTTTGTAATAATCTTTTAAAACCTAGTTCTACACTTTGACATACAATTGAAATATTGAAGAATCAATACTTCTAAATTATTTAACAGTCTCTCTTGAGTAAAGTCAAACATATTCTAATATGTGATCCGACTATATCTCTATGACGGATGCGAACATACAAGAATGCATGAGTTTTTGTGAGCACTTAAAGATTCACATAGGGCATAGCGGTATGTTTCTATCTCCTGTCAGATCTTATAATGATTTATACCGTGTTGAACATATTCCACTTCTTTCAAATGCAATAAATAAGCTACCACACTAACACAATTACGTATACAATAATTATGGAAAAAAATGAAATTCATATAAATCATTCAAACATCCCAAAAACGGGTTTCTATGTCAAAGATGTAAAACTAAAATTTAAAAATCATATTACATAGTTTATCTAACCCTAGTACAAAAATAACATAGCCTAGCTTAGTGAAAAGAAGAAAATCAGAAAAATAAACATCACCAATTCAATTCTTGAGTTTAATCTACACTTCATTATTTCTCCCCTTGTTTCTGCCTCTCTTTTCTTCTAAACTCTTGTGATTCTCCTCCTTTGCTTTCCGGATGGCTCTAGGGTCTAAATACGCGACTATGATATTGTTTTCATAAGTCATTCAATCGAATAAGGAAACCAGAAATTCACGTCAAATTTTTTAACTATGCAACAACATAGTAGACTTCAAAGTGGCTATGAGGTTCCCTGAATTGACTCTATGTGACCGCATGGCTTTTTGTGCTATGCGATCACATAGATTGACAACTTCCAATTGCTTGCGTTTTGGTCCTCGAACTCTATTTCGCCAATCTCGACCTTTTTCCAATATTTCATTTCAATGCTCAATTGGTCATCGACAACTTCATGTTTCCAACTCCTCTTCCATGTCATCTTTCGACTATCTGCAACTTGGTCCCTAAACTTTGATTTTCTTTCGTTTTAGTCATTTTTCACTTATTTCTCATATTTTCTGTCACATTCATCGCGTTGTCCTGTAAAACACAATTTACATAGAATTAAACTATATTTCCCCAATTTAAATGCTTTAACTGCCATGCATTTAATTACGCTAACCTAGTCTAGTCCATGTCAATTACGTGTTTGCCTTTAAAAATATATTGCGACAAATTATATTAAAAGTTTAAGTTATGTTTTGTTGCTTAATCTTATTAGGGCTAGTAGTCACATAAGTCTCGATTTAGTTAAGATTTCTAGTTTTATCGGATGCTCAATACCGTAAAATTAATTATTAAATTATTGAAGTTGTGAAAATTATTATAGTAATATTAGGCTTGTTTGGTAGCTTATAATTAATCATGAATATTAGGATCGAGAATAAATTAAATTGGACAAGGACAATCAAGTTAGAGTAAATAAAAGACAAAAAAAAAAAAATAATAATAATAATAACTGTTATTGTTGAACTGTAGAGTAACTTCATTCATTATTACCGAATTTGGCTTGTGGAATTAAAATGTGTTTTGAAACTATTCCACTTAGTAAATTTTCCCATTTATCCTAATCCTAACAAAATACTTACTGGAAGAGTTTGAATAAATGGTTAGTTAATTAGTATTTTATTTTATTTTATTTTTTGTTGCATTAGGATAAACCACACTCTCTCTCTCTCTCTCTCTCTCTCTCTCTCTCTCTCCCAAAAGAAGTCCACTGCTATTGGAATTCCTCATGCACCAGTTTTTACTCACTCCATCTTCATAATTTTAGTATTCCATTCCTTTTTTTTTTTTGACCTTGATAACATAGCAACAGTTTTTTTTTTTACCTTGATAACATAGCAACAAGAATATATACATATAGATCATATTGTAAGAAGTAAATCTCAAGCAAAAGGACACGGTGCTCAAAAGTTCACATTTTTTTCAAAACATGTATAAATGTGATTATATGTAAAGTATAATATGTTTGGATTTAATGTGTGTGTGTCTATGAAAAACCCAACCTGGAGGGGGTCGATGGTGCTTTGATGTGAACTCCAAAAATTTTAAGTCAAGTTTTGTTCAACTAATTGTTTAAACTTCTGATAATATTTTAATTTAGTGTTGAAATAAGGAAGTTCGACCCAAACTACACCTAGAGAGGGATGAATATGTGATTATGCGGAATTAAAACTTAATAATTAATTAGCAACAAGTCACTATTAATTATATCTAGATGGTTAATCAAATAATTCAATTTTTTCTATGTTGAATTACCACAGTTATGAAAACAATAAACAAACACAAGGAATGATCAAGAAGAAACACCAATTGGGTAAAAATTTCGGACACTTTGTCAGTCATAAATCCACTATAAACAAATAATGAACTTACAATCCGCTAAATACGACTACCACTAGTACTGTCTAACCCCCTGACTGCAATTCCCACAACTCTCCTGGATTGCTCTGCACCAATTCCCAGCTACAGTTTTTAAAGCCCTCCTGAATTGTGCTCTCATGCAATAATTTCCGACTTTATGAGTTCGTCTATCTCACGTGGATCAATGAAGAACTTCACGTTCTTCAACAACTAAAACTCCAATTACATTCCATTAATCTTCAGAATGAACAAGAGAGTCCGTTGGAAGTGTGTCAACGGAAAGATACGGAAAGAATGGGTAAACGAATCTAGGAATATGCACTAGACTCGATATGAGATCGGGTGTGATCTTAACCATCTTACCCCGAAGAACAACCCTAAAGGTCGATCCACTAACATTATTATTGTTAGCGCAAAATTCCTGAACAAGAAGACTATGAGGAGACGTCAACTCTACCAACTATAACTCCCAACCCCGAGAAGTGAAAATAGCAGCGAGCTAAAGTGACATGTCAAACATAATGACCTCAAGTTCAAATAAAACGTGCCTAACGGAAAATTACGACCCAAATGTGTCTTGGGCAACAATAGAAATGAACCTAGTGTATGAAATAGAGGTACAAGGTTTCGGAGCAGTAGTACGAGCCCTCTTAGGCAACATCTGAAATATGTAAAACCAACACATCAAGACCTCAATTGAACACAAAATGCATGAAATACATAAGACGCATGAACCCTGGCATGGATGCACAGAAGGATGTCGTGATGCCTAGACGTAGGTGACGTGATGAAATGACCTGTGCCATGACGGCATGCCTCGATGACGTGACGTCACCTTGCGGTGTCAACACCAGATGAAGATAAACGACACCAACACACCAAACCAACAATCCTAACATGAATGAGGTTTGCCCTAGAAACATTAAACATAGTCAATAACGAAAAAAATTATATCGAAAACGTGGCGTGAGTGATCAAGCCAATAAGTCCAACCACATTTTCAACCAAAAACTACCAAGACCAACACAACTACAAACCAACAACCACTACGAACTCAATCTACATCAAATGCTAAGCCTCCATCACCACACAAAAACTAAAAATTCGAAAAAAAGAAATAAAATATGCCATGTTCATTTAAACCAAACAAAAACCCAAAAAAAAAAAAAAAAAATCACCAAAAGATGCAATGGGAGTTGAAATTAAATGGAAACCACCAAACATGGAGTGGAGATGAATAATGCAACCAAGAACATCAAAAACCACCAAATAAAATGCAAAAATTCGACAAACTAGGGTTTCGGCCCTTACCTCGAGAATTTGAGAAAAATGGATTGAGTGGAAATTCGACCCAAAAATTGATGCTTGATGATCAATTGACGGTTAATTGTACAATTTTGAAATGGGTGGCGAAATTTGAAGTAAAGATGAAAAGGAAGTGAAGAAATTTTTAAAAAATGCGAGAAAATGAACGTTAAATTCAAACATACGGGCTGTCGCTCGAGCAAGAGGCGAGCGAGATAGTCTCTGCTTCTATTGCTCGAGCGTAAATCAATGATAAGTTGGCGAAAAATCTTTGAAAAAAACAACACTGAATTTTTGAAAATAACAAAAAATAACGCCCCTTTTTTAATCACGTCCTCGACATACAGATGAATTCAAGCATGCATGTGTTCAGAAGTAATGCATTGTCAAAAAAAATTTCTCACGCGCTCAAATCAAGTTCAAATAGAGTTAAATGTATAAGTGACTCACCTGTGTTAAGTGCCACAATTTTATCGTGAACACGACTTCAAATACTAAATTTGTGAGAAAGGATATGTGAAGATCACTATTAAATAAGTATTTTTTCTTACTAATGAAAATCAAACCCATAAGTTTATTAAAACCTTAAAATGAGCTCAATTATACGTATATTTTTCTTTTCTCCCCCAGAATTTGAGCATATAATATTTATGTAATTTTTCTCAAATATTGTATGTTATGTGCATACTCTTGTCCATTAAGTGACTAAAATGATCCATGTAACGAGTTTTGGGTCAGTTAATCCAAGTTAGTTGACCATAAGCATGAAATTATGATAAACCCATCGGGTTTAATAACTCGAGTCAAATAGGTTTCGAAAAAGAGTATAAGACCTTTTTTATAAATATAGGGGGGCGATATATGAGCTTAGGTAATCTAAATGAAGGTTAATTCACGTTCAAGGTCACCTTACCAACAGATGACGGCAATCCCGAATCTCATACATGTGGTCCAGACTCACTCACAAGATCATAGTGTGTACTGTGCAAATGGTACATGACGAAACATATATTCAGTATTCCACATAAAACATAACCCAGTAATGGAAACAACAATACCAATCAGATGAATGCATACTCGGTTACAAATGCGATGTTTAAGAACACCATGAAATATCTAGTAGCACAGAAACATAATTTAACTTTTTTTTTCGATAATAAAAAAACAAAAAGCCTTTTTAAAAAAAAGTAAAAAAGAAACACAAAACAAAACACAACTAAGTAAGATGCATGCAAGAATGAATGGAATAAATGAACTGCACATACATGCACCTAAGTATCTAATCAAAGAGATACATGGATGCTCTTACCTTTAAGAGCATGATCAATCTCACGACCTTTCAAGTCACTTTTTTTAACCCAAACCTTCTTAGTAGTAGAAGTGATTCTAGCTAGCTGAATCATAATCTCAGTTAAATGGCTAACCTAATTTGCAAGGAAGCTAACCTTGCCAGAGATATCCTGAATTTTACTTCTAGTTGTGAGTTTGCGACACCTATGCCTTATGTGTCCCACCGCACCACAATGGTGGCAGGTGAGAATGAACTAGGTTCAAACCTGCTTGAAGGTTAATGTCAATTTATAGGACGAGTGATCCTCCGTTGTCTAGTAGATCTTGATCCTAAAACATTCTTGCCCTTGGGTTCAGGATTAATAATATTTCGAGCTTTGTAGGTGGCTAGGACAAACGTGGTCTTGGAAGTACTAGGAGCAGTATTACCATTTTGAATGTATCCTAGACCATGCATATTACCAGTAGGCTTGTTCATCCCTAACACATTATCAAGTTTATGAGTACCACTCATGAAAGAATGAAGTTGAGTATTAAATTTTTCAAGATCACTTGTTAAGGATTTAACTTTGGCTTCTATGTTCTCATTATTAAGCTTCAACTTACTCAGATTTTTGGTATAATCATGAAAGTCATCTATGAATTTCTCTCTCTCTCTCTCAAGTTCATCAACCTTTTTTTAGAACAACTTTATTGACCTTCTTGATTTTAAGATTCTACTCAAATAACTTATGATAAAACTTATGAATATCTGACTCATTCTCAGAATCTTCCTTAGATTTTTCACTTTTTTCATTATTCTCTGTCGGTTCACTTTCCTTATCAGATTCAATCTTAGCTATAGATGTAAAGGCCATAAAATTTTGTTTATCCTCCACCAGAGTTATTACTTTGAACACTCGAATTTGATTCATCATCACTCATGACATCTAACAGACTGGGTTTTCTTAATGAAAGTCCTAGGGCTATTCTTCTCACGCTTATCTTTTGAGAATTACTAGGGACATCATTTTCCACTCTTGAGGCTTTCTCATATTCCTCATCACTTTCTGAAATTTTTTAACAAAATAAGTTATTTTGTTGTCCCTAAGGGTTTCATCATTAGTCGACTCACTTTCTTCTTCCCTAATAGTGTTCATGGCTATATATTTAACCTTTTTCGGCTGAGATATGGTGAGTTCATGGGTTTGGGGAGATCCTACAAGTTCTTCTATTGTAACTGCATCTAAGTCCTTACTTTCTTCAATCGCAATGATCTTAGGTCTAAACCTTTCAGGTAGGGATCTAAGGAATCTTCTATCAATTTTAGACTTAGGGATCTTTTCACCTAGGTAAAAACTCGAATTTACTATATCATTAAGCTTTGCACAAAATTCATCAAACGATTCATCGTCCTTTATTCTAATTTCTTCAAACCTTGATGTTACCATCTGTAGTTTAGAGTTTTAAATAGTTTTAGTTTCCTCGTGTGTGGTTTCTAATATATCCCAAGCTTATTTAGCAGTTTCACATATCGCTACTCTCCTAAACTCTTCAACAGACACAACTATGAACAGGGCATGTAGACCCTTACTATTCCAGTTACACTCAGCTAAATCATCTTTAGTCTAAAGTGAAATATCATTGGGTGTAACTACACCATCAACACTGGTTGAAGGTGCAGTCCACCCAATTTGAATGCTAATCTAAATACGCTTATCCAATACTTTAAGGAAAAGTTCTCATTCTAACTTTCCAATAATCATATTTGCTTCTGTCGAAAAACGGAGGCACAGACAATGACCGACTCATCTAGAATAATATAAGGGTTAAGAAACGAAATGAAATAACAAGGTTCGACCCAAACTACACCTAGAGGGGGGTGAATGGGTGATTATGCGGAATTAAAACTATATAATTAATTAGTAACAACTAACTATTAATTATATTTAGATAGTTAATCAAACAGTTCAATTTTTCCTATGTTTAATTACCAGTTATGAAAGCAATAAACAAACACAAGGAATGATCACAAAGAAACCCCAACTGGGTAAAAACTCTGAACATTTTACCAGTTAGAAATCCATTATAAACAAATAATGAACTTACAGTCCGTCAAACACGACTACCACTAGTACTTTCTGACCTCCTGACTGCAATTCCTACAACTCTCCTAGATTGCGTACCTCTGCACCAACTCCCAACTACAGTTTTTAAAGCCCTCTTGGATTGCGCTCTCATGCAACAACTCCCTGAATTTATGAATTTGTCTATCTCCTATGAATCAACGAAGAATTTCGCATTACTGGAACTTCCGTCACCTTCCCTTGATCTTCTGAACTCTAACAAATGTATAGGAAGTTGCAGTTTTGTATTTGGATTATGGATTTGATGTTTTCATCGCCAAGAACAAATCACAGCATGAAGGTTGAAAGCTAATTTGATGAAGAGGACGTGAAGAATGTATGTTTTCACAATGATCAACCTTGGAATTTACGTTCAGAGACGTTTGGTATGGACCAGACAAAAAACCTTAAAAGCGCGAATTAAAATTTTTCAGATGACACTGTTGCTCGAGCAAAGGCTGGACGACAGTCGAGCGACGGGTTGTCGCTCGAGCGAAAGTTGGGCGACAATGTTACTATTTTTATGTTTGAGCCAAATCATGGCGAAAGTCTAGCGAAATTGCGGCGCCCTTTTTCCTTCTTTTCAATTCTCGAACCATAGACCTAATAAAACTCAATTTCTACGATTTGCAACATACTCCTTGACTTTTACAACATATTAATTTTAAGTCCCTTTTTTTATAGACTTGCCAATTACATTAAAAACCTAACAAGTGTTTTTCAAATGTTTAAAGACTGAGTTGTGTAATGGAAATTTGTTCGTGGTGGATTGGATATTTTGTTGTGGTTTATTTAGTTCAACTGAGTGGCAAGACTAGTGTCTGAAATATTTTCAGTTTCTGTCCTTAAGTTTAAAAATTCACACAGACCAAAATGCTTAGAATTTTTAGGTGATTCCAATTGGAGAATATAGCCATTTAAGTTATCTATATCTCGGATTTGGAATCATGAATTTTGGTTGTGTAAAACTCAAGTTATGGACGTTTTCTCGAGGGCTGCCAGAATGTACCCGAGAATAAATAGCTCCAGTTTTGAAAATAATTTTGACCTCTATCGATTGAATTTGTATATGAAATTTTAATCTGTAATTATCCTGTGTAAGATGTCTACAGTTTAAATTTTGTAATTCTGGATTTCAAATAGTTGTCAATTTATTTCAGAAAGCTTTACAAGCTAAAAATCTAAATTTCTGAAAAAAGATTTCTTTAGTTTTGATAATGGATTCTCTGAAGCCTTAATGCTTCTAGTCGAAGTTAATTTCCACATTCTATGAACAATCTATGTAGAATTTTACAAATTTAAAATCTTAGTAATGTCACGAGTCCCTAGAGCTAGGGGTGTTATAGCTTGGCATCAGAGCGCAGTTTTGCTTTTATGTAGACTTGCATTAAAATCATATTGGTTTAAAATTTTCGAAAATTTTAGAATGAAACAAAATCTCCACTAAATTATGTGTCGAAAATTTTAGAATGAAACAAAATCTCCACTAAATTATGTGTCACCACTGTTCCCTCCTCACGCCATGCTAACCATGAGGTAAATGAAAAATTTGATGAAATTTCTATGTTTCAGATACAATATCACTTACGTTTTGATGGTATTATTGTGTCTATTATGAACTAATAAAAAAAAAAAATTCATGTTAAGTTAAAAGTATGCATTTGAGCATGAAGCGTGGATATTATGTGTATCTAGAAATGTTAAGGATAGACAATTTATGTTTAAAAGATATTAAGAACTTACCTAACTAGACTTTACATATCTGGTATGAAAATATGGCACGAATGATAAGAACATTTAGGAGGATGATTGGACCCAGTCCATAGGTCAGCATTCATTAGACATTACGAGGGGTAAGCTAGACCTGAGGTACAATATGGGTCGGCATATCCAGGAGATTTGGTGTTTATGGCTGGAGATCAGATAATTGGGCCACCTGGTTACCGATCATCAGGCTACATGCCACCTCATTGACACTCTACCCAATGGGTGGCCAGTGATTGTAGAGGAGATCTACAATCGACTTTAGAGGGCCGTCGTACCTATATTACCTAAAGAGATTGATTACGAGACATTTTGCTCTAAACTGAGTGCCCAATGGAACGCAGTATGGAGGGCAGAATAGAGAGATATCGATAGTGATGTACCATTTCCTAGCTTAGATGATGAGTAGTTGTAGGATAGTATTTGCCGGTTCTTCCCCATTCACTTGTTATCTACGTCAAAATTAAGGTTGAATAGGATTTCTCATTTTCAGTTGGTGCACTAGGAACTCTTTTATTTATTGTATTCCTCGTGAATGATCTAGTTAAGTGTTGAAGTCGTGACATTTTAGTTGTCACATAACTATTGTATTTTTAGTTTGTATTTAGTTACAATATTTTGGTTGAAATGTCTAACTAATGAAATGATGTAAAGTTAGACAAGTTAGTGTATTGTACAAGCAAGTGTATTGTCAAGTATGGTAGTTGATAGAATAGTTGGTAGAAATATCTTGTAATATCTATCAAGGTCTGGCCATATATAGAGCCAAGTTGCAAGAAGAAATATGTAGGAAATGTTTAGGAAAATATATATAGAAAATGTAGATATCAAAGTTTTTCTCCTTCTCCTCTGTTCTGGTCTTAAAACCAGCAGAGTTTATATGTTTTTTTTTTTTTTTTGTTTAGTTAAATATCCGTTTTTCTCCACTCCATATCAAAATATGTTTAGATGTTAGAGCTCTTGAAAGAGCTTTTGCAGGTTTAAAATTTCAATAGTGGCATCAGAGCTTCAATGATCTTAGAAGGGACCTGGAGCTGAAAAAAAGGAAGAAGAAGCTGTCAAAATGCTGAAAAAACAGAGAAAATCTGGTGAAAAAAGATACTGAAAAGGGGTTGAATCTGGTATGTTTTAACAAGCATTCAGAGCCGAAAAACTAATATTTGAAGATTAGAGCTGAAAAACTGGTCCTTAGCTTCAAAAAATTGGAAGAAATCAGCTGAAAAATGCTGGAAAAATTGCTGAAAACAGAGAGAAATTCTGTCAAAACCGGTGAGTTCAATGCATATACAGTGAGAGTGATGCAAATACGGTGAGCTCCTTGTAAATCTGGTATATCAGTGTTTTATTTTAAAACCGGTAAGACCCTTTGAAAATGCGGTAAGTTGTGTCAAAGTCGGTAAGCATTGTGCGAATCCGGTAACTTCAAAAAACCAGTAAGTGTGTGTAAATCCGGTAAGTTAAAACTAAAAATTCGGTGATTTCAAGCTTCAACAGCAGCTTCTTCACTTCAAACAAAAAAATCAAAATCAACAAGAAATCAAATTGATGCAAATGGCCTGTTTCAAAAAATCTGATGATGCAAGTGAAGAATTTCTTTGTATGTGGTTGATTCAAAGCTAAAAAAGGTTGACAACTATGACGTAGACATGCAACCAAGAGTGTTTGGATCAAATGGAAAACAAGAAATCTCAAGCTGTGTAGTCACAAAAACAAAAAATGGCCAAAAATATGAAGAAGAATTTTTATTTTTATTTTTTATTTTTTTATGGTTCCCACCAAAATGTCAAGGAGGAGGGTTGAAATTGTGACATTTTGGTTGTCACATAACTATTGTATTTTTAGTTTGTATTTAGTTACAATATTTTGGTTGAAATGTCTAACTAATGAAATGATGTAAAGTTAGACAAGTTAGTGTATTGTACAAGCAAGTGTATTGTCAAGTATGGTAGTTGATAGAATAGTTGGTAGAAATATCTTGTAATATCTATTAAGGTTTGGCTCCATATATATAGCCAAGTTGTAAGAAGAAATGACACGACCCCGCCTCGAGTCACCCTAGTGGAGCTGGACGTGGCGTGCGCCGATGATAAATTCTAGCTAAATGCTGAACCCACCACCAAGGCCACATAGACTGTTCTATGACTGATTGACTAATCAAGGACTACAATATTTTTATAGAAATTTTGACAGGATTTCCCCTAAAATTTTGACAAAACCAACTTGAAAAATCATTAAAACATATGCAAACACCTATACCAAATATTTTGGAAACCTCCAATGCCACCACAACTCAAACAACATGAGACTAAACTAGACTAAGTACTTTTTATTACTACCAAACATTGTGTCCACAAGCATGCATTACATCAATTTTACAACCTTTCGACTAAATGTACCTCAACAAAATATTAGACCAAATGTTTAATAACATGAGTCCTCAAAATATAATACATACTATGAAATGATTAAGATCGTGCAACTAAATGGTGGTTAATCAAGCTCTGACTGCAGCAGACTTTTCAAATATCTCAAATTCAACGGCCTCTTGATAGGAAAAACATGACAAAAGATATGATCTTGTAACTCAGTGAGTGGATAATTTGCAATAACATGTACTTTTCCATTTATATTACTGAAAAATTGGATTTAATTTCTTACACCTTTAAGAAGTACTAAATTCTGATCATCTGTTTAGAACTGAAATATGCTAAAATCATAAAATTCTTACTCTTTATTCGAAATAGCCAATCGTAAAATATGTCAAGTATGGCTAATCTGTTATCAATAAAAATATGTGTAAAGCCGTCATTTCTATAAATTAAAATCGTATTTCTGTATTTGAGTAAGCTGAATTCTATAATCTAGAAGAAACTATTATCTGATATTCGAAAATCTGTGAATCTACAACTGAATAAACATAATATAATTTACTAAATAGTCACACCAATAAGTACCCAATGAATAGCCTTACTCATGTACAGAGTAATCTTGATGTACAAGGCAAAGCCATTCAAATCTGACAATCTGGTCATACGTAAGGAGAACTACCCCAAAGGCTAATCACCCTAGTATATGGCCCAAAGCCTATGTGTGTACGAGAGTGGGTCCCAAAGACCTCTGATAATCTGGTCATACACTTTGGAACCATATTCACATCAATGCAGAGCGGGTAAAATCACCATATAAAGTCATACACTGTGGAAACACATTCATACCGGTGCAGACGGGGGTAAAATCACTTGGGGTACTTTCTGGTGGTTTTAAAATAACTTTAATCGTACTGAAATATGTAATATGAGTATAAAATGCTAGATGAATGATTTAAATGAATTGAATTTAACTTTAAAAGAATTAACTATAAAATCCATTAAATTCTCGAAATCATGCTGTCAAATCGAATATATGAAATAATTAAGTTCTTGATATGATTTAAATTCAATAATTATTCATTTCTGAAAAGTAAGCTTCTCCACTCACAGAGTACGAGCTACAAGCTAGACTGACTAATAAACGTTTCCAATCTATCCGCCATAACCTGAAATACGATATGAATAACCAATTTAACCACTATCGAACCAAGAAACTTTTAATATCAAACGTAATAATAATTAAACTAAATTTGTCGATACTTGACTAAATCTCCCAAATAATTCCTATAATCCAATGGAACTAATTACACTTTCTAGTTCATTCACTAGCATGCACTTTATCAAAATTACTTCCATCACAACCATAAAATAAGTATCCATTTTCCATCTTAGGAAAAACTTGAAATCATACTTCCACCATTACTTTTACATATTGTTCCATCAATACATTCTTTCAAGTGAGTATTTACCAACACAAGCATTTCCCCAAACCATCTTCATTCAAGATCCCAATTTAAAATTTTAGGGTTTGCCCAAAATGATATAACTTACCTTGAATCAAATGGAAGCTAACCCATCAACAAGGTTGAGCTAGAAATCACAAACCTTTCTTCCATTAGAAATTTTCGGACGTGCAAAACTCTAGAAATCCAACATAAATAATCACTTATCTCTAGAAAAAAAAAAGAGGTAAATCGAACTCAAACTTAACATTAACGCTTACCCCTTTTTCCCTTCTTTTTTCCCTTTCTTCTTCTCTGGCCGATTTCTCCGTTCTCTGCGTTAATTAAATGGTGAGGGAAAATGAGAGAATTGTGTGTTGAAATGTCAAAATAGTGGACACCATAAGTCCCTTAACTTCCAATGTTATATAAGTAAGTCCTCCACTTCTAATATAATGCATATAAAACCCTTATATATTTCCAATCATAAAATAAATCCCAAGAAAGTAATTTAGTCCAATTAAGTCCTTATTTACCTTGACTTTGACAATTCCACCTTTGACTTTGACTAATTAAAATTGGTTATAATAAGAAATATGTAGGAAATGTTTAAGAAAATATATATAGAAAATGTAGACATCAAAGTTTTTCTCCTTCTCATATGTTCTGGTCTTAAAACCAGTAGAGTTTATATGTTTATTTTTGTTTAATTAAATATCCGTTTTTCTCCACTCCTCCATATGAAAATATGTTTAGATGTTAGAGCTCTTGAAAGAGCTTTTGCAGGTTTAAAATTCCAACTTTAAGACTAAACTGCTAGAGAAATATTTTCCCCAAGTTCTTCATGGCTACAAGGAAGCCGAGTTCCTGTAGTTGACTAAAGGAGATATGGACATTGCCTAATATGGGTGGGAATTTGAGCATCTGTTTCAGTATACGCCACTTGATTAGCATCGAACAACTGAAGGCTAGGTGGTATGAGCAGGGTCTACATCCTAAAATAAGGGAGATTTTGAGTTCTCATGAGCTGACTATACTGGTGCAGTTGTGAAGAAGGCCCAGACTGTGACATGTACTGGTGCTAAGCAGAAAATTCAGGTAAAAACATGAGTTTGGGAAGAAAAATTGGTTGATCAGAACACGGATGGAAAATCAGGCTCATACAAGAAACCTAATTTAATCCTGGTCAAGCTATCAATGCGATACCTCTACGTCTTAAATGTAAGAAGAATCACAAAGGAGAATGTTATGTTGGGAAAAATGTCTGCTATAGATGTGGTCAGCCAGGTCACTATGCTCAAGGATACCACACATTACTGAATAAGGAGAATGGTAAGGCAAAGAAGGGAAAGGGTAGAGTTTTCTCCATGACCCATGTTGAAGCTTATTAGGATCTGGACATAACTGCAGGTATCTGATCTGTCTCTAGTAAACCTGTGTATGTCCTTAATGATTCAACTATAGCGCATTAGTTCATATCTATTACTTGCTTAGCCAAAATTGGTATGATATGTGAAAACCACAACAGTATGCTAGAAGTTAGTATACCATTAGGAAGAACCATAGACACGGATAAAATAGCTAAAACAGTAGAGATAGACTTTGATGGTTTAGTCTTAAACGTGGATCTGCATGTAATCGAGATGTAGGACTTTGATGTCATTTTGGGCATATATTGGTTGGGTAACAATTGAGCAACCATTAATTGTTTTGAGAAAGAGGTAGTGTTTCAAAGACTTGTGAAAAAGAATTTAGGTTTTATGGATCTAAGATTAAAGTACTTCCTTGCCTCATCTCGGCCATGCAAGCTCATAAATTACTAAAGAAGGAATCCTGCCAAGGATATGTGGTTAACCTTACTGACACATTAGAAATAGACACAGCCATGGACAGCATACCAATATTACGTGAATATCCGGATGTATTCCCCGATGACCTATCGGGGTATACCACTTGATAGGTTGGTAAAATTTATAATTGACTTGATCCCTAGAGCCGTGCCAGTGTCTAAAGCACCTTATAGAATGGCTCATAAGGAGCTTCAAGAGTTGAAAATACAATTGGAAGAACTCATTAGTAATGGTTTTATAAGGCCAAGCGTGTCCCCATGGGGAGCTCTAGTACTGTTTGTTAAAAAGAAGGGTGGGCGTGCATAGATTATAGAGAGTTGAATAAATTAACTATTTAGAATAAGTATCCAATTCCAAGGATTGAAGATTTATCCAATCAGTTGAAGAGAGCTTTGATATTTTCAAAGATCGACTTGAGATCGAGCTACCATTAGTTAAAGATTAAACAGAGTGATATACTTAAGTGATGAGAACTACGTAGCAATAGCAGCTACGCAACCCACAACGAGAATAGAACCAACCCAAGAAAGCCAACTAATCTAGGTTTTGAATTTGACCTAAGATTTATGAACCAAGCAAACAACACAATCGCCGACAATATGTTGACCTCTTGATCACACGCGTAATGAATCTAGTCTAGTAGTTTGAATGCCATAAGAATTCGATTCTTGGTAAGTTTGAAGTTCCTCAATGAAGAACAGGGTTAAAAGCTTAAAGCCTCACAAGATTTAATTCTCAAATAATAATGAAGTTTAATGTTTACAATGAATAGAAATAAGTATTTATACTAAACCCTAGAAACTAGTTAAAAAAGGGAATTAACTTCCCAAAATAGCAAAAGTTCGTAATCTAATAGAATTCTAACAAATTAAGGAAATTCGCAAAAAAAGGAAAATTCGCCCAATATTTGTACCATGCGGTCGTATGGAACAAAAAAAAAAATAAAAACTCTTTCTGAGTTTTGGTATATGCCTTTGCAGTCGAAAGGCTATTATGTCTATGCGGCCGCATATGCATAAATTTTAGCATCGCTTTCTTGTGCCTCGATCCGTATGATTAATTGGACTTCCGACCTCAACCCCAACATGGAACTTGCTCCTTTTTTTGTTATGAATGCCATACCATCAACCATAGCTTGAACAAGCAATGGCATCACCTTTTTCACTCACTTCGCTCTCGATTGAGTCAACGGTCCTTCCTCAATTATCAACGGATCCTTTTCCGGGCTTGTCCTCATTGCAACAGCACTTTGGATCACATCATCACCTCTCTCTTCGAAAGGATTTGTCCTCGAATCGGAACCTATATCAAACAGAGATAGATCAGATATATTAAAAGTAGCTGAAACATTATACTCACCAGGTAGATCTGGCTTGTAAGCATTATCATTGATCGTTCAATGACTTGAAAATGACAATCTCTCCGAGGCTGCAACTTTGACTTCTGTTGTTCTGGAAAACGTTCTTTTCTTAAATGTAGCCAAACCCAATCCCTAGGCTCAAATGTAATACTCTTCCGCCATTTGTTTGCCTGAGAAGCATAGTGCTTATTCTTCTCCTCAATTTGGAATTTTACCTTCTCATGTAAGGCCTTTACTTTCTGTACGCTTTTTCCCATCTAAACTACCACGTTCATTGATAGGCAAAGGGATCAAATCCAATGGTGTTAGAGCATTTCCAAGAAGCTCTCTATTTTTAAAGAGTATATTCTATCATTTGAAGAGCATCTATAAATTTAAAGAGTTAAAAATTTTAAGTACTCCAACAAGCTCTTTATATTTAACGCTTAATTTTACTACTCCCAACAAATATTTATTATTTTTCTTTATCTTTTATTTTAACTAGCTTTTCTTTATATTATTTTATTGATTTCCTACATTGAAAATTGAAACTTTTTGAATGCATTTAATTATAAAGAATGGGTTTGGCTCTCCAAATTTGGAGAGTCAAACCCACTCTTTAAATTAAAATGTTAATTTAAAGAGTCTCTTAGAGCATGATTTTAAATGTTGACTCTTTAAAATATAGAGCATCTCATGTTTAAAGAGTCTTGGAGATGCACTTAGTGGGTCAAATCCATAAACAATTTCAAATGGAGAAAATGAGGTAGTAGAATGTATGGTCCTATTGTATGCAAACTCAATGAAAGGTAAACATTCTTCCCAACTCTTCAAGTTCTTATTAATCACATTACATAGCAATTGGATCACAGTCAAATTAACTACCTCGGTCTGTCCATCAATATGTGGGTGACAAGTTGTAGAAAATAATAGCTTAGTTCCTGTAACGCCCCGAGTTCCGTGAACCCGAAGTACCACGCCATCCTCATTTGTGTTGAATTAAATAGAAAGATTTAAGGAAATAATTAAATTTTAAAAATCACATTTATAATTGTGAACCTCATCGGCAACAAAAACTTATTTGATTTACTTAGGATAATTGATTAAACTTTAAATCTCAAGTTTGAAATAACTGAAATGACAAAGTAAGTTAATAATATTCAAAATGAGTAAATTTTAAAAGTAAATAACTTCATCCATTAAATCGTGCCACCACTTCCCATCAAACCCGACCGTCTCCAAAATCTGCAAATGTTGTTAAAATAATTGAATGAGTATTTCGAAGAAATACTTAGTAGACTCATCGCCAATAATTAATTTACAGAATAATTGAACATATAAATTATACAATTTATATAGTGATATCATCCTAATCAAATGCTCATTTTCTTTAAAAATCATAGGCTCTTTTAAAATCAAGGGATTTAACAACCCTGATGGTCTCTGATGTTCAGCCTTAACCTGCTGACATGCCATGCATTGAAAGACAAACTTTGTAATACAACCCTTCACATTTCTCCACCAAAAAGTATTGCACAAATCACGATACATCTTTGTCCCTCTTGGGTGGTTTGCATATGGTGCTGAATGAGCTTCTGTCAAAATCTCATTCTTGATATGTTCATCCTTCAGCACATAGAGATGTCCTTTGAATATAAGTGCTTGATCAGAGGCAATCTCGAAACCTATTCTCTTGCCAGTCCCAACTTCGGATATGATCTTTTCCAAGAATTTATCTCCGATTTGAGCTGTTACAATCCGACCTCTCAAATCTGGTTTAAAAGTTAGATTTGCCAATTTATTAGATCCTTGGATTGATGGGGCTCGCACTTCAATTCTTAAATTCTGAAAATCTCGAATCAACTGATCTTGCATTGTTCCTAAAGCTGATAACTATCTAACGTTCTTTTTGCTCAAAGCGTCTGCAACCATATTTGCTTTACCCAGGTGGTAAAGAATGGTGCAGTCATATTCTTTTACCAACTCTAGCTATCGACGTTGTCTCATATTCAGTTCCTTCTGAGTGAAGAAATACTTGAGACTCTTGTGATCGGTGTAAATCTCATATTTACTCCCACATAGATAGTGTCGCCAAATCTTAAGAGTGTGCACAACAGCTGCGAGCTCTAAATCATGTGTCGGGTAATTATTTTCATGTGGCTTCAAATGTCTTGAAGCATATGCTATCACTTTTCCATTCTGCATCAATACACAACCTAAACCACGTTTGGATGCAACGCTGTAAATAACGAAACCATCAGACCCATCTGGTATAGTCAACACTGGTTCTGAGATAAGCCTGTTCTTAAGTTCTTGAAAGCTTCGTTCACACTATTCTGTCCACTGAAACTTAACTCCCTTCCTGGTCAACTGAGTCATAGGACCTACTATTTTAGAGAAACCCTCTATAAATCGTCGATAATATCCAGCTAATCTAAGAAAACTTTTCACATCTCCAACATTTGCAGGTGTTGGCCAATTCATTACAGTTTCAATTTTAGAATGATCAACCTCAATGCCTTTAGCTGTAACACTGTGTCCTAATAAACCTACTATCTCAAGCCAAAATTCACATTTCTTGAATTTTGCATACAACTTTTCTGCTCTCAGTGTTTCCAACACAATCCTCAAATGTTCTTCATGCTGTGTAGAATTCTTGGAGTAGATCAATATGTCATCGATAAAAACAATAACGAATTTATCAAGATACTGATGGAAGACTCTGTTCATGAGGTCTATAAATATTGCAGGTGCATTCGTGAGACCGAAAGGCATCACTATGAACTCATAATGGCCATATCGTATCTTGAACGCTGTCTTTGGTACGTGGGCTGGCAAAACCTTTAGCTGATGGTAACCAGATCTCAAGTCAATCTTGGAGAAGATAGTTGTACCTTTCAACTGATCGAATAAGTCTTTGATCTTGGAAATGAGATACTTATTCTTTATCGTCAACTTGTTAAGTTCTCTATAGTCGATGCATATTCTCATGCTTTCATCATTCTTCTTTACAAACAGAATAGGTGCTCCCCATGGAGATACACTTGTCCTGATGAAACATTTCTCTAGCAATTCCTCTAACTGCACCTTCAGTTCTTGCAACTCTTTCAGCACCATATGGTACGAAGATATGTGCCTGAAGATCTTCTCAATGGCCTGGAGCCACTCTTCCACTACCAGTGGACCATCTCCGCCATCAAACGTAGGTGGGTGGTATCACCTGAACTGTTCTATCACTGGCATTGTAGAGTTAACTGGCTGTGGATCTTGTCTCATCTCTTACACCGCCTTAAGTAATTCCCTGATGACGTCGGCTTGAGTTGGTGGTGCCATAACCTTCATAAAATTTAAAAGTAGTTCGTAAAGGTTGACTAAGAGTACCAACTACGTAGACAATGAAAGATAACTCGAAAAAAAAATGGAAATTGGAAACCAAACATCGTTTCATCTATAACTCCAGTTCTCTTAATGACTGAATAGGAAGGCATGTATGCCAAATTTTTTTGAATAAAGTAAAATGTCAAACCTACTCTAAATTCTATCTCTCTACTATCATTCGATCACACATGATTCGATGTCCGAGAACTCTCCTAGCGCTGGATCAGCGTCTTCCTCTGGTTTTTCTTCTTCTGGGTCTTCTTCGGGTTCCTCCTCGGGTACTAACCCATCTTCTTACCCAGGTTCGGGCTCGAGCATTGGCTCATGTTCTGGCTCCCCTTCAGGTGCAACCCCAAAGTGGTACTCAAAGTACATGGACCAATATGCCACAAATCTCATGCAAAAGGTGTCATACTCTATTTCCATATTAGGAGACACTAGAGCATCTATGTATATGCTATGAGCTACCTCCGCATAGTCGCTTCGAAAAGCTGAGAGTAAGTGATGGATCGACCGGTGATTACAGGTTACGTAGCCATGCTGTATGGCTCGATCATGTACGACATTCAGCTGCTCTACATGTTGGGCAATTGTCCAATCAAGTCCAGGCCTGAAGCGGTCATAATCTCTAATGGCTTGTTTTGCGTCACTGAGTACATTTCTACTAATGGGTGACATGTCCTAAACCAATTATACAAAGTCCAATTAGGCGGAGTTATTCATCTCTCTTAGTTAAAATTACGAGGACGTAAAAATTTAAAAAAATCTTTCGAATTGTGCTCAAACTCGTCTTTCTTTCTAATTCAGATACACTTTCTTTCCCTTTTTTCTAAGTCTCATAAATCATTAAAATAGGTATCCGAAATAAGATAAAGTTAAACTTAATAAACTTCTCTACCTTCAGAGTCGGCGGATTGAATGATGGCAGTGGCAACTTTCATTAATAATAATTAAATAATGTAGAATGTCTCTTTGAAAATTTCTCTTTTTAAAAATTTGCTAGTCTACAGAACGCAGACTGGCTCTGATACCATGTTGTAACGCTCCGAGTTTCGTGAATCCGAAGTGCCACATCATTCTCATTTATCTTGAATTAAATAGAAAGATTTGCGAAAATAACTAAATTTTAAAGATCACATTTATAATTGTGAACTTCATCGGCAACAAAAACTCATTTGATTTACTTAGATTAATTAATTAAACTTTAAATCTCAAGTTTGAAATAACTGAAATGACAAAGTAAGTTAATAATATTCATAATTAGTAAATTTCAAAAGAAAATAACTTCATCCATTAAATCGAGCCACCACTGCCCATCAAACTCCACCATCTCCGAAATCTGCAAATGTTGTTAAAATAATGGAATGAGTAGTTCGAAGAAATACTTAATAGACTCATCGCCAATAATTAATTTACAAAATAATTGAATATATAAATTATGCAATTTATACAGTAACATCATCCTCATCCAAGGCTCATTTTCTTTATAAATCATAGGCTCTTTTAAAATCATAGGGTGCGGGTAGTCTCGTCTTATAGTAGAATATCTCTATAAAGTTTAATGGCCAGCAGAAGTACATGCTGGCCTGAAATTATTCTTTACATATGCGAACTCTACGCAGTCATGGCTGATTAGGGCAGCCAGTTTAAACATTTTTATAAAATTCATCCCAACTCCATTTTCTATTAAATATATGGCATTAGAAATTTGTTTTAAAGAAGTTTCCTATGATAAAATATGGAAAATTTCAAAGATCATATGATATAGACGTTTTACCAAAAACAATGAGGTACTGCACAGAAACTTTAGATTTACCCTTCGACACTTAAAAATTTATATCTTGTGCCACACATATTAAAATTGAGTTATTTTCATGCTCATGTAAAGAAGACTCAAAGATGGATACTGCAATATTTTTAGAGTCTCAAATGGCTGTTTTTAGAGTTCGTAATTGCACTTTCAATTGATCCTAAGAATCTATCCAATTTCTGTCTCTTTTACCATTTTAGGAAAAAAGTCTATAAAAATGGCTTTAAGCACAACATGAAAGATGTGATTACAAAATATACTTTCAGTATCATATTACATCATGCCTTATACATGCTTATATTTAATACCACCAGAAAAACATAAGGAAAACAGTCTTTGAGCAAAACATAGGAACGAAAATTTCGATACAAAATAACTTTGTCCCATCATCGAGTATGCCGACTGACTTCCCCCAACTCAACTCAATGATCATGGATCTGAAAATTTAGTATAAATACTATAAGTATAAAGAATACTCAGTAAGATACTATGCTTGGATTTAACATGTTAATACTACACAAAAGAAAACATTCAAACACATACTTGCACATTTCGGCTTGCCGGTGCCCTTCGGACTTGTCCTAAGGCATAAATAGATATCTAACTTTGTGGACTTGTCCACATCTTTCATGTTATGGTTTTGATACATAGGTTAAGCATAAATATTACCATGAAATCCTACCACTTGAGCATGAAAAGTATCTTACCTTAAAACTTGGAGTTGAAAAAGTGTACTTGAAAGTGCTAGCATTTGCTCTTCTCCTTCTATTCTTACTTTATCTTTTTCTCTTTACCTTCCTTCACTAATTCTTGCTATTTATTTTTCTTTGAAAGAAATTTTTTGGTTGCAAAGATATTTGAAGGAAACCTTTCTTAATTATTTATAGGTAAGGAAAACCTATGGACTAAGTAAGGTGTAAAGGGTTACTATCTATCAAGTTAAAGTTTGGTGCCTACATCTACACGTGAGTTGTATGGATGCACTTCATAAACTTAACTAAACACCTCATGCTTAAGTTAAACACTTCTGGTTTGCCATACTAGGAAAAATTACTCCACTATAAAGATAGCTTGCAACTAGTTGACACCATATGTTTGCTTGTTACTACAAAGATAAACACCTCATGCTTGAATATTAAACACTAAACACCTCATGCTTGCTTGTTACTTTACTACAAAGATAAACACCTCATGTTTCCTTAACACCTCATGCTTGCTTGTTACTTCACTACAAAGATAAACACCTCATGTTTCCTTAACACCTCATGCTTGAATATTAAACACTAAACACCTCATGTTTGCTTGTTACTTCACTACAAAGATAAACACCTCATGTTTGAAAAGTTAAATTATCATACTAAAAAATTAAATGAGCAAGTTAAACGAGTATAAAATTTCGGAGTATTACACTCGTCTTATGTATTAAAGCATATAAATCACGTAAAGTCACTTAATACATGCAATTGTAATTTAAACTAATTAATGGGGGTGAGTCTACCTCAATTTATCTCGACTCACGTAAAAAGTGGAGCGGGAAGTAACCCCAATATCTTAATTGTCCGTACGTTTCGTCTAGCCAAAATAGGAAATAAGTCTTGAATTAGAATTTCAGAATTTTAAAGATTTAAAATGATAAAGTAAAACTTAGGGATTTAATTGGAAATTTATTAAAACTGAAACTTGAAAAGTTTAAGGACTGAAAATAAACTTTTCAGAATTAGTGGGCTAACTGTGGGAAACAGGAACTCCAGGGTCTGATTTATTTATAACTGAAACTTTGGGACCTAAATAAATAACTTTTAAAAACTTGGGGATTAAGGGATAATTTCTGAAAATCAAAATATGTAAAAAAACACATCTCACTCACTCTTTCTCTCA
This sequence comes from Fraxinus excelsior, assembly GCA_019097785.1. Taxonomy (NCBI): domain Eukaryota; kingdom Viridiplantae; phylum Streptophyta; class Magnoliopsida; order Lamiales; family Oleaceae; genus Fraxinus; species Fraxinus excelsior. The sequence goes on along the minus strand of CM032631.1, from coordinate 22,433,176 downwards.
TATTCGACAGAGAGGAGAGGGAGCCGACGACGGGAAAGGGCTCTGCCCCTTCCTCCGATTCAGTCAGCACCACTGTCGCGTGGTGGCGTCGGTGTGTATATGGAGATGGTTGGGAGGATATTTTGTGTATGGACTAAAATTCAATTGAGGCTTGGAAGGCTCAGATTCTTAGGGTTTTCGACGGTAATCCGACTGGAAATAGGTCGGGGATGAGGTAAGTTTATGGGTTATGTTATTTCTTGGTTTTGTGGCTATTTGGTGTTGATCTTGGGGTAAAGTAGTGGCTGTCGATTGGGTAGTGTGTAGCCGTTCATGTGGGGTTGCAGGCGACGGCTACGGTGGTGGTGCTTTGAGATGGTGGAGTTGGTATTGTGGCTCGTTTGGCTGGACTGTTGGATAGATTGTAGCTTGTGTGTGTGCACAATTGGTGATGGTAGTTCGAAGTTGGGTTTCAGCTGGGATGTTGTTGGTGCTAGAAATTGAGGTTCTAGCATCAGCGTGAGTTTCCAAATTTGAGGAAATGTTGTTGGTGCTAGAAATTGATGTTTTAGCATCAACGCAAGTTTCTGAATTTGAGGAAAAAGAAGATTCCTTACCCAGAATGGCTGCTTGGAGGTGTGAAATTGTGAGGATGGGAGGAATGAGAGTTATATGAACAGTAAATTTTAGGGCACAAAATCCTAAGAGTTAAGTGGGCCAAGAATTTGGGCTACAAGAATTTTCCTAATTGGATTTAAGTGAATTGGACTAAAATAATCAAGACTTGGACTAACAAAATTTTGGACTCTAAATAATAAAATATTGTACTTAAAACTATTAAAATTCGGATTTAAAAATGATAAGGAATTTGATACTTTAAAATATTCGAGATTGGACTCGATTTGAATAGATTTAAATTTGTTTTACAATGGCTAAACGAACACACTTTCATTTTATAATATTGGGGTTGAAACTTAGCGATACGTTTTTCGAGAAAATGATTTTATATTATTTAAAATTCCTAGTCACTACAGTTCCTAACTTATTGCACAAAATTCTCTAGAAATAACTAAGGATTTTAGCGTCCCTATCTGATACAATACTTTTAGGAGGTACTATTTCCTTAAATAACAAGTCTACAATATTTGTAGCATCATCAGTTTTATGACAAGGAATAAAGTATGCCATTTTACTAAATCTATCTACCACCACAAATATTGAATCACGTCCTTTCTTAGTCCTGGGTAAACCCAAAAACAAAATCCATAGAGATATCAACCCAAGGTTCACTAGGCACAAGTGATAAGTTGGTTTTATAACAGAGTTATTAGATATCTTTCACTTTTGAATTTGAGAATTTCTACTGCATTTATGTGTTTTTATGATACATTCATGTACTTTCAAAATAGAAGAGTCAACAATGAGAAGATGGAATCAATTAGGGGCAATTCAAGTGTCACCAGCTAAACCAAAGATGTATATTACAGGGGTATTGGTGCCCACGTGCCGAACTGGAAGCCTCAAAGTTTTTCTCAACCGAGACTAGGAGCACCCATGCGCCCCGATATTACCAGTCCGCCACATAAGCCCTAAAACTGACAAGTTTAAAGAGGAGACTATAAATACGAATGGAAGGGTTAAAAAAAAGGACTTCCAGTAGCCACACCAGAGAGAACACTCTTGAATATTGAGGAATCCACAAATCAACGAGTTCTTCTTATTATCTATTAATGTTTAAGAACATGAATTGTATTTTCTTTTATATTTTCATGGACAAATTTATTTTTCTAGAGATACAATGTAGACAACACTAGAAATTATACTTTGATCATTAATTATCTATTTCAAAGGTTATTCCATTGGTTTATTTGCGTTTTACTACTCTTAATACTTTTGAATGCATGATCACCATTTGAATGATATGGAATTTGGGATTTACTATCGTGAGAATGAATTCTAAATAGGAACTATTGATAAACATAACCTATGAGATTATAGAGTTCGAGAGGCCTATGAAATCCTTTGTAGATATTAAGAGAACCGAAGATCTTAATGAACTTTATCATCTTAGTTTTAGATGGAGACTCAAAATTTGGGTTTTAAGAGTAATTCTTAATTCACCATCAAGAGAGGGGATTAAGATAATTTCGGATTCTTGACTAATAAACCATAAGAATAGATTAAGAAATAGTTAGGTGATTGAAGCATGATCGATGGTTAGGTGAAATTGGATCTCTAGAGTTTAAACCCATTAGTGTTAATCTTGTTTAATTGCATTGTTAATTAATTAAATTAGTTCAATTAGTTATCTCATTCCAATACTCCTATTTTTTAGATAAAATTAAGGTTATTTTAATTACAAGAATTATTAGGATTTGATTTCAATCCCTGTGGAAAACGATACTCTACTCTCACTATATTAAAACTTGACACCGTACAGTTGCGGTTGGAAAATTCTCGCATCAAGTTTCAAATTATTCTTTTTGTTTTTCAGGTGTTTGGGTAGTTGATGTGACAATTCAAAAGTTGTAATTTAATTCATATTGATCTGGAAATTGAAAGAACTCTTTGGATGATAAGAGCAAATAAGAAAGCTAAGGAGAACGCAATGGCTGAGCAAAACAACTAAAATCAACAAGAAAGTGCTGATCAACGGGAAAAACCTATTCGAGACTACTTCAATTCGGTAGCCTAAGAGCATTATTCTGGGACAAGACGCCAAACAATCAATGCCAACAATTTTGTATTGAAAGCATCACTCATTAGTATGGTGCAACAGAATCATTTTGGAGGATTGCCTAATGAAGACCCGAACATTCATCTTTTTATGTTCTTGTAAGTGGCTAATACTATAAAGGTAAATGGAATGAGTGATAATAGCATCAAACTGAAATTGTTTACATTTTCCCTTAGAGATAAGGCGAGAAGCTGGTTGTTATCTTTACCATTGGAAAGCAGTAACACATGGGAAGAACTGACTACGAAATTCCTAGGAAAATCTTTCCCTCCATCAAAAGTGACTCAATTAAGTGGTGAAATTGGCTCGTTTCGTTAGATAGATTTTGAACCCTTATATGAGGTGTGGGAAAGATTTAAGAAGATTCAAAGGAGGTGTCCGCAACATGGGTTTGATGATTAGATGCTCCTTGATAGGTTTTACAATGGATTGAATAGTCAAACAAGAGTTATTATTGACAGCACGATTGGAGGTTCTTTAATGGGCAAATCAGTTGATGAGGTATATGAGCTTTTGGAGGAAATGGCCAATAACAGTTATCAATGGCCAATGACCGTGCCATAGCCAAGAAGCCAGCTGGAATGCATGAAATTGATGTCTTCACAAATATTTCAGCAAAGGTTGATGCGCTTTGTTATAAATTGAGCACCTTGACCAACCCAAAAGATTTCCAAGGAACAAAATCTATTGCTGTAGCAATTATGTTTTTTTTCAGCCATAGTTGATAATGAGGAGCATGTACAATATTTGAACAACCGTAACTTCAAGTATCAGAACAATTTCATGCCAAACCAATATCACCCGGGGCTCTGTAATCATGAGAATTTTTCTTATGGTAATACAAAAAACGTTTTACACCCCCCTGCGGGGTTTGAAAACAAGGCTCCAGAGAGAAAGATGCTATTGGAAGATATTTTGGGACAATTTATGATGGAATCATGGGAGAGGTTCAACGGGAATAAGGCAAGGTTGCAAGGAATTGAGACTCATCTCAAGTCAATTGACACTCAAATTGGACAAATAGCATCCTCTTCTAATGCTTATCAAAAAGGAAGATTCCCTAGTGATACAGAAGTGAACTCGAAGGAGTATTGTAAGGCTATTACTCTTAGGATCTGTAAAGAGCTTGAAGATCCACAATACAAAAGTACAAAAGTAGACACTTCTCGAAGGATGAAAACACCAAGTGACCAAGAGGATGAAGAAAACACAAATGAACCGAAAGCATCAAAGGAGGCTGAAGAGCCCAAATGTAATATATTTCTGAATAATCTTCCAATTCTTAACCATTCTCTTCCTTTTTCTCAAAGATTTCAAAAGAAAAAGCTTGACTCTCAATTTTCTAAATTCTTAGAAATTTTCAAGAAAATTCACATTAATATTCATTTTGCAGATGCCTTCGAGCAAATGTCAAATTCATGAAAGACGTCATGGCTAAGAGGAGGAGACTTGAACAATTTGAGACAATTAAGTTAACAAATGAATGTAGTGCTATTATCCAAAGGAAGTTGCCACAAAAGTTGAAGATCCTGGAAGCTTTACCATTCCTTGCACAATTGGAGGATCATTCTTTGAAAAAGCACTGTGTGACCTTGGAGCTAGCATCAACTTGATGTCCCTATCAGTGTTCAAGAAGTTGGGACTTGGAGAGGTAAAGCCGACAACCATATTTCTATAACTAGCAGATAGATCCATTACCTATCCATGGGGGATTATAGAAGATGTATTGGTAAAGGTAGATAAGTTCATGTTTTCGGTGAATTTTGTGGTCCTAGATGTAGAAGAAGATGAGAATGTACAACTAATTCTTGGTCAACCTTTCCTGGCTACTAGAAGAGCATTAATTGATGTACAAGAATGGAAGTTGACACTATGGGTTAATGAAGAGCAAGTGAACTTCAACATTCATCAAGAAAGGAAAACCCTAGAAAAAGTAAATGCATGCCATGTGATCCAATCCATCAATGCGGTGAGGGATGAGAAAGGCAAAAGAAAAATGTTCTATGATCCTCTAAAACAACATACGGCTCCCAACTATTCAGAGCTTGATACATATGCAGATGAAAAGGGGATCAATGAATTGGTGGATTATATCTTAGAGCATGAAGCAGATCTACCTGACAAGAAAGAGAGCTATGTGGAAATACCTTCAAATCCTCCAAATATTACCAAATCAAAAAAGGTTTTGAAGGCTATACCGGAGTTAAAACCGTTCAATTTTATTGTCTATGCTACAGTGAAGAAGAAGACAAAGCCAAGGGTGAAGTTTAAAAATAAGAGATAGGTGACATATGAGGATCCAACATAGACACTACGGTTGAGTCAAGCTAATGACATTAAAGAAACGCTTCTTGGGAGGCAACCCAAGCTTTCTTCCTTTTTACTTATTCATTTATTTATTTTTAGTTATAGGATAGTTTAGTTTACAATTTATTTATTAATCATCACCCTTATCTCGTCTTCCCGTAGGTCTCAAAATAATTAAGTTGGTCATTAGATGTTTGAGCTAAGTAACACTTGTTCCATGTGTTTAACATCTAAAATATGATTTTTTTTTTCATGAACATGACGTCGTGAAACATTCAAACCAGCATTGACATGGAGAAATGGGATACATATCAAGTTTAGGGGAAAAAAATAGAACAAACATCCACTAACATCAACATCATCAACACCACAACGTCACGGGCAATACAGACAATTCATGAAAGTGTCATCCTTTTTCTTTAATTTTACATTGAGGACAATGTTTAATTTAAATTTGGGGGTGTATTATAAATTGTGTCTAATGCCTTAGTTTTATTTTTTTTATGTTTTGTGTGATTTGTGTGTTTTTATGTTTTGTGTGCATGAAAAAAAATTAAAAAATAAAAAAAATTGTATTTTTGCATGCTAGTGTGAGTTAGATAGCTTTGCCGGCATTGATATATATATATGAGTGATAACATGTTTTGGTTAATGAGTTGTGGATAAGTTATGTGTTTGAGTTATATTCTTGCTTATTCATGTGAGACGGAAAATATTTATGCACGTAAGTTGATTGTGATGTTGTACATAAGTAGGTTGATCCATTGTTTATAGGTTGTAATAGAGAACTTAAATGCTTTACCCAAACTACCATTAAACATCACTATATCCTTAAACCAAACTTAGGATGTTTGGTTGGTTGAACTGTTGTAGGTAGACGTGGAGATAGATATGGATTCAGTGTGTGCAAAATGTTGTGTGGACTATCTAAGACCAATGTGATGAAAATTGGGTGAAAAACCTTAAGTTAGATGTCAATTTTTGAGAATAAGTGTTGAATAATTATTGCATAAAAGGGAAGCTACCTTAAAAAGATCCTAGTGAGGACAATCATAATAATCTTATTGTATGGCATCTCTTCGTAGCCTCTATAACTTGAGTGAATAAGCCTGCAAGGGTTTAAAATATGGTGTCCTAAAGTCATCTGATTTGGGAGTTATAGACCTAAAGCTCGCTATAGAGGTTATTTAGAAAGCTTAATGGAGAGCGTCACCACATAAGATATAGATAAAAAAAAAGGGTGCATGAAAACGAAGACATCACGTATGATGATTAAGTCTCGAACATTTATTCCCGAGGATTAGGCTTTTTAATAAGGGGTTAGCAACCTGGTTGAGTCTTGGAGGTCAAAGCAGTCAAAATAAGGAGAATCCATATTTGTTGACATGTTGAACTACAATTAGTGAAATCTAACCAAACTTGAGCGGTGTAAGAGATTAGTATTGAAAATCAACTTTAGAATACACCATAGGGAGTGAAAAGAAAACAAGTTCGGGTGTGTATGAATCCTACGAGCGAAGTAAGGAAACATTGAACTTTTAAGGTTTGGAATTGGATCAATTTATTAATGTATAGCGTTGTACTTAACTCATCACACACAAATACACCCATTTTTGCATTGAAAAGGTGGGAAGTTAGCTTTTGCATTATAATTTTGAAATGATTCATGAAATTAATGCATGTTGCCAAACCTGAGCTATGAAGGCAAGATTTCTAACGCAATTAGTTTTTATTGATTTTTTTAGTTTTGTTTGTGGTTGTTATTCATTTTCTTTAGTTTGATGTTTGCTCGAAGACAAGTAAATTCTTAAGTTTGGGGTATTTGATAAGTTGGTTTTATAATGGAGTTATTAGATATCTTTCACTTTTCAATTTGAAAATTTCTATTGCATTTGTGTGTTTTTATTTGGAGCATAGAAGGAGACGAGAAACATGAAGATCGGTTCCAAGACTCGGAGATTAAATTCAAGATTTATTTGGGTGATGTCGATTCTTCAATATTTCTTTTGTTTTCTTCTTGATAACATGTTACACTATATTTATTTGTGTTAGGAGAACAATGAACCTTGTAATATGAATTTTTAATCTTTAATTTTACATATTTGACATTGGAAACACGTGAATTTTGAATGATTTACATGATTATCTTTGCTCCACGATTATTATGCACAATAGTTGTGTGAATGTGGTAGCCTATTTTATGCATTCAAAAAATGGAAATAGGCTTGACATAGTGTAAATTGTCATAGGGTTCGATAGAGATATACCCCTATACTCTATGTGAATCTTTAAGTATTCATAAAAATTAATGTATTCTTGTATGTTCGCATCCGTCATAAAAATATAGTCGGGGTCATATATGAGAGTAGATTTAACATTACTCGAGAGAGATTATTAAGTAAAATAGAAACATTGATTCGTCAAAATGCAATCGTGTTGTCAAAGTGTAGAACTAAGATTAAAAATGATTATTGCATGAGAATTTAGGATCCTAGTACGCTTGTCATTTATTAAACACATCAATTTGCATTTATCATAATTAGCATTTAGTAAAGTTAATTTACTCATAATTGCATAAGTAGATTATCTTAGTCATTTTGTCACAAACAAAAGCACCATATTATTCATATTTCGGTTAAGGTTACGATAACTAAAATTGAACTAAATTAATCTCTATACGACGATACTTGAGCTAAAAATCCACTTTATTACTATTTAACGAACCGAACATTTGCAGTGATTTTAGTTCAAAATATAGTTTTGTGCACAAATTGTTTGGCGTCGTTGGCGAGGATTGACTTTTTTTAATATTTTATTTACCTCGACACTAGTTCGAACATTTTTAGTTATTTAGTTCCTTCCATTTTAGTTTATCAGAGTGCTACTATTGTTTTTCATTCAGGTGTTGTAATGGAAGGTCGCTTGAAGGTATCGATATCATCATCGTAGATAAAAGGAAGCAAGAACAACACAGCAAAAACCTGGAGACTCAAGTAGGACATATGACACTTTCCATGACTAGTAGAGCACTAAGTTCATTACCCAGTAATACAGAAATCAACCCCAAGGAACACGCCAAAGCAATAACAACCAGAAGCGGAGTGTAATTGTCGAAAGTACACATCAAGATGTCGATTGAGAGTAAGGAAACAATACCTTTTTCATATGAGAAGCATGTGGAACAAACTGAAAAGACAACAAAAACATCTGCTAAAGAAAGTTCAGATACACGAATGGTTAAGGCAACCACTCCTATCAGTCCTTACGAGCCTCTTATTCCATTTCCACATAGGTTAAAAAAACACAAATTAGATTAACAGTACACAAGATATCTTGAGGTCTTTAAGAAACTCCACATCAACATTCTGTTTGTCGATGCACTCATTTAAATTCCTAGCCACGCCAAGTTCTTGAAGAAAATCCTATCCAATAAATGCAAGGTAGAAGAATGTGAAATAGTGATGTTGATTGAGGAATGCAGTGCAAGAATTTCAGAAAAAGCTACCTCCAAAGTTAAAAGACCTAAGGGATTTTACTGTACCCTACACTATTGGAGATTGTTATTTTGATAAAGCTTTATGCGATTTAGATGCAAGTATTAATTTACTACCACATTCTATTTCTAGAAAAGTCGAATTGGGAGAGGCTAAAGCGACTATGATAACTCTTCAGCTAGCTGATCGATCACTTACTCATCTAAGAGGGATCATTGAAGACGTACTGATTAACATGGAAAAATTCATCTTTCCAGCTAATTTTCTCGTTCTTGATGTGGAGAAGGACAAGGATATTTCACTAATATTGGGTTGACCATTTTTAGCTACATGAAGAGCTCTTATTGATGTTCAAAAGGGTCAACTAATTCTTGAGGTTGGTGAGGAGCAAATTTCTTTCAATGTCTTCAAAGACATGAAATGTCTTACTGAATCAGATAGTTGTTTTCAGATTGATGTAATTGAAAATGTGGTCTAAGAGATATTTCTTTTACATAACTATGAGATGCATTTGAGGCATACATTGTACATTCTCAATCTACTCACACTGATTCTTTTAAGATAGAGGCATGTACAAGGTTTCTAGAAACCAATCCAACATACAGGCATAAATGCTATTTTGAAGAGTTGAGAACGGGTCCTAATAAGTCACTATCGTCTATTCGACAACCTCCTAAGTTGGAACTCAAATAGTTACTACCCCATCTTCGATATGCTTATTTAGGGGAGTTCTCTACACTCTTGGTATTTATTTCAAATTCAGTGAGCAAGGTGGAGGATGAAAGGCTGCTTCAGGTACTCAGAGATATTATGACAGTCATTGGATGGTCTATTATAGATATTAAAGAGATCATCCCTTCACTATGCATGTACAAAATTCTCATAGAGGAGAATTTTTGCCCAAGTCTAGATAGTCAGTGGAGGTTAAATCCAAATATGAAAGTAGTTAGAGCAGAGGTATTAAAATTCCTGGATGCATGTATTATCTACCCAATATCAGAGAGTGCATAGATTAGCCCAGTTCATATTGTGCCAAAGAAAGGTGGTATTTCGGTGATGCAGAATGAAAAAACACGAATTGATTCTCATTAGATTTGTTATGAGATGGAGAGTTTGCATTGATATTGCAAACTCAATGCTTTTACTCGGAAGGAACACGTTCTCCTTCCATATATTGATCAATGTTAGAAGGACTGGCATGCACTCTCACTACTACTTCCTTGATGGATATTCTGGATACAATCAGATCCTAGTAGCACCCGATGATCAGGAGAAGACCACATTTACTTGCCCTTATGGTGTATTTGATTGTTGTAGGATGCCATTTTATTTGTACAATGCTCCTGGTACCTTTTAGCATTGCATGATGACGATCTTCTCTGACATGGTGGATGAATTCATAGAAGTCTTTATGGATGAATTCTTGGTGTTTGGATATTTTTTTGATGAATGTTTGGAGCATCTGAGCTTGGTATTATAGCGATGCAAGGAGACAAACTTGGTATTGAACTAGGAAAAATGCCACTTTATGATAGAAGAGGGCATTGCGTTAGGATATCGTATTTCAGCTAATGGAATACAGGTGGACAAAGCAAAAATGCAAGTTATCGAGAAATTACCGCCACCTACATCAATTAAGGGTGTTCGCAGTTTCCTTGGGCATGCTTAGTTTTATCGACACTTCATTAAGGATTTCTCAAAGATCATGAAGCTTCTATTCAACTTGCTAGCTAAAGATGTCACTTTTGACTTCTTTACAGAGTGTTTATGGGCTTTCAACACTTTTAAGAGAGAAGTTGGCCTCAACATCACTGATCATTGCACCGAATTGGAGTTTACCATTCGAATTAATGTGTGATACGAGTGATTACGCTGTAGGGGTGTAAGAACAAAATATTCCATGTGATCTACTATGCAAACAAAACCTTGAACGATGGACAAATCAACTATGCCACCACTGAGAAAGATCTTCTGGCTATGGTCTATGTCTTTGACAAATTTCAATCCTATATTGTTAGATCAAAGGTCATAGTCTACACCGATCACGCTGCCTTAAAATACTTGATAACAAAGAAGGATGACAAGCCAAGACTCATCTGTTGGGCATCACTTTAGCAAGAGTTTGATTTGGAGATTAGGATAAGAAGGGAAGTGAAAATGTGGTAGCCGATCACTTATCCAACTTGAGCCTGGAGAGTAGAAAGAGTTAGTAGAAATAAATGAGATTTTCCAGATAAGAAGACGTTTAGTGTGGAAGAGGTGCATTGGTATGCTGATATAGTAAATTATTCGGCCAAGTCTATCACTTCACCGAATTATTCAAGTCATCAAAGAAAGAACTTCTTTGCTGACATGAAATATTATTTTTGGGAGGATCTTATTCTCTACAAGCGAAGGACATATCAAATTATTCGACGATGTGTTCCTGAGGATGAAGTACCTCGAATACTGGAGCAATATCATTTATCTGCATACGCGGACACTTTGAGCATCAAACATAGCCACTAAAGTTTTACGGTCTAGTTTCTATTGGCTTTCACTCTCTCAGGATACTTTTGACTTTGTAAAGAGGTTTGACAGATGCCAGCACATGAAAAAGTATTTCTAGAAAGAATGAGATGCATTTAAATAGAATTCTAGAGGTAGAATTTTTAATGTGTGGGGGATTGACTTTATGGTGCTATTCCCTCTGTCATTCTCAATTCAGTATATCCTAGTTACATTTGATTATGTCTCCAAATGGATGGAAGCAGTATCATCACCGACCAATGATGTTAAGGTGATGATTAAGTTTCTAAAGATGTACATCTTCACCCATTATGGCTCATCTCTAGCTCTCATAAGTGATGGAGACAAACACTTTTGTAATCGGTAATTTGAGTGATTATTAGCTAAATATAGCCTATAGTAATGTATAGCTACTTCTTATCAGCCTTAGACTAGCGGGCAAGTTGAAATCTCCAATAGAGAATTAAAGCGGATACTTGAGGTAACGCTGAGTTCTTCGAGAAATGATTGATCTAAGAAGATTGACGATGCTTTATGGTTACATAATAACTTTTAAAACACCTATAGTCATGTCTCAATATCTCTTGATTTTTTAGAAAACATGCCACTTGCCAATTGAATTAGAACACCATGCTTACCGGGCGGTCAGAAACTTAAATTTTGATTTGAGCTGGTGAAAAGAGATTACTTCAATTGAATGAAATTGATGAGTTTCAACTGGAAGCCTAGGAGAACACAAAGCTCTATAAGGAGGCACCAAAAAGTGGCACGACATGCATATTAAAAGAAGAAGATTTGAGGTAGACCAAAAAGTCCTTTTATACAACTTGAGACTCAAGCTTTTTCTGAGAAAGTTGAGGTCAAGGTATTAAGGTCCATATGAGGCTATAGAGATCACTCATGAAAACAAACGGACGTTTAAATTTAATGGACAATGGTTGAAGCTTTACTAGAGTGGTAAAGTCTCAAAGGAAAAGTCCACCGTTTATTTTAGAACACCGGGGTGTATCAACTGTCACAAATTCGAGCTATAAGGTATAAACTGCGCTTCTTGGAAGACAATCCAACGCTTCTTCCCTTTTATTTATTCCACTTTATGCATTAGATTATGGATTTTTCATGTTTTTGATAGTTTTTGGTAATATTAGGTCATTCATCGTCTATATAAGTCACAAAGAGTCCATTCATGATCCACACTGGATTTAAAGGTATTGTGCACGAGTTTAGGGCGTCGGAGTGTTACTTTATTTTTTCAATGTGAAAATCACGCATTTTGAGGCAAAATGTCATTTTTAAGCTTTCTCAAATCAACAAGTGTTTTCAAATTTGAAAGTATTTTAGGGACCAACCACATGGCTTATACCTGGCCCATACAGTTTAAAATGTGATTTGAATTAATTCGGGAGTGGTGGAAATCTTGCTTGAATTATTTCTAGAAAAACAAGATTTTAGAACAATTTAACCAAAAACATATTTTTGGGGAAATGGGTGAGTCTTGCAATTTTTGCATGTTTCGTACATTTGTCATACTTATTTAAACCTTTTTGGCACGAAACTCGAGGTCCGTGAGGTCAGGGTGGCCAACAAACTAAAATTCTTAAAAAGGGTAAAAATCTCCTTATTGGTATCCTATACGACTGCATAGGCTACTTTATCATGCAGTTGCATGATACTTGGCCGAGATTCATCTCAGCCTGAATAAGTATTCTATGCGGCCGCATTTAAGTACTCTATGTGGTCGCATAGAGTGTGTGTATATATATATTTACATACCCTCCCACTCGACACTTCTCCATCGCACACACAACACGGTACATTCCATCCTCTAACACTTGCCCATTGCACACATGACACGGGTCTCCCATTCACCTTCATCTTATGGTCTTAATATATTCTTTATCAAAGAACTTCAAGGTATGTTATCAACTCTCTTTGCCCTCCTTCTACAATTGTAACTTTGTTAGGTTATCTCTGGTGTTTGAATTCATTAAAATTCTAATAGAACACATCCCACCCAGAGTTGTCACACGTAGGCATAACATGGTTAGGCACGAGTCACTTTATGTCCCTTACTTCGTCCCTTAGTTTTCTAACCAAAACGAAGTCCATTTGACCTCATATCTGAATATTTGTAAGAACAATATGAACTCTTTCATATGCCTAGAGATTGCTTGGGAAACTTTCTATTTTTCTTGACGTTACCTGGATGCTAATTTCCTTGGTTACTCATGGATCCAAATGGGAAATTTGCATTGTTTGAGTTGATTTTGGGTTTGTGAGTACACTCTAAATTTTTTTAGATAATACCCATTTTTCATTACATATTTCATAGAGTATGGCATTGTTACATCACTTTATGCCTTGTTTGGTTTTGTTACTTGAATTCATTGAGTGTAAGTGTTGTATACATGTCTTTTGACATAAGTTTGGAGACTTTAGTTACTCATGCTATTATCTTATCTAAAAGTGACATAGCATTCATTTATATCACCGAGATATTAATTCTTTCAATTTTTTTGTGTTTGTTGGATGTCTCCTAAGCGAACTGCTAAAGGAAAGAATAAAGTTCCCTCCACTTCCATACTGCTCATATCCAAGAACCTGACGAGGGTATACGAAGATGTAGGATGTTTTGCTTGGGTGAAAGAATGCTTGGCCACTGCAAATATAAACAAATTCACTCTCGAGGGTTTGGGAGGACTGCTACCATTCTTTGATATTCCTGAGCTTGATCAGCGGGATTTACAAGAGCTCAAGCGTAAATATTCCTTATGGAGAAGTTTAATAGAGACCTAACGCTTTTATCAAGCGCACTACATTGGAAGCTCAGGAAAGAGCTCAGGAGAAGCATAGAGAGTGGTTAGAGAGAGTGTGTGTGCCTCAGACAGCAGCTAGATGAGCAGGGTCAGACAGCTACCGATGTTGAGATGCATCATGCTCCAATATTACCTAGTGATGTCGATACACAATTGTTGAGACAGATGTTTACTACTATGATCGACTTTAGTCGAGATATTCAAAATCTTTAGTAGTCTTTTAGATCCATAGGTGTTGATATACAGTTGGCAAATTCATATGTTGACCGCCAGGAATTTTACGGCTACTACCAGTAAGGAGGCTTTAGCTATAAGGAGAGAGGTCGAGATCTTAAATGGGCGATTGAGTACTTATGTGGGTAGAGTTGATGGTATACAGTCGAGGGTTAATGAGACATGGGACCGATTAGGCGGTATTGAGATTGAGGTTCGAGAGTAATCAACTCTATTTCTGGGTATGCGGGGATGGCTTGACGAGGGTTTTGGCATGATGAGGGGCTTACAAGCCGAGATAGCCCAACATTCTAAGTTGATGAGATAGATTCTTGCACGATTACCTCCACCTTCAGCGGATGGTACATCAGCTCTAGTCTCTCTCCACCATCTTCACGCCACATCTATATTGATCAGGGGAGTATTCGTCACCCCTATTTTCGTACCTAATTTTTTGTCCTAAAATTCTGCATTTCACTAGTTTTTTATTTGCTACACATTGAAGACAATGTTTTGTGTAAGTTTAGGGTGGCAAGATTTTCATGACACTTTTGATTGTTCATCAATATTTGTGAATAATTTACTTTTTTGTGTGATTGTTGGCAAAAAAAACATTAGTAGTTTTTTTAGTATTTGCTAATTATTTTCTGTACTTGTGTGGGTTTGATGACCTTACCGGCAATGACGTTGAATATTGGAATAGGTATGGATTAAGAATAGTGAAAATAGTGCATGATTAGATTAGCCAATACTTGTTTATGTGAAACTTGATATTCTTTATGAACGATACTCATTTTATTTGCTACACATTGAGGACAATGTTTTGTATAAGTTAGGGATGGCAACATTTTCATGACACTTTTGATTGTTCATCAATATTTGTGAATAATTTACTACTTTTTGTGTTGACAAATAAACATTAGTAGTTTTTTTGTAGTATTTGCTCATTGTTTTGTGTGCGTTTGATGACCTTATTCGACAATCATGTTGAATATTGGAATAGGGATGGATTAAGAAGAGTGAAAATAGTGCATGATTAGATCAACCAATACTTGTTTATGTGAAATTTGATATTCTTTGTGCACGACACTCATGTTGTATACATTAAGTTGGTGATTTGGCTCATTACTTAGAGAAGAGTTGAACATAATAAATTAAACCCGAATAAACTCTATTGTGTTAATCCATAATCCATTTACATAGTAGTTTAGAGGTGGTTGAGCTGTTACAAGCGAGATATTGAGATAAGTAGAGGTTCCGTGCATGAAATTATCTTGTGTGGATTGACTAAAACCAATGAGATGAAGATGAGGTGAAAGTCTTAAGTTAAGAGTTGATTTTAGAGGCTGGATGTCTAAAAGAAAATGGGCATAACACTAGTATATGTGTGAATAAAATCATATTTTCAAGCTTATATAATTCAAGTGAATAAGCTTGCAAGGTTCAATACCTGGTGCCCTATGGTCATCTGACTAGAGAGTTATCTGCCTAAAACTCGCTACATGGGTTATATATAAAACAAATGAGAAGATGTTTGGAAAAAACAATGATAGTTGAGAAAAAGCACAATTAAATTGATTAAGCTCCAAGACATTGGTTAATAGAACTATACCTTTGATACGAGGCAAGTAACTTAGTTTAGTCTTAAAGGTTAAACTTTTGTAGGCCAAAGACCCGACAAAGAAGGGAAATGAGCGAAAAAAGGAGAAAAAGGACCAAATGTGACACCCAGTACTTAAGCTTCGAGTGTCATGTACTAAACATAATAACCTCTATCCTTATTACATGAAAATTTTAAAGAAATTTGAAACATATATATATATATATATATATATATTGGAAACTTATTTTCAACTTATAGTAGAATATCTCTGTGAAGTTTAATGGCCAGCAGAAATACATGCTGACCTGAAATTATTCTTTACATATGCGAACTCTACGCAGTCACGGTTGGTTGGGGTAGCCAGTTTAAACATTTTTATAAAATTCATCCCAACTCCATTTTCTATGAAATATATGGCATTATAAAGATGTTTTCAAGTAGTTTCCGATGTTAAAATATGAGAAATTTTAAAGATCATATGATATAGACGTTTTACCAAAAACAATGAGGTACTGCACATAAACTTCAAATTTACCTTTCGACACTTAAAAAATTTATATCTTGTGCCATATTCAAATTGAGTGATTTTTGTGCTCATGTAAAGAAGACTCAAAGATGGATACTACTGCAGTATTTTTAGAGTCTCAAATGGTTGTCTTTAGAGTTCGTAATTGCACTTTCAATTGATCCTAAGAATCTGTCCAGCTTCTGTCTCTTTTATCATTTCAGGAAAAACGTCTATAAAAATATCTTTAAGCACAACATGAAAATGTGATTACAAAATATACTTCCAGTACCATATTACATCATGCCTTATACATGATTATATTCAATACCACCAGAAAAACATAAGGAAAACAGTCTTTGAGCAAAACACACGGAAATGAAATTTCGATACAAAATAACTTTGTCCCATCATCGAGTATGCCCACTGACTTCCACCAACTCAACTCAACGATCATGGATCTAAAAATTTATTATAAATAATATGAGTATAAAGAATACTCAGTAAGATACCATGCTCGAATTTAACATGTTAATACTACACAAAAGAAAGCATTCAAACACATACTTGCACATTCCGGCTTGCTGGTGCCCTTCGGAATTGTCCTAAGGCATAAATAGATATCTAACTTTGTGGACTTGTCCACAACTTTCATATTATGGTTTTCATGCATGGCTTAAGCATAAATATTACCATGAAATCCTACCACTTGAGTATGGAAAGTATCTTACCTTAAAACATGGTGTTGAAAAGTGTACTTGAAAGTGCTAGCCTTTGCTCTTCTCCTTCTATTCTTACTTTATCTTTTTCTCTTTACCTTCCGTCACTAACTCTTGCTATTTATTTTTCTTTGAAAGAAAATTTTGGTTGCAAAGATATTTGAAGGAAACCTTTCTTAATTATTTATAGATAAGGAAAACCTATGGACTAAGTAAGGTGTAAATGGTTAATATCTATCAAGTTAAAGTTTGGTGTCTACATCTACACGTGAGTTGCATGGATGCACTTCATAAATTTAAATAAACACCTCATGCTTAAGTTAAACACTTCATGCTTTCCATACTAGGAAAAATTACTCCATTATAAAGATAGCTTGCAACTAGTTGACACCACATGCTTGCTTGTTACTACAAAGATAAACACCTCATGTTTGCTTAACACCTCATGCTTGAATATTACTTCATTACAACGATAAACACCTCATGCTTGAATATTACTTCACTACAAAGATAAACACCTTATGCTTGCTTAACACCTCATGCTTGAATATTAAACACTAAACACCTCATGCTTGCCTTAGCCACCTCATGTTTGTTTGTTACTTCACTACAAAGTAACATTCTATTCTCGGCCAAGTGGAAAAGAAATACTTATTAGGTGTAAAATTTGACATTAATCCCAAAAACCTAATTAACAAATCTTGGCAAACGTTTAATCAACCAACAATGAAAACTTGGCAATCACTAATAATCTTGGCCATATAAAATTTTGAAAAATTAAATTATCATACTAAAAATTAAATGAGCAACTTAAACGAGCATAAAGTTTCGGAGTATTACACCAAATGTGTACAAAATTGTGAAGCTAGGGACTAAAGTGCACACACCAGAAAGTTGAAGGACTTGGAGTGCAATTTATCAAGGGCTTTAATGATAGATATTTTGGGATATTTGTATTGTGTCACAAAATATCCCATAATATCTAAATTATATTATTATTCTATTTTTATAACTTGGTAGACAAATTGGTAGGATAGAAATATTTTTTTGGCTAACATTCTTGTACTACCATTATCACTCACTCTCTCTCTCTCTCTCTCTCTCTCTTCTTTAGTTTTTATTTTTTCTGGTTGTTCTTGGCTCATTTGGGAATCAAACATTAATAGCAAGGAGAGTGAAATAAAGAAAAACTTGGAGAAAGGTTTGGAGGAATTCAATTTTACACAAAAAATGGTTGTATCTAATACTTTTGTATTCCCTCATTTATTTTCCGATGTTTGTAATGTTTATCTCCTTTGTTATTATATTTGTATAATGAGCTAAGTAGTTTGTGTTGAAATTTATGATAAACTTAACCTATTTTCATTAATAGCATAGCATGTATTGAATGATGCTTCTTTTATCAAAATATTGGTGTATTAATTATTGTGGATGATTTCATGTCATTTACTTGATCAATAGATGATGTGGTTAAGTGATTTGGGCAATTATTGAGAAATTATTGCACTTACTAGACCAAAATAATCAATACCCTAGGTTTGTATGGTATACTATACTTGTTTAGGTGATATAGAGATATACACCTACCTTAGGTGACCTTTTGAGTATTTTCACAACAATTAAATGCAATTCATTAAGTTTTTATCAACATAGAGATATACGACAGAACTTAATCAATTATGGTTAATATCGCTCGACAGAGGTTATTGACTAAAATTGATAAATCAGGTCCAACTATGTATTTTAGTAATTTGCATCGAAGCATAATTGGATTGATATTAGTGAAATAAAGGTTAAGTGAAATCATAAATTCCAACATCGTTTAAATCAAAATCTTATCACTTTTTAAGTGTTATTTTAAATTTTTAAATCTAAATCGTGTCTTTTGTTCTTTTCCAATTTAAAAATCAGTTTTTTTAAATGTATGTGTCAATTTCGTTAATTTGAATCAAATACACTTGTAATTGAGATCAACACTCTTCGTGAGATCGACTCGAACTTAAAATGTCCATTTTACTACTTGTACACGACTTGTGCACTTGTGGTGTATTTTCAACGAACAATTGTAATAGAGAACTTAAATGCTATACCCAAACAACCATTAAACATTATTATATCCTTAAACCAAATTTAGAATGTTTGGTTGGTTGAACTGTTGTAAGTTGACATAAAGATAGATATGGATTCCGTGTGTGCAAAATGTTGTGTGGACTGTCTGAGACCAATAGGATGAAAAGTGGGTGATAAACCTTAAGTTAGAGGTCCATTTTCGAGAATGAGTGTTTAATAAGGGGCATTGCAATAATCATTGCATTAAAGAGAAAATGCTGCATTTTTATGAAGTTACCCTAAAAAGATTCCAACGAAAGACAACTATGATAATCTCATTGTGAAACGTTCATTCGTAGCCTTTATGACTCGAGTGATTAAGCCTACAAGAGTTTAAAACTTGGTGCCCTAAAGTCATCTGATTTGGGAGTCATCGACATAAAGCTCGCGACAGGAGTCATTTAGAAAGCTTAATGAAGAGACGTCTGTACATAATAAGGTACATAAAATAGAAGAAGCACTACATGCCTTGATTAGGCCCCGAACACCCATTTTAGGAGATTAGACTTTTGATAAGGGGTTAGTAACTTGGTTGAGTCTTGGAGGTTGAAGTAGTCAAAATAAGGAGAATCCATATTTGTTGACATGTTGAACTACAATTAGTGAAATCTAACCAAACTTCAGTGGTGTAAGAGATTAGTATTGAAAATCAACTTTAGAATACACCATGGGGAGTGAAAAGAAAACAAATTTGGGGATGTATGAATCCTACGAGCGAAGTAAGGAAAAATTTGACTTTTAAGGTCGGGAATTGGATCAATTGATTATTGTACATTGTTGCACTTAACTTTTCACACACACACACACACACACACCCATTTTTGCATTGAAAAGGTGAGAAGTTAGCTTTTGCATTATAATTTTGAAATGATTCATGAAATAAATGCACGTTGCCAATCCTGAGCTACAAAGGTAAGATATACAATGCAATTTGTTTTTATTGAATTTTTCTTTGTTTTGTTTGTGTGGTTGTTATTCATTTTCTTTGGTTTGATGTTTGCTCGAGGATAAGAAAATTCTTAAGTTTGGGGGTATTTGATAAGTTGGTTTTATAACGGAGTTATTAGTTATCTTTTACTTTTGAATTTGAGAATTTTTACTGCATTTATGCATTTTTATGATACATTCAGGTACTTTCATAATAGGAGAGTCAACAATGAGAAGATGGAATCAATTAGGAGCAATTCAAGTGTCACCAGCCAAACCAATGATGTATATTACAGGCACCCCCGTGCCATGGATAGGCGCCCCTGTGCCCAACTGAAAGTCCCAAAGTATTTTTCAACTGAGAAGACAGGTGCCCCTGCGCCTGAAAGAAGCGCCTATGCGCCATGACGACACCAGTCAGCCACATAAGCCCTAAAACTGATAAATTTAAGGGGGGAACTATAAATACGACTTGAAGGGTTCAATTAAAGGACTTTTGGGAAGAAATCCAGCAGCCACACTAGAGAGAACATCCTTGAAGATTGAGGAATCCACGAATCAAAGAGTTGTTCTTACTCTCTATCAATATTATCTATCAATGTTTAAGAACATGAATTGTGTTTTCTTTTATATTTTCAAGGAGTAAATTATTTTTCTAGATATACAATGTAGCCAACACTAGAGATTATGCTTTGATAATTTAATTATCTATTTCGGAGGTTATTCCATTGGTTTATTTGTGTTTATCCATTCTTAATGCTTTTGAATGCCTGATCACCATTTGAATGATATGAAATTTGAGATTTACTATCGAGAGAAAGAATTCTAAATTAGGACTATCGATAAACACAACCTAGGAGATTATAGAGTTCGAGAGGCCTATGAAATCCTTTCTAGTTATTAAAAAAAACAAAGATCATAATGAACTTTATCATCTTAATTTTAGATGGAGACTCAAAATTAGGGTTTTAATAGTAATTCATAATTCGCCATCGAGAGAGGGGATTAAAATAATTTTAGGTTCTTGACTAATAAACCATAAGAATAGATTAAGAAATAGTTAGATGATTGAAGCATGATCGTTGGTTAGGTAAAACTGGATCTCTAAAGTTTAAGCTTATTAGTGTTAATCTTGTTTAATTGCATTGTTAATTAATTAAATTAGTTCAGTTAGTTATCTCACTCCAAAATTGGATAAAATTAAGGTTATTTTAATTTCAGGAATTATTAGGATTTGATTTCAATCCCTGTGGAAAACTATACTCTACTCTCACTATATTAAAAACTTAACACCGTACACTTGCGGTTGGAAAATTCTCGCATCAAGTTTTTGGAAAACCTCAGAGGTCTTCAATAAATTTTGGATCGAAAGATGGCAAGACTATATGGCCACGTGTGATGCAGTGGACCTTACTGCAACTCTTGTGAGCCAAAGTGCTATGGCTTTTGGAGTAATCCTTGAGTGTCACGAAGCATTGACTGACATTCAACAAAGGAACATGGCCTCGTATGAAAAATTGAATGTCACTAAGGCGGAGTTAAAGAGGGTAAGAGTAGAGGTCGAGGTCGAGGAGTTGAAAGTTCAGAAAGTAGAAGATGAGGCAAAGCTCGCTTCTGCCTTAGCCGAAATCGAGGTCATGAAGAAAGAGGTGAATGAGTCATAGTGTGAGGTGGCCAGGTTGACCAAGAAAGTAGAAACCTCCAATAACCACCAAAGGCTAACTGCTGAGGCTTTGGAGCAAGCCAACCTCCAGTTTGCTACCCCCAAGAAGGCTAATAACTTTATGGAAAAGCAAGTGGATTGGCTAACCAATGAGTATAGGAAGTGTGAGTTAGATATCGTCGAAGCGTGTGAAATTGCAGTGAGGACCTATATTGCAAATTTCCATCAAACTGAGGAGTACCGACGCTTTGGCTCATATTGGAGAAGATATGCCTACAATAAGGTGATTAGCAGGGTGAACGCTTCCTCACATGGTGGATGATTCATCTATGTGAAGGCTTCTTCCTTGACGTTCAGCCTCGTCAAAGGAAGGCATGTGTTGATGCATGCTTCCTCACATGGTGGATGGGTTCGTCAATGTGAAGGCTTCTTCCTTAACGTTCAGCCTCATCAACGGAAGGTATGTGTTGATGCACGCTTCCTCACATGGTAGATGGTTCATCCATGTGAAAGCTTCTTCCTTGACGTTCAGTCTCGTCAAAGGAATGTATGCATTGTTCACCTTGGAGTTCAAGCGAGGTGGTCCTTTTAGAGACTTCGTCCTTTCCTTCGAGGTTCTATTGCATTGTAAGGTTTCTGCGAGCTTTCTTTTAGACATTAGTTTTTATTTATTTACAAAGGCTGGGAAGAAACTCTAGCGGTAATTCACATTCATTGATAATACATACATAGCTGTTCAACATTCCATAGATAAGGCTGGATCTTTTCATTTATGTCTTTAATCCAGTAGGTTCCAGGCCGGACTTCTTTCTTGATGCGATAAGGTCCTTCCTAGTTAGGTCCTAAGGTGCCCGCCCCTAGCTCTTTGGTGGACAAAAATACCCTCCAAAGCACCAAATCATTTACCCGAAAGGACTTATTCTTTACCCGGCATTGTAGTATCGGGTCATCTTCCTCTGGTAGATGGCCATCCAGATCTTAGAATCATCCCTCTTTTCTTCCAGGAGTCTAGTCCGCATCTTCTCATTTCTTCATTGCTTATTTCATTGAAGTGTATCCGTCTAGGGGATGTGAGACCCATTTCTATGGGGCTTACAGCCTCGGCCCCATATGCCATATAAAATGGGGTTTCACCTATCATAGTTCGGCTAGTGGTTCGGATTGCCCACAAGACCTGGGGTAACTCATCCACCCAGGCTCTTTTTGAGGCATCAAGTTTCCTTTTCAGGGTATACTTGATTATTTTATTTACATCCTCAACTTGCCCATTGGCCTGAGGGTGATGAGGGGAGGAGAAATGTTTCTTAATATCCAATTCCTCACACATTTTTCTGACTTTGTTGTTATCAAATTGTTTGCCATTGTCTGATACAATTGAATGTGGGATGTTAAACCTACAGATGAGGTTTTTCCAAAGAAACTTGGAAGTGTTGGCCTCAGTTATCTTGGCAAGCGGTTTGGGTTCCACCCATTTTGTGAAATAATTAATAGCAACAATTCTGAAGCTAGCACTTCTCTTGCTTTGGAGAGAGGTCCAATTAGATCAATCCTCCATTTCATAAATGGCCAAGAAGTGGATACCATGTTTAACTCTTGTGAAGGCTTTCTGGGGATAGTGGCAAAGCATTGTCACTTGTCACATTTTTGGACAAATTATTGCACATCCTTTTTCAAAGTGGGCCAATAGTATCCTTGCCTCAGTACTTTTTATGCCAATAACCATCCTCCAGCATGATTACTGAAAATGCCCTTATGGATCTCTCTGAGTACATAGTTTGCTTGCTCTCTCCCAGTGCATCTCAGCAGGGGTAATAATAATCCACATTTATACAATACATCATCCTGAAAGACTAAGTGGTCAACCCTTCTTCTGAGCTTTTGAGCTTCTTATTTCTGAGAAGGTAATGTCTGATCCTTCAAAGATATGATGGGCTTCATCTGGAGATATGTATCCTTTACCCACATTATAGTCCTACTAACCTCAGTCGAGGGTCTGGAAAGGTTCTCGATTGGAACTAATGTAAGTAGCTCAGAATCTTTACTACTCACCAGCTTCACCAAGGTGTCGACATGAGCGTTGTGGGATCTAGGTATTTCCATAAGTGTGAATCTTTCAAAGGAGGGGATGAAAATAATTACCAGTTTTACGTAGGCTGCCATAGTCTTGTCCCTGGCTAAGAAGTTTCCATGAACTTGACCAACCACCAATTGGGACTCAGTGCTAATGATGAGCCTTTTCACCTATAGTTCTTTTGCCAGTCGAAGGCCTGCTAAAAGAGCCTCATATTCTGTAAATCTTATAGCACATGTTAGCTTATGTCCCTTTGGGCTAACCAGTACGATTCCTGCCCCTGACCCTACCTCTCCAAAAGACCCATCAACGGAGAGCCTCCATATCTGAGGTTCGGCAGGTTCCATGTCCTTTTCAATATTTGGCACAAGGGTGAACTTTACCACGAAGTCAGCTAATGCTTGCCCCTTGATGGTTACCTTTGGTTTGTACGCGATGTCGAACTTACTAAGCTTAATGGCCCATTTAAGCAATCTTCTCGAAGCATCAGGCTTTTGAAGCACTTGCTTGAGAGGGTAGTTTGTTAAGACATATATGCTATGAGCCTGAAAATATGGCCTCAACTTCCTTGAGGCAATCACTATGGCGAGGGCCAACTTCTCTATATCTGGATATAACATTTGCAATAAGCCTCTTTTCTGGGAAGTTCAGATAAAGTCTCCCTAAAGTTGTGAGTACTTCTTTCTATACATATCTCTAGAAAAAAAACATGTTTATGTTTCATTTTTACTATATTTGTTTTCCAATATAAGACTAAGAATAATTCAAAATCTGATTGCAGAGAATGGACAAATGCAAAAATGCAAAAGAAACCCAGAAAAAATGAATTATAACTTCGATCAAGGTATGTGCATGTGACTATTGATCCTATGATAGAGTGTTTACTATTTCTATACGGTTAACTAAATTTAGCTATTACAATATGTTTAGAATATTGTGTCTTGGACTCTTCATGCAATTGTCTAACTCACTATTTTTTTTTTCTCTTTTGATATTATAGGTAAATAAATCAAATAAACGGGGTCACTTAACTGATTCGAAAAAATTTTTGTCCACTTCTTTCAAACCAAACAAAATGTGAGTGCTCTTGTTTGTTTCTCGAGGATTATATATTAGTTGAATAATATGTGCTTCATTCTTTATTCTAATCCTTTTTAAATCAATAATTGAACATTATGGGTTCAACTTTTCTTTCATGAAATTTTTATATGCATTAAGCTAACTGTAGTTGATGAACCTTTAACTCATAATTGAATTTCTCCAGTTTTTTTTTTCTTTTAAAATTTGTTTTTGTGTGCTGATTTGTAATGTTTGATTTGGTATATTTTAGGTTCAATTAAAAAAAGATGTATCTTAAGGTTATGACAACAACTTTTGGCCTCCTCAAGATGAAAAACATAGGTATGATACACTTACATAATCTTGAAATCTTTAATTCTTTAGTCGTATCCCATTCAACTTTGACATACTTGTGACTGAAAACAATTTGCAGTTTATATTTTTATAATAACCATTCTCGATTTGCAGTGTTGATGTATCATGTGAGCTCAAATTTAGAAATTTTTTAATGAAATAGTTAACTTACATAATGCTAAACACAAACCTATCAATCAATAATACCAATCATCTAGATTCAAATTCGGTAAAATATCCCTCTTCTTCTTTTTGTATTTTTATTTTATTTATTTCTATTATTAATTAACACTAATCATCAGTGTTCTAAATAGCGTAAAGCGTTGCGTAGCGTCGAGGTCGAGAATCAAGAATCATAAGCTAAAGCGTGTCAATGCGGAGAATAAACGTCATAAAGCGTTTTGTACTTTTAATATTATTTTAAGTATAATAAATAGATTTTTATATTTAAAAAATAATTTTTTTATATAAAAATAAACATACACATTTACTATTAAGTATTAATTATACTGTTAATGGATTGGACACTAAGTATATGATTTTCTTGAGGTCTTGCACAATTAAATTCATTGAGGAACTAATTTTAGACAAGCAAATTTTGATAATCTCATAATAGCATATCATAGATTCATAATAGTAAAATGTCTTCATGGTATTGATAAGTTGAGGGTAAAATTGATCTCTTCTTGAACTTTGTAGGTGATGGGCTGGGTTTTAAGCGTAGTGGGATGTTGGGTTTACTAAGTTTGGGCTTATTAGAATGTTATTGTTAGGTGAGATCCATTAACTCTAAAGCGGGTTTAATCGCGCTTAATCTCGCTAAATCGCGCTTAATCTCGCTTTGTTCCGACTAATCACGCTAAATCTCGCTAAATCGGTCAACAAAAAAAGTTGACCGCTATTTTACACGCATATCACAAAAGCGTCGCGTTTTCTCCACGCTACGCGCTATAGCGCGCTATTTAGAACACTGCTAATCATATAAAATTTTATCACTTCAATACCTCTCCACTACATTATGTACATATACATTTCATAACATTCAACATCCTGCATGGACTTTGTACTCCATAGGCATCTCTCGACTCTTAAGTTAAAAAATTTATTCCATTATAATACAACAATGAATTTGCCTTTGACGTCTTTCCATTCTACGCAGCACAGCTAAAATCTTCAAGCAGCCATATGTACAATGTTCATTGTGAAGCAGCAAAGTTATAGAATATGGAACGAATGAGGCAGTCACATACCAAAGTGAACTGTTCAAAATCTGTTATTTTAACATTTACCCTTTGTAATATTCAATAATTTTGTTAGCGTCTGAATTGAAAATAAATTAAGATAGTACAATGTTGTTTTGAGTCTTCATCTACACCTTTATAAACTCTGTTATTTGCTACTGCTGTAGCTTATTTAAAGTAGTAGATGTTGACATTAATGAAGTACAATAACCATAATTTTCAGTCCACATTGATGTCAAACTGCGGTGTGCATGAAACAAATAATTGTTCATGAACTGGTTGTTGTGATTATTATGGGTGTTTATTCGTTGAATTAGTCTCACCTACATAGATTGACAATATCATTATTATATCATTTATTCTTCATTTGAGTTTGATTACAAATTACATGGAAAATCCATATTTACAGTAAAATTGAAATTTAATGTTGGAGTAAAATCAAATTATGCCATACACCAAGGGAACACCTAAGATATGAGATCGACACCATCCAAATTTACGTAAATAAAATTTTAATCATATCGACATTAAAATATAATTAAAATTTAATATAATACTAATAATTCAATTTGGATGATTTAAATAGCCCATATCTAACATTCAAATGTAATTCACGATAATTTTAAATAATTTTACATATTTAACACGCTAACATTACTTTCAAAATAACTCAGCCCGTGAATCGCACGGGCAAGAACTAGTAATAATAAAAAAGGTGACCAAATGCCCACCTTGCATTAGACTGTGCTTTATAAAAATAAAGAAATAAAACACGTCTTCATCAAACAATTTCTTGAATGGTTCAAATATAAACATGATTAGTCAAGGCAAACATTTAACTTTCATGAAGTATTTCAAAGTGGAAAATTAAAATAATCTTCCAATGACTATTCAATACAATTAGCCAATAGTCAAGGACTGGTTCAATAAGAATTAGTCATGCTTTTACAAAGGTTTTAAATTATTGGATTACGACTTCAAATTCTTGATACGAGAAAATATTATATTTAGTTGAATACTGTTTGTACATGACATTTGCATATTATTATACTATTGGGGAAAAAAAAATGGGTCCTTTGACTTCAAATACCGTTTCAGTCAATATTAGTAATTAAAATAAATCATGTGAAGTTTCTAAAGAACATCTCTTTTTTAAATAGTCTTATTGTTAAGTTCATTGTTAAATTGAAATCGTCTAGCATCATTTTAAAGGGATAATTATTGTCGTTCAATGAGAAATTAAGTCCATTCTATTTGCAGCTAAATTAATGTCATCCACAAAATAAAAATAAACCCATAACTGCATTGGATTCCTACAATATAAAATATATTCATTAATGTTTCTTCAAATTAAGTTCAAATATCACTTTAGTCAATATTAGAAAAGTAAATTAAACCATCTGTTGAATAAGAATTGTGAATCATTATTGTCTAATTTTCATGGAGAGATGGTGTCACTGCATTTTCTCCAATCTCTTATGCTAAATTTAACCAAAAGTTGAAATACGGGAATCCATTTTCAAAGAACATCTTTTTTTAAATTGTCTTATCCACTACCAAAAAATTAGAAAAATATAAAAAATCTTCAGTGACCAAAAATATTGATTGGTAGAAACTGTTTTTTGGTCGCTGAAGATCTTAGCAACCAAAAAAATGGCTGCATGATGTTCACTGTCGTTTATAAATTGGTTTGGAGGCTGATAATAAATTGGTTGATTTGTACCCTTTTGAGACTACACTTTGGTCCTACGTAAAATTCTTCAGCAACCAAATCATAGTTGGTTGCTAAAACTAACCTTCATCGACCAAAAGATTAGTTGCTTTCTTCAAAAAAATATCACCATCCAAAAAAATTCTGTGAAAAAAAAAAAAGATCTATATTCATATAAATGTCATCCAGTGAATAAATATGGATCATAATTGGTGGAAATACATGGAAACGACCCAAATATAATCCTCATATTTCCACTTTGGCCTTTAACCAGTAAAAAGAATTAAAAAAAAAAAACAAAAGTTAAAAAATAATTTTACACAACAAAAAGCCAAAAATACCCTCATATTCTCCCAAAAAACCGACCCTCCCAAAAAAAAGCTCAAAACCGACCTCCCAAAAGCCAAAATCAATTGCCCAAACTTGCCAAAACTGATGCCTCCCAAGAAGCCAACACCGCCGCCGACATCCACCACACCTACCATCTCTCACTAGCCAAAATAGAAGGTTAGATTTTAGTTTAAAATCAGGTTTTTCATATTCAAAACTCGAACGTTTATTTACAATGTTTTGTCTATTTGTTTGTATATAAGTACATTTGCTTGAGTAGTATTGATTTTGGACAAAATTTGGACTTTGTACATGGAATAATCATGTTTTTTGAGCTTGAATGGACGGATTTTCCGCCATTTCCGGCGATGAAGCAGCCGATCGTTTGTTAATCGACGATCGACTGTTAACTAACCGTTTGTTAAAAGTCGGTTCGGCTCTTAACAGCCGACCCACGTTTTTATTTTTATTTTTTAATAATTTAATTTTTTAAAAATTTAAAAATAAATTTATTCTATATTTAATTTTTAAATATCATTTTTTTAATTCATTTTATGTTTTTATAAATATTTCTTTAATTAAATAATATTTGCGTACCAAATGTAATTAATAATATTTGATAAATTCTTAATTGATAACTAAAAATGAAATATTATTTTTAACAAAAAAGCAAAATTTTTTCCTTTAATATTTTAATTAATTTAAAATTCTTTAATTAAATATAATTTGTAAACTAATATTTCATTTTTCAAATGTAATTAAATAATTAATATATTCTTTACTTAAGTTTAAAATTTTCCTTTTGTTTTAATTTTTATATAAAAATGAAATAAATAATTTTAAATTATAATTGCGAAAATGAAATATTATTTTAATAAAAAAGTCATACTTTAATAATATAATGAAATGAAGAAATTTACATTGATAATTGCCAAAATGAAATATTCTTTTTAAAGGAATTAGCAAATTCTTTTTTTCGTTTCATTTTTTGATTGAAAATTATTTCTTACGTATAATTATTACAATTCGGCTCACTTAATTTTCTGAAATTATGTTTTATTTCATTATTTTATGTTCGATGTACTAATATTTAAATTTTTGCAGCATAGATTATCACTTGGATGCTACATTGAGACGGATGCCAAGTAAGGCTACCTGGAACGGTAGCTTTGGCAGTTACACTGCCATATTGGAGCTGCTGAATGAGCGGCATGCAGATATG
This sequence comes from Fraxinus excelsior, assembly GCA_019097785.1. Classification (NCBI taxonomy): domain Eukaryota; kingdom Viridiplantae; phylum Streptophyta; class Magnoliopsida; order Lamiales; family Oleaceae; genus Fraxinus; species Fraxinus excelsior. The sequence continues at coordinate 22,403,608 of CM032631.1, read as the reverse complement.
CTACAACGATAATTTCTTTGGCCCATGTACGAGTTGAGGGATGTGTAGTTCTCAGGGCAAATCCTCGATGCCCTACTGTGTCGGTTGCTGAATCCAGTCGACGACGATGCCTTCCACTTCCACCTCCGGGGCAAAGTTGCCAGTGTCTCTATGTTCAAGTTTGCCATGATCACTGGACTTGAGATTATGGGTGATTATGCAACTTGTGCCATTTACCAGAGAGTTTTCCAATCCTTATTGGACCTTCACGTATGAGTCTCTTGGGCCTGTGAGGCCTTGACACAACATCTTTTATATTTTGATCGGCCCATAACATAAACTGTTCCGGAATGTAGAATGATTCACGATTGAACTGAGATACATATTCTTGAACTGATTCTTCAAATAATTTATCGGCATTTGCAGAAATATCGTGAAACTACAGATAAAATGTCCTTGGATTGTTATTTTTTATTATCTCTAGTGATTTTTCATTTGTTCTCATTTTCAAAGCTTTTGCATACTCATCTTCCATATCGGTGTCGTACATCATCGTTTTTGACCGTTTGGTTGGAAATTTCCTTCTTCAACATGTACTCCTCCCTTTGCGACGTAATCGGTGACGTCTTTCTCCAATTGTGTGCTCTACACGTTTGGGTGGTATTGTTCACCCGATCCTGGGTCGACGATGTCGAAGAATCCACTGTTCCGACAATTAAACTTGCTAGAGAATTGAATTAGACAGTGCAGGTGCTCTGCACAGTTGGCATGTTTTTCCTCGCATACTCTGATGAACACATAATTAATCAAATAATCGAAAGATTTAATTTGCTATATAACGATCTCTTCTGAGATCGGACATCTGAGATAAGAAATAATTTTTAGCGTTTATGCAGAAACGCGATGAAGAAGGAGATCACATTGAACAGTATCAATGACAAGATTTTGGTATAGTAATTGGGGACTGAAGTCCCATATATACATGTCTCTAATAACTTACATCATCATTCTAGTGTTGATAACATTATTTCAAATTTCAAATTTGAAATAATCCTACCCTATGGTTACGTAATTTGAATTCAAATTCATATGGATTCCCGTAGGCCCCACAGGGGCAGTATTTCGGACCATACCACATGCACCCAAAGTGCGAGCCTATAATATTATGACTCACCCCCGCACCAATCCTATTTGTACAACCACGTGTCCGAATCTCATCATTCCAAGTAGTGGATCATAACACTTGTTGATTTCAATCGACAGTTTAATTGAAAAAACTTTTTGTTCTTTATATATACTTAATTTGTAGTTGATTTTTTATGGACTCTTCCAAGAAGAGGAAGTGGTTTGACGATCCTTGTAGGACAGGCGTAGGTAGTCGTAAGGCTCGTCGAGTCTCTTAGTTTAATAGCACTCAGAGGAATCAGCTCCTAGCACAATGGCAACGTGTTCTTCGATATAATCAAAGATGCACATGTCACAGATTCATAAGGTTGATAATATTGGAGATACTGGTGTTGTTGTGTGCATCAACAATTGTCGTGTTGTTAATAGTGTTGATACTTGACACACCCAGAAAGTTCGTTGGAGTCGTTTGTTGCTAAAAGGCAATATGAAACTCGAGACAGATGCAAATTCCCATAACTTATATCAGTGGATATATATGTGGTTAATATATGATAGACATCCTGGTAATACCAATCCTCGTGTTGTATACATATTTTTTGGTGTGGAAAATGACCCCGAAACTTGGATGAAGAATCAAGATAATGCAGACAGATTTATTGTTTGTTGACATATTTTTCCAGTGTGGAAAATGACCCCGAGACTTGGATGAAGAATCAAGATAATGCAGACAGATTTATTGTCTGTTTCAAGAGGCATTATGAGTTTGTTGGCCATGATTTTAGTGATACGGCCATGGCCATTGATTATAGCAAGGATAAACCGCCTTATTTTGCATATATACGATTGCGACCAATATCCGTAAATAGAAAACTCATCGGGACTAATATGTTCAAGACACTACAGTCGGAGGCGTTGATGATATGGAATGCTGAGCATATTATTTAGTTTTTAGTACATTTCATTCATATCTTGTTGGTGTGACGTTGAATAAGAGTTTGTAGTTTAGAAGTGTTTAATAAAATGAAATATATTCATTTAACAATCTTCAGTCTACAATTACATTGTTCCATGAACATAGAACATCATTAACAACATAAAGAAAATTGTATAATGAAATTACACCTAAGCTATCTAATATTTTACGGATATAAAAATAAAGATGTTGGGATAAAATCCCAGAAACCGTCTTCAACAACGTCACTTGGTTTGTCGACATTGACGTCAGTGTTAATGTCATCTAAATGTGGATAGTCCACCATGCTCTCTTTATCCGCAGTTTCATTCTGATGTTGTAGTTGAATCTGATTTCCACCGTGAACATGTGGTAAAACGGTGGATTCGTCGTGTGTCCAGAGTGTTGGACTCTTATCCAAAATAGATTTTTCATTACCCTGATGTATTCTCCTGTTTGTAGTTGATGCCATGTTAGTGGCTCCCCTGTGTTGGAATCCATGGTTCCGACATTCTATCGTTTGTTGTATTACGCAACCATACGGTAATTCTAGACATTTATGCTTGATGGCTAGACGTTTCTTCCGTTTGCATTAGAGATGCTTCGCTCCTATATAAGGAGGTGTTGGCGAAGAAGAATTCTGCATTTTCGAGCGTCCAATTTTTCAAATTTAAATTACACATTTTTTCAAGAAATGCTTCATCGGAATATTCTCCATTACCTGGATTACACAGCACAATACATGTGATTCCGCTTTTAATTTGAACTGGTTTACCATACATCGCATTTGATTGCTAGTTGTGTTGGGACCTAAATAGCTCTTTCCAATGCTTCTTTGCAGTTATGTCGGTGTTACGTCATCAATGGCGTTGTACCATGCATGATTCGAAAATGTTTTGAAATTAAAGTCCATAAAGCCTATAATGTAATTATATGGGCCTAGTGATCTTTCCCATACTATTTTTCCAATTCTTGTTGGGCCTTCAAGTATGAGGCTCTTGGACTTGTAAGACCTTGATGCAACATCTTTTATATTTTGATCGGCCCAGAACATTAACTGTTCCAGAATGTAGAATGACACGATTGAACCAAGATACATATTCTTGAACTGGTTCTGCAAATAATTTATTGATATTTGCAGAAATATTGTGGAACTGCATATAAAATGTCCTTGGATCGTTATTTGTTATTATCTCTAGTGATTCTTCCTTTGTTCTCGCTTTCAAAGCTTTTACATACTCGTCTTCCAGATCGGTGTTCGTACGTTATTGTTTTCGGTCGTCTGGTTGTAAATTTCTGTCTTCAACATATATTCTTCCCTTTGTGATGTAATCGGTGATGTCGTTCGCCGATCGTATGCTCTATACACTTGGGTTGTATTGTTCACCCGATGCTAGGTCGACGATGTCGAAGAACTGGCTGTTTCGGCATTTAAACTTGCCAGAGAATTGAATTAGACAGTGCAGGTGCTTTGCACCATCGGCATATTTTTCTTCCACATATTTAATCACATAATTAATCGGATAATCAAAAGATTTAATCTGCGATATAACGATCTCTTTTGAGATCGGACATCTGGGATAAGTTAGGAAATAATTTTTAGCGTTTATACAGAAAGGCGATGAGGAATGAGATCCCATTGAACAATATTAGTGACAAAAGACTTTGGTATAGTAATTGGGGATTATAGTCTCATATATACCTGTCTCCAATAACTTACATCATCATTCTACAGTTGATAACTTTAATTCAAATTTCAAATTTGAAATCATCGTGCCCTACAGTTACGTAATTAGAAATCAAATTCATATGGATTCTCGTAGGCCCCACATGAGTAGTATTCCAGACCATACCATGTGGACCCAAAGGGTGAGCCTATAATATTATTCGAAGTGATAAATTTGCCAATATAGTAAAATTTGCAGCCCACTTAGTGTAAAGAACATCTTTTTTTAAATAGTCATATTGTTAAGTTCTCTGTGAAATTGAAATCATCTCGCATCATTTTGAAGGGATGATTATTGTTGTTCAATAAGAAAGTCCATTCTAGTTACAGCTAAATGTCATCAACAGAATAAAAATAAACCCATAATTGCATTGGATTCCTACTATATAAAATGCTAGGAATCAACCCGATATCAAGAACACTATGATACCAATTGTTGTAAAAACCGCCCAAATAATTAAAGAAGAAGAGTATAAGCAATATAAAGTTTTAATGAATCACACAACAACCAAAAATATTATGGAAGAGGAGAATTTTATTATACCAAGAAACACCAGCAATTGTCTTACAAGATTTGATCCTCACAATCTAATCTAAACAATTCTCTCTTGTTTCTAATGTATATAATCAATGATCTATCTTTCTTATGATCTCTCTAATTGCCTTTGTATTACCTTACCAAGTGCTTATACCTTGTGGAGTATTTATAGAAGCCAAATCATGAAGTTCTGTATGAGATAGGAGTCCAAAATCGAGTCAGAAACCAAAATCGACTAAAACTTGTCCATAGCAGTAGCGCTTGTGATAAGTGTAGTTTCTACACTTATTCGAGGTCCTAAATGATGATATTTTACTATTTTTAGATAAAATACTGCTTAATTTGTGTTATATTTTAATGCATAGGTAAAACTCAATGTTTGATGAAGAATTGAAGAAAAGAATGTAAAGATAGCAGAAAAATGGTCCATTGTATCAAATACAAAGTTCGGGGGCTGAAATGAAAATATTCAAAAGTTACGTTGAATCTCACGATGAATATTTGAGAGTATTAGACATTAATTGAATGAGGAAAGAAGCCAAAGGAATGAAATATAGTCCAAGTATTATCACATATCAACTTCCAGCAAAAAAAGTTATGCTTCGAATTTTCAGGCTCACATTGAGACGCAATTTTGGCATAGAAATCTTTCGAATTGGAAAATTGATATTTCTATAAGAATTGTATGTTGTTGAATTAGATTTCTAATGCAACTTGAATCAGCTTAATCGGATATGTGTAGAGAAGGTTATGGTCAAAATATCGAAAGTTGTTCAGAGACAAACCTGCGCGCGCGCAGGCAATTCATGGCGTGCGCGCACGACCTTATTTCTCCCAACCCGAGAGTCAGTTGGTTCTACGGCGCACGGGCAACACTTATAATGGTGCGTGCGCATAGGCCTTTTCCGCAGAAGAATATTTAGTTTCCTTTCGCGATTCAAACTCTTTTACAAACCATATTGAACGGGGGATTTTGACCTATTTTTTGACTCTTATAAATAGAAAACGAGGGATACACATAAGGAGAACCTCTATAGACCTAAAAATCTCTATATTATACATATTTTGGAGGTGAAGACTATGGCTAACAACGTGAAATCAAGGCGAATTGCATAGGATATTGAAGATTTTTCATCTGGATTCAAGATTCACATCAAGAACGTGGAAAATTTCCAATTCTTCATTTTTTCTTCTTTCCGGGTGATGATTTTCCAATTGTTCCTTTGTAATTTAATTTTAAATATGTTAGGCTAGTTTTTCATTGTATTGGATGAATGTTTGAACTCTATTTTCATTTATTTTAATTCAAGATATCAATTTGGGATTTTTGTGTTATTAGTTTATTGATTTACATATCCATTGCACTACTTATTGTTTGATCACCAATTAAGTAGTTAGTTGCTTGTTGTAGTGTAGGAATACTCACAATAAGTTTAGAACGCGGTAAAATCAACATGTGTAGTTAGAATTAGGAATAATCTCTTTCACGCATGCAATCTTATTGATAATATAAACCAAATGTATGACTTTCATATGAATTCGGACTAGGAATAGGATCGTCTCGTGTTAGTCATAGGTTGGTGTATCTTGGGAAAGAACATTTAACATATTAGATTTATCGATTGTCAAAAATGCATGAATGTACTGGATTAATTATTGAGAATTGAAATAGATGGAAATAGGGGGATTCACGATTCCAATTCAAACATTCACGTATTATATAAATACTTTATTTGTTTTGTTAGTTTAGAATTAGTATAGAAATCATACAAACCACCTATTTTGATCTGACCACAATTCAAATTGAATAGTAGCTATTAAACTACAGATTAGACCTTATTCATCGTGGTAACGATACTCTTAACTCACAAATCTTATTTCTTGTACAACGATCCCGTACGCTTGCGGGTTTCACGCGAACAAGTTTTTGACGCCGCTGCCGGGGAATAACAGCTTTAATTTTAGTTTAGTTGTTAATATTAAATTCGATTTTTGTTTTCTTTAGTTTGTTTTATTATTGATTTTGGCTACCCACCTTGATTTCTCTTACTTAATATTATATCCAGGTGTCGTTCAGCAATGCATCTAAGATTCTAACACGACATGTTGAAAAGAGTTTTGCAATGAATAATCTTGAAATGGACGATGACAAGGAAGAAGATATATATTGTGAGTTATGCTATGGGATGCATTATACTGGCTACTGCGTGAAAACATGCAATGAACCCTTTTTGCTCAAGCTTATGCAGTTTAAACAATATTTAAGATGTCGAAGACTAGCAATGACACATCTTTTGAAGCTTACATGCCTGTGGGCGAGTGTATCCCTTCCGACACATTTGTGGAATTTGGCCCTTCCATGTTGAACGAGGAGGCAATTGCAAAATACTACACTGATTTTGTCAAGTTAGATGAAAACAAAATGTGTGTAGGAGATGGCGTATTCTGGATTGAATTTAAAAGGTGGGGATATAATCTACTCGAAAAGTTTGAAAGAAAAGAGTTTACATTGTCCGTGGATTTAAATTGTGAATCGGCTATTCAACCCGATGAGATATCAATTATAGAAGACGAGTACAAAGACGATGAAAAATCAATTACAAATGAACAAAACAAAGAAGAGGCAATTAATGAAGAAGACATTAACACACATTCTGTCGATTTCATTGATTGTCCTATCATTGAATTTGTAATTAAGCCTGGAGAGAAGGAAGAAGTTTACGTAGTTGAATTCAAATTGGAGGAGGTAGGCATATCATATCACATTGGAGAGGGCAATGTTAAAATTTGTAGAAGTAATGAAAAGTGGGGCAAAGTCAGAAGAGGCAAATTGAGCAAGGCATCAAAAGCATTCTTCAAAATTCCATGATGCCGAAACAACAAAGTCAAGCTAAAGACTTTAAAAAAAGCGCTTATTGGGAGGCAACCCAATTTTTCTTCTATTTTATTTACTATGCTTTCTAGAAATAGGATAATTTAGATTAATTTTTTTTATTCAATTTTAGGAACTCATCATCCATATCACGTTTTCCCTTAGGTCTTCGATATGTTAGTTGATTTATTAGATGTTAGAGCTAAGTAACACTTGTTCCAGTTATTTGATCTTATTGATTGTATTATGCATGAACATGATATCGCGAAACATTTAAACCAACCAAAACTAAGGAGCTAACATGAGCATTAAGAAGCTAGTCATTTGATTATAAGCCATATTAGGGAAGTCTTTTCTTCATTTTCTTCCCCACCCCTTTATATGCGGATTTAAAATTTAAGACATTGAGGACAATGTCTAATTTAAGTTTGGAGGTGGAAAACATGAGTCTTCATTTTCATTTTTATTTTGTTTTCAATTTTGTGTATGTTTGTATCATTCTTATGTTTATTTATTTTGTGTGCTTTTATTGCTTCATTTTGCGTGCTTTTAGTGCTTTAGATATATATAAAAATTTACAAAATTCAAAATATTTTCTTTTTTTGTGCTTGTGTGAGTTAGTTGGTCTGACAGGCAATGAAAAATATATTGAATCATTAATTGATCTATGAATGGTGAATAAGTTGCATGCTTAGATTATTTTTTTGCTTTTCCTTGTAAAATATGATATATATTGAGCACATGAATTAAGTTACGCATTGCGGAGGAATGAGTTGATTTCATAATTGGATAGGTTGAAATAGTGGACCATATGTGTTAAATCCAAAACAACTAAATTTTACATCCTTAGACCAAATTTATAATAGTTTAGGGGATTTCATAGTTGTAGGAAGATATTGAGATAAATAGGGATTCCATGTGTGAAATTTAAAATCTTGTGTGGATTGTCTAAGGTCAATGGGATGCAATTTGGTGAAAATTTCAAGTTAGAGGTCATTTTACTTGGATAGGTGTTTAATGAGGGACATTGCACTAATCAAGGAAAAAAAACACATTTTATTTGAAAATTTATCTTTGTAACCTTTATGACTCGAGTTATTAAGCATGTAAGGGTGTTAAAACCCGTTGCCCTAAAGTCAACTGACTTGGGAGTTATCGGCCTAAAACTTGTTATATGGGTAATTTAGAAAGTTTAAGGGAGAGAATGCTACAAATAAAGAAAGAAAATGTGTTGAAAAAAAAAATGAGAAAAAAAATATAGAAAAAAAGAGCAAGTGCATGAAACAGACGTATCAAATACCTTGATTATGTCCCAAACACTTGTTTAAGAAAATTTGACCTTTTGATAAGAGCCTAATTAAATCCTAGAGAGTGAAGCAATCAAATTTAATGGAGAATCCTTATTTATTGATACATTGACTTGCATTTAGTGAGATTTATCTAAACTAGAGAGGTGAGGATAGTATAGATTCAACCTTAATTCACACACTTGAAAAGAGCGAAAAGAATAAGTTTGGGGGTATGTGAATCTTATGAGTGATGAAAGAATACATTTGACCATTGAGGGTCGAGAATTGAAACAACTCATGAATTCATAATGCTATGCTTAATTCTTCACACACACATCGATTTTATATTGGAGAAGTAGATTTTAATTTCTGTGTTGTGATTTTGAAGCTGTGCATAGATCTGATATTATGATTTCAATCATGAAATAAAAAGTCAGGTTAGCTAGCTAAATTTTTTGCTTTACTTGATTGACCGGCCACCAATTAGGTAATTAGCATTGTGTGTTTGTGTGTTTGATAGATTTTAGTTTTGTTTGAGGACAAACAAAGAATCAAGTTTGAGGGTGTGATAAGTGTAGTTTCTACACTTATTTGAGGTCCTAAATGATGATATTTTACTATTCTTTGGATTGAATACTGCTTAATTTGTGTTATATTTTATTGCATAGGTAAAACTCAATGTTTGATGAAGAATTGAAGAAAAGAATGCAAAGATAGCATAAAAAGGGTCAATTGTATCAAATACAAAGTTCGGAGGCTGAAATGAAAATATTCAAAAGTTACGTCGAACCTCGCGATCAATAGTTGATAGTGTTAGACATCAATTGAAAGAGGAAATAAGCCAAAAGAATGAAATATAGTCCAAGTATTATCACATATCAACTTCCAGCCGAAAAAGTTATGCTTCGGATTTTCAGGCTTACATTGAGACGCAATTTTGGCATAGAAATATTTCGAATTGGAAAATTGATATCTATAAGAATTGTAGATCTTTGAATTATCTTTCTAATGCAATTTAAATCAGACCAATCGGATATGTGTAGAGAAAGTTAAGGCCAAAATACTGAAACTTATTCAGAGACAAACTTGCGCGCGCGCAGGCAATTCATGGCGCACGCGCACGACCTTATTTCCCCCAACCTGAGAGTCAGTTGGTTCTACGGCGCACGGAAAACACTTATAATGGTGCGTACTCACAGGCCTTTTCTGCAGAAGAATATTTAGTTTCCTTTCGCGATTCAAACTCTTTTGGAAACCAAATTGAACGGGATTTTGACCTATTGTCTGACTCTTATAAATAGAAAACGAGGGATACACATAAGGAGAACCTCTCTAGACCTAAAAATCTCTATATTATACATATTTTGGAGGCGAAGACTATGGCTAACAACGTAAAATCAAGGCGAATTGCATAGGATATTGAAGATTTTTAATCTGAATTTAAGATTCACATCAAGAACGTGGAAAATTTCCAATTCTTCATTTTTTCTTCTTTCCGGGTGATGATTTTCCAATTGTTCCTTTGTAATTTAATTTTAAATATGTTAGGCTAGTTTTTCATTGTATTAAATAAATGTTTGAACCCTATTTTCATTTATTTTAATTCAAGATATCAATTTGGGATTTTTGTGTTATTAGTTGATTGATTTTACATACTCATTGCACTACTTATTGCTTGATCACCAATTAAGTAGTTAGTTGCTTGTTGTAGTGTAGGAATACTCACAATAAGTTTAGAACGCGGTAAAATCAACATGTGTAGTTAGAATTAGGAATAATCTCTTTCACGCATGCAATCTTATTGATAATATAAACCAAATGTATGACTTTCATATGAATTCGGACTAGGAATAGGATCGTCTCGTGTTAGTCATAGGTTGGTGTATCTTGGGAAAGAACATTTAACATATTAGATTTATCGATTGTCAAAAATGCATGAATGTACTGGATTAATTATTGAGAATTGAAATAGATGGAAATAGGGGGATTCACGATTCCAATTCAAACATTCACGTATTATATAAATACTTTATTTGTTTTGTTAGTTTAGGATTAGTATAGAAATCATACAAACCATCTATTTTGATCTGACCACAATTCGAATTGAATAGTAGCTATTAAACTACAGATTAGACCTTATTCATCGTGTGAACGATACACTAAACTCACAAATCTTATTGCTTGTACTACGATCCCGTACGCTTGCGGGTTTCACGCGAACAGCTTGAGCGCTACGAACCTGGCGCTCAAGCGCCAGGTTGCTGTCCTGTTTTCTTCTTTTCGCATTTTATTTTCTTTTTGCTTCCGGCTCCATCCTAGTGTTTCCAAAACACCTCTTTCATCCATCCAAGAAGTCCTTGATCCAATCGAACTTCCATCAAACTTCCAAAACGTGATGATATTTGATTCCTAATCAAACTAGACTTCTAACCCAAGATTAATCAAGCTTCTTCCTTGCAACTAACTCCTAAATTACATAGAATTTTTGTCTACCAGTCTTCCTCTCACGAACAACAATACCCTCTCCATGAGCCTCAGAACCGACGACCAAATGCTTCATCTTCTCCTTAGAGTAAAGTGCATCATATACCTCGTCAATTGTAAGAGCATCCCGACTATAGAGAATGGTATCTCTAAAAGTCACATATGAAGGTGGCAATGAACATAACAATATTAGCCTCAAGTCCTCCTCATCATACTCAACCTCCATTGTTTCCAAATCAGCGACGATTTCCTTGAACAGTGATAGATGACCTTCCAAAGATCCACCTTCCGTCAAACGATGAGAATACAAGCACTGCTTTAAGTGTAACTTACTGTCAAGCTCTTTGTCATATAAAGCTGCTCCAACTTCAACCATAATGCAGCGGCACTTTTCTCTTTTACCACGTCTTAAAGAATTTCATTAGAAAGATGAAGATGTATTTGAGATAGGGCTTTTCGATCCTTCCGTCATTTCTCCTCCGATGTCATTGCTGCAGGCATTTTATCAATACCCAACAAAGCATCATCAAGATCCAATTAAGCTAGAACCGCTCTCATCTTGATTTGCCACAACGAAAATCTACTGTTGCGATCTAAAAGCGGAATCTCAAACTTCAAAGTTGTCATCCCTGAACAATCGACCTTGTTCGAACCTTACTTTAATAATCAATTTGGACCTACCAAGAAACCGCGAAAAAACCTTTGGCTCTGATACCACTTGTTAGGAATTAACCCAATATCAAGAACACTATGATACCAATTGTTGTAAAAACCACCCACATAATTAAAGAAGAGTATAAGCAATATGAAGTTTTAATGGATCACACAACAACCAAGAATATTGTGGAAGAGGAGAATTTTATTATACTAAGAAACACCAGCAATTGTCTTACAAGATTTTATCCTCACAATCTAATCTAAACAATTCTCTCTTGTTTCTAATGTATATAATCAAGGATCTATATTTGTTATGATATCTCTAATTGCATTTTTATTGCCTTACCAAGTGCCTATACCTTGTGGATTATTTATAGAAGCCAAATCACGAAGTTATGTATGAGATAGGAGTCCAAAATCGTGTCAGAAACCAAAACCGACTGAAACTTGTCCACAGCGGTAGCGCTTGAGCGCTACATCCCAGCGCTTAAGCGCTACGAACCTGGCGCTCAAGCGCGAGGTTGCTGTCCTATTTTCTTCTTTTCGAGTTTTCTTTCATTTTTGCTTCCGACTCCATCCTAGTGTTACCAAAACACCTCTTTCATCCATCCAAGAAGTCCTTGATCCAATCAAACTCCCATCAAACTTCCAAAACATGATGGTATTTGATTCCTAATAAAACTAGACTTCTAACCTAAGATTAATCAAGCTTCTTCCTTGCAACAAACTCCTAAATTACATAGAATTTTTGTCACAGATCCTAACATAAAATATATTCATTAATTTTACTTCAAAGTTCAAATATCACTTTAGTCAATATTAGAAAAGTAAATTAAACCATCTGTTGAATAATAATTGTGAATCATTATTGTCTAATTTTCATGGAGAGATGGTGTCACTGCATTTTCTCCAATCTCTTATGCTAAATTTAACCAAAAGTTGAAATACGGGAATCCATTTTCAAAGAACAACTTTTTTTAAATCGTCTTATCCACCAAGAAAAATATCTTCAACGGCCAAAAATATTGATTGGTACTTCAGCAACCAAAAAAATGGCTGCATGATGTTATTCACTATCGTTTATAAATTGGTTTGGAGGCTTATAATAAATTGGTTGATTTGTACCCTTTTGAGACTACACTTTGGTCCTACGTAAAATTCTTCAGCAACCAAATCATAGTTGGTTGCTAAAACTAACCTTCATCGACCAAAAGATTAGTTGCTTTCTTCAAAAAATATCACCATCCAAAAAAATTCTATGTGAAAAAAAAAAACTCTATTTGCATATAAATGTGTTATCGGCTGTTAACAGCTGGCCATTTTTTCGTAACAACCGTTAAGGCGGTTAATCGGAAAGTAACATGCAGATGAGTTTTTTTATTCATTCGTGCTTAAAAAAATTATAAATCTACTAAAAAAAATTATCTTTATCTATGTCGAATCTTAATAAATCGAGTAAACATGTATACACATCTAACGAAAACAAAATCAAACATATGTAAATATACTTACCGATTCGAAGTAATTGATAGAAAACAAATTTTTTTTTTTCAGATATCGATATTTTTGAGATCTATATTGAAGAAGATGATAGAGTTTTTATCTGCGTTAGAGCTAATTTTGAAGTAGGGATTGTTTGGTTTTTAATTGTTAACTAAAAGTGTAGTATTGTCTTTTGTAATTGTTTTCACTCAAGGACATTTTTGTCTTTTGATCTCAAATAGGCCAATTTGGAAATATGCAAGAAATGAAAAGTCAACTTGAAAATATGGGTCTTTGACTAGACCATTTTTAAAGGAACCCTCATAATTGAATAAGATTCCTGCTATATAAAATATATTCATTAATTTTTGTTCAAAGTTCAAATACAGCTTTAGTCAATATTAGTAAATCATTCGTTGTGAATTATTATTTTGTCTCATTTTCTTGGAAAGCTAATTGAATGTGACACCACTTCTTCTCCCATCTCTTATGCTAAAATTAAGCAAAAGTTTGAGTTACGAGAATCCATTTTTGAATAGCATCTATTTTTAAATTGTCTTATCGTCAAGTTTATTGTGAAATTGAAATCGTCTAATGTCATTTTGAAGAGAATACTATTGTTATTAATTGATGGTCTTTTCTACATATATATCAAGGATTACATAATGTACACACGACTAATTTTTACCAGCCAATTACATAATGTCACTTGTACATTATGAAATAACGTAGCTTACTAACAAGCTTGACCTTACGTGCGGAATTATACTAATTAAAGCAAAAAGACACTTTTAATTATTTTCTAGATGATTAAGCATACAATCCAATTCTCTAAGTTGAATTATAGTAGTTATAATATTTGGAAAGCAATAAATAACACAAACTTTGATGTTGGAGAAACCTAAGTGGGTAAAAACTCTGGGACCAAGCCAGTTACCTCCACTATGGACATGTGAGTTACAACTCAATTCCAAACTAGTTCTACTAGCTTGTAAACCTTGCAACTCCATGATCTGTTGTTGCTTCCAGACTCAAGATCTACTATCGTAGATACTATCTAGCCAACTTGATAGATCTCCCGATCTACTTCATGTAGCTTCCAAGATCTGCTGTAAATTCCAGACTCACAATCTTCTACCAAAATTTGTTGTATCAGTCTTCCAATCTTCTGCACACGTCTCTTTTAAGTAAATGACCAGGAATCACCTATTATTGTTCTTCTTCCTGCGCTTGAATCCCTTCCTTAAAGTTTTAAGGAAGCCAAATATTTTGGATTAACGAACCTTGATATTTTCCCAAAACTCGATAGCCGGACCACAAGAATGATGTGAATGAATCAATTAATGAATTGCCTATTGGATCTCTCAAACAATTATATAAAAGTGTTTTTGCAATTGTAGCACACTCAAGCAACCTCCTGAAATTTGTCTTAGACATCAGTATTTTTTTTGCAATTGTAGCACACCCAAGCAACCTCTCGAAATTCGTCTCAGACATATGTATTTATAGTTGGGGACGCTTATGTGTTATAGGCCGTGTAAAAATCTTCAAAATCACGAATTAGGTTTGGCCGCATAAATATGTTGCTCGAACCAAAGTTTTGTCACTTGAGCGATGCTTGGGCGATAAGCGGGCAACAATGGTTCTGTTTCTATCGCTCGAGCCATGGCCAGGCGTGAAGCTAGTGAAATTTCGGCGTCGCGTTTCTCTTATTTTCAATCTCTAACCTTAACATAACTCATCTATACAAAATTGCCCTTCACTCCTTGACTTTTACACATGTTCAATTAAGTCATTTTTATTAACAGAATCGTCAATTACAATATTGAACCTAATACATTATATTGCTTTTGATATAACAATTAATGCACAAGTAGAATAATCCTTAATGGAAAACCTCCACAATAAAATTTGCATACAAATGTTATCCAATGAATAAAAATAGATCATCATTGCATAGGATACATACCATAGAAAGCCCTTGTATTGGTGAGAATTAAAATCAAACTTTTAATAAATTTTCATAAAAGATGATGAAATGTGTGATTAAAAACTTGTGAATCTCATGAACTATATGATTAAAATTAATTATTAATTTTAATTTAAATTAAAATTTAGATTTCAATCTCTACCGAATATGGGCAAAATCTGTTCACTATGTATAAGAAACCAACCACTGATAAATTTGCCAATATAGTAAAATGTACGGCCGACTTTAGTCAGAATATTCTAGGCAACAATATTAAACCCATATTTGATAGAGCTCAAAATTCAAATTTGAACTAAATCAATTTTTGTGAGATGGTGCTTGAACTCAAAATTCACTTTATTACTTGTTAATGAATTATACACTTGCAGTGATTTTATTTCAAAAT
Source organism: Fraxinus excelsior (assembly GCA_019097785.1). NCBI lineage: Eukaryota > Viridiplantae > Streptophyta > Magnoliopsida > Lamiales > Oleaceae > Fraxinus > Fraxinus excelsior. Next base: position 22,388,126 of record CM032631.1, on the reverse strand, counting down.
ATATTTTCGCTAAAATGAATCTTGAATTAGGATTTAAAGGAGGTGATCAATAGATAAAATTGTTGAGCCTTAATATCTCATTCCATATTTAAATTCTAAATTGATTTTTGTGTACATCCAATTATTTTCAAGTAGTCACATCAAAAAATCATAATTCTTTGTTTGTTTTCGTCAAATAGTAGTTAGAAGTATAAAATTAAGCATTAAAGTATAGTTCTATGAGAATGATGATTCGAACTAAAAGGTACGATATATTACTTGTTACGATCCGTACGCTTGCAAAATATAAAATCGACAATAGCATCCGAAGCCACTACTATTGACCATCACCTTCAAATAACATTATTCTTTTAAAATCTTATATAAGTGTGGTGATTGTGTGCCTTCGTGGTCTTTGGAGAGGGATTTCTGTTGTTGGTAGTGTGGTTTTTTTCCTTTGTGTCTGAGTAGCCGTGTGGTAGTTTGATTAGGGTTCTTGGTGTGGTTTGAAGCCATTCTTGTGTACAAAAGGGTATAGTGAATTTGTTTATGAGCTCTATATGAATAATGAATTGGTTTCGTTATTGTGCTATTAAATCTCTATTAATTTCAGTTTGAAGCTTTCGTTTTCGTATTTTGCCTTACAAGTGGTATTAGAGAGTCTATGAGGCTTGATTGAGTCTTCGATTTGTGGGTTGTCACCGAAAAATTGATCTCCAGTTGATGTCCTAAAATCGAGTGAAATAACAGAACCCTAATTTTCCCCTCTGTTCTGAATTGGCTACTAATTCCTCTTATGTTTGTGTTTCTTGTGAGGAATTTGATTCTTGGTCTAAGGACAAAGCAGTTGAATAGTAATTCAGTAGATTAGCCTTAATCATTAGATAGCCAGTCAACACACATAATAGAATATTGTATAATGGAAGCCTGACTAAGTATTTTGTTTGAGATTACCTTGACAAATTGGATCTCTTTTTAAATACGTAATTGGATTTTTTTATGACATATATAATAATCATTGATATATTGCTAATTTGAATTGACTTATTGTGAGTAGACTTATATAACATTGATGTCCTTATCTATTAAATTAGCAAATATTTAATTTCAATATTATAGGAAGACAAACTCCTTTTTACGAAGCTATTCTCTTCTACACAAAAAGTTGGACTCGACAAAGTCGCCTAGTTAAGTTCAATGAGTTTAAGTCTCGTCTCAACTCGTTTATGAAAATTGTGCATCTTCAGTAAAAACAAAAATTAATTAGCCTTCATACGAGAGAACCAGATTGAGTAAAAAGGGAATTAGCGTTCATATGAGAGAGCAGAGTAATGTTATTCATCGTCGGTTCGATAATAATAGATCCCCTAGTTTATTGTCTAATAAAATTATATTGTATTGAAATGTATTGAATAATGCATCCGACGAGTGTGTTTTACTCATGCGTTTTATATTATGTTAACTTGATTGTTGGCTAGATCTTATGAGTGTTGAATAATTTTAATGTGTTTATTAGTAATTTCTTATAAGTTTGATGATGTTGAGTTAATTATGGTAAAAGTGAAGGAAACAATGGCTTGAAATCAAAAGGAAAATAAAAGGTGCAAAATAGTCAATCCACAATACCATAAGAAGAACCTACCCGAGAGCGCGGTGCCTTTTCGCCGCTGAACAAGCATAGGGGTCAGAGGTAGGGTGCATCGACGCCACTTTAAAGCAAAAGAACCAGAGTTGTGGCGCGCGTGGCGCCACTGGATAATTTGACGTGATGCCTGAAGGAAAAAATAGTCATTTTTCGGCCCGATTTGAAGGCCACAAGAAACTCTACATTCAACACAAACGTAGGGAGTAGTATAAATACAAGTTATTGGTACTTTTGATGGAAGTTGCACACGTTGAGAGCACAATATACAAATTAGAGAGAAAATCAAAATGGAGAAAAACAACAAATCAAGAGTTAGGATTTGGAATCAAGATTGGAGGCAAGAAGAGAAAATTGGTATAAGATTAATCCACTTCTCCACGTATCAATTCAAAATCTGATGATGTACTCAATGCAAATCCTGTGTTTTTCTTCATTATTATGAATAGCTAAATTTTCTATTAGGGTAAACAATGTAATCTTTTTAGACCCTTTATTTATTTTATTCAAGATTCAAGTTCTTTCATTATTTATGTGTTGATTTTAATCATGTTCTTAATAGTTAGAATGACTTGATCACTAATTCAATGATTTTATGAATTTATTACGAACCGAGAGGTGAATTTTAGATTTAGACAGATTTAGACCACATAACGTGTAGAGATACTTATACTAATTATTGAGATCTTATATGAATTCTCAGAACGACTATTTTGTTTAACTAAAATTGATTCGCATAAATATATGAGATTGAATTAGTTAAATGTGAGAACTTGATACTGGTAAATTGAATACAATAGAAGAATTCAATCAAGTACTATATTATGTTATGAATCATCAATTAAGGATTTAAAGGTGATCAATATATAAAGGTTTTGAGTCCTAATATCTCATTCCATATTTAAATTCTAAATCGATATTTGTGTACATTCAATTATTTTCAAGTAGTTGCATCAAAAAATCACAAAAAAAATAAAAAACACACAATTCTTTATTTGTTTTCATCAACTAGTAGTTAGAAGTATTAAATTAAGCATTAAAGTATAGTTCTCTTGAGAACGTTAATCCGGATTCAAAGGTCCACTATATTACGTGTTACCATCATACATTTGCGAGATACAAAATCGACAAGTTTTTTGCACTGTTGTCGAGGACTATTTACATTTATTCTAAATTTATTTTACTTTTGACTATTATTTGATTAATTTATCTTCTTCTATTTACATAAAAATAGGTGTTCGTTGTATGCTCCGTACGCAAGGCGACGATCTTGAACCATTTGATTCGGAAATAGAATGTACCGTCAAACAAAACTGAAGGAACACAAACAAAAATAGAAACATAAAGATCAAAATATTTCTATTCCTACACAGCCAATTGGACAAGTTACCAATAGAGTAGCTGCACAACAAAATCAGCAAAATAAGCAAGTAGAGATAAATGAAGGAGACTTGCCAATCTTAATGTTTTTGATGCCTATAGGAGTACCCACGCTCGTCAATGTTGTATATCAAACTTTGGGGTAAACAATTTTCAGATAATGGCGTATTAGATCAATTTGACTTGCAATACTCTCCAATTTTATGTGTTACATCATAAAAACCCGAACAACCATATCTCCAAATTTCTAAGAAATTATCAGAACTTCTATGCTCCAGGAGTTAATGAAGATGCTATCAAATTGCGTTTATTTCCTTACACATTGAGGAATGCAGCTTTGTTGTAGTTGGACACTAAACCTTATGGAAGCATTACTACATGGGATGACATGACTAAAAAATTCTGCAACAAATTCTTTCCACTAACAAAAGTAATAAAAATCTGATTGAAAATTCAAACATTTCAACAAAGAGATGGAGAGAGTTATCATGAGACATGGAAAATATTCAAAAAGCTAATGAGAAAGTGTCCAAATCATGGAATCACCATAGGTAATCAAGTGTTTAAAGCTAACGAGAAAGTGTCCAAATCATGACATTACCATAGGTAATCAAGTGTATTCGAAGTGATAAATTTTCCAATATTGTAAAATGTGCAGCCCACTTTAGTCATAATATTCTAGGAAACAATATTAAGCTCATATTTGATAGAGCTTAGAATTTAGATTTTAATCAAAATCAATGTCAAAAATTAATTTTAATCACACATTTTATCAACTTTTATAAAAATATACTAAAAACCTGATCTTAGTTTCTACCAAACAAAGATTGAGTTAGCATGTTGGAACAATTTTAACGTAGAAAGCAAAGAGTCCAATTAAAAAGATTTACATATTTTGAACGCGAAGGTCAGTCACCAATAGAGATGCTTCAAGATGATATTTTGTATATATTATAAGATTTAGGTTTAGAAGTATTCAAATTAAAATTTGAATAACAAGTGAAAAATAATGCTATTCAATTTTAATGATGCTTCTTAGTATCAATCTATATGGTAGTAATTTCATTGCCATATGATTGATGCTAAGCACTATTGTAACTAAATAACATTATTCATAAGTAACTAGTAATTGTAATCTTACAAAATATGCAAGTAAAAAGCATTTTTATTTGAATTGTAATTTGAAATTAAACAAACATGCATTTTATTTCTTTTTGTTAGCATTTCTCTCTCTCATCTTTTTAATCGCACATTTAAAAAAAAAAAAAATTACACGTAAATCCAAATTTTTTCATTATTTTTCAACCACATATTTTTCAAAAAATCAATATTTTAAAATAAATTTTCCCCAAAAATAAATTTTAATGGAGCCCAAACAGGGGCTTAATACTCTATTGTCTAATATCCCTTTATTCCTCCCTTCCAAACACCCAATATCCACATGTACTAAAAAACTCGTCTAACATTTATTACATTAAACAATCTAAGAACGAGCAGCACATATATTTTATATTCATGTTTGATATGTATTTTTTTTATATCGAACAATGTGTTGCTAGTAGTACCAATTATGTTATTTTGTTATACCATTAAATAAACAACATTATACCGAAATTCATATCTGAACTGGTTGTTCGCTGTTCAAATTTTTTTGTTTGGGCAGTTCAAAACATCCATACATAGTGTTTTGATCTAAGATATCAATTTTTTTGTGTTTCCGCACTAACATATTGTTCCATGGAGCTAAGGTCCAAAACATTAAAGAAAGAAGTGTTTTCATGACTCTACCACCCAGTCAATTCTGTTCTACTCAATCTCTCTTTCTCTTTCATGGCCACACATCTTTCCGGCTAAGGAATGGGAAATCTTTCTCTTTTTACATGAATCAAATTTTCATCTCATCCGGGAAAAGCTTCACTTCTAACAACAACTGAAATTTTATATAAGTAGCCAATGATATTGAAAAAATACAAAAATAATCAACCTACTTTCTAGGGGAAAAAAACAATAATGGGTTTTCTTTCATTGTTTCTGATGAAGGATATAATTCAATCTTCATTGGAAAATATCCCATGATAGCTAAAAGTTTAACCAGGAACTAAGATGAAGAACGTTATAAAGAAGAAGCCTAAATTATAGCATGACAGCTAGTGTTATCACAAGTGTCTATAACGACTTTAGTAGTGAAAAGGGACGATAGTAGCGACACTTCTCTAAAATCTCCTACTTTTGTATTTCTTTTACAAAATTCATTAGGAATCCCCCTTCCAAAGTTGTAGAGTGTCTCTTCCCTGTAAATCTAATTGCTAAATTTATGAAGTGTGTTATGAAACGAACAAGATACCAAAATAGCTTTGATACCACTTGTTGTGAAACCAATAACTGGAATGAGTGGTTGAAGTTATATAGTAAATAATGAAATATTAGATCAAACAAAAGAATAATAAAGACAAGAAATATGGTAGAGGAATTAAAATATTTTATTAACTCAAGAATAATGGAGAAGAGAGAAAATTACAATGGATCCTATAATTCTAGTAATTTATTTTCTCACAATTATAAAATTATATAGAAAAGTTTAATATTTATAGGGAACATGTAGGAAATATCCAAATCCTCCTAGTAGAATTGTAAACAGAAAGGACTTAAGGTTATATGTTGTAAAAAGTCAAGGAGTAGTGTGGAATTAGTATAAGTCGTGATATTTTAGGTCTAGGGTTTGAGAGTGGAAAAGAAGGAAAAACGGCACGGGATCTTGTTGGACTGTCGCCAATATTTGGCTCGAGTGTCAAATACAGAGACTTCATCGCTCGGCTGTCGCCTTACCTTCGCTCGAGTGACAACCTATCGTTTGATTATCGCTAGCCCTTCGCTCAAGCGACAGTGTTGTCCAGGAATTTTTTAATTCGCTTTTTAAAGGCTTTTTTGTCCGGCCCATTCATTCCCTAACCTACTTATAAATATCCAAACGCCATAGAACGTGATTTCTAAGGTTGATCATTAAGAAAACTCTTTGCTTTTCATATTCTCTTCTTCTTTTGAGATTTCAACCTTCATTCTTGATTGTAAATTGTTCTTGGCGGTGAGAAAAACATTAGATCTTAAATCTAAATACCAAACTGCTTCTTGCTTCATATCAGTCAGAGTTTCTGAAAATTAAGAGAAGTTGACTGAAGTTCCAGTCTTTGAAGAACACGGAGTTCTTCGTGCATCCACATGAGACAGACGATTTCACAAAGTTAGGAGTTGATGCAAAGTTAGGAGTTGATGCAGGATAGTGCAATTCAAGAGAGCTTTGGAAACTACAGCTAGGAATTGGTGCATGAGTAGAGAATCCAGCATAACAGTTGGAATTGCTGTAATGAGATCAGATAATACGTGTCGTCGTCTAGTCTTGTAGACTGTAAGTTTAATATTATTTATAGTGGATTGTTGATTGGCAAAGTGCTCGAAATTTTTACCGAATTGGTTTCTCCGTGATCATAATGCCTATGATTTACAGCTTTCTTTACTATTTTAATATTCTACGATATTCAAATATAGGATAATTGAATTGATTGCATAACCATCTAGATAATTAATCATGACTTGTTGCTATTTAATTATATTTAATAAATTTTGCATCTACACCTATTCACTCCCCTCTAAATGTAATTTGAGCCGAACTTCGTATTTTTCAATTGGTATCAGAGCTTTATTTCGATTCTTGGCTCATTATTAATTTTAGATGAGTCAGTCACTGTCTGTGCTTCAATTTTTTGATGGAAGCAAGTATGCTTATTGGAAAGTTCGAATGAGAGCTTTCCTTAAAGCTTTATATAAACGTATTTGGATTAGCGTTCAAACTGGGTGGACTCCACCTTCAACTACTGTTGCTGGTGTAGTTAGACCTACTAATATTTCATTTTGGTCTAAAGATGATTTAACTGAATGTAACTAGAACAGTAAGGGCCTTTATACCATGTTCATGGTTGTGTCTGCTGAAGAGTTTCGATGTGTGAGATCGTTAAAAAAGTTTGGAACATTTTAGAAACTACACACGAGGGAACTAAAATTGTAAAAAATTATAAAATGCAGATGTTGACCTCTAGGTTTGAAGAAACTAGAATGACGGATGATGAGTCATTTGATGATTTTTATGTTGAGCTTAATGATATAGTCAATTTGAGTTTCAACCTAGGTGAAAAGATCCTCAAGTCCAAGATCGTTAGAAAAGTCCTTAGATTTCTACCTAAAGGTTTAGGCCTAAAGTTACCGCGATTGAAAAAAGTAAGGACTTAGATGCAGTTAAGATAGAAGAACTCGTAGGATCCCTTCAAACCTATGAACTCACCATCTCTCAATGTAAAAAGGTTAAATCCATAGCCATGAATACTATTAGCGAAGAAGAGAGTTAATTTACTAATGTTGAGAAGCTTAGGGACTGCGAAATAACTTATCTCGTTAATAAAATTCAGAAGGTGATGAGGAATAGGAGAAAGCCTCAAGAACAGAAAACTAAAGTCCCTAGTAAATTCATGAGAGATTAGCGTGAAACGAATAACTCTAGGACTCCCAATAAGAAAATCCAATCTGTTAGATGCCATGAATATCAGGGTTATGGTCACTATAGAAATGAATGTCCTAATTTGAAGAAGAATTCGAATAAAGAAAGACGTAAGGCATTAGTCGTGACCTTGAGTGATGATGAATCAGATTCGAGTGCTCGCAGTGATACATATGGTGGTGAGGATGAACAATTCGGACTAAGAATACATTTGGGTCGTGGTTAGAGTAGATTTCATTTGTCTTAGAAAAGATAATTAATTATAATAGAATTATCGATTGTCAAGAACTCAAGAACGGAACTAGATTAGGAATCAAGAATTGAAATAGATGGTAATAGGTGGATTCAAGATCCAATATAATCATCCATAATTTGACAAAAGAAACACTTTTACTGCTTTCTTAGATAATTGAGAATAAAATCAAATTAAACTTTCTATTTTCTTTACATAATTCGAGTTCTATACATTACTAGTAAATTTGAATTGAATTTATTCCCTGTGGGACCATACTTTCAACTCATCAATTCTATTACTTGTCAACGGTTCTATACATTACGATTTTTGCAAGAACAAGTTTTTGGCACTGCTGTCGGGAAATAATTTATTTAATTTGAGTTTATTAGTTATTTTAGATTTGAAGTTTTTATTTTATTTTTTAGGCTATTTATTGAACGAACTAAGTCTCTTATTTTACTCTTTTCAGGAAATTATAGTTTATGCAAGATTCTAACGAGATTGAGTTTCTTCCAATAGATCTCAAAATCAAAAAAACCTTCAGACAATGAAGAAGAGAACGGACAGAAGCAATATAAATGGCAGAATATGAAAATCCAAATCAGGTTCAAAATCCATTGCAATTACCTTAGCCAGTTTAACCAAACCAACCGAGGGTAGTAGCAAATGATGGAGAAGGTTTAGTAAGGGATTATGTAAATCCCATTCCCGCTCCTGTGCAACCACCTATCATATATCCGCCGTTTGGACATGCCAACTTCCATATCAGACCTGACATTATCAACTTATTTCAAAATCATCACGATATCAGGTTATCTGGAAGATCAATTGAGAATCCTCATGAACATATTCAAGTCTTCTTAATGCTGTGCGATATGATTAGCCACAAAAGCATGTCTGCTGATGCTTTTCGACTGTGCTTGTTTCCTCACACCTTAAAGGACTGTACACGAGATTGGCTAAACTCACTAATCCCTGGGAACATTGTTTCATGGAATAACATGGTACAAAAATTTACTTTGAAATTCTTTTCACCTTCTCGAGTCCATCAACTCAAAAATGAAGTACATACCTTCAAGCAACGGGACCTTGAGAGCTATCCAGAAGCATAGGATAGATTCAAAGATTACTTCAGGAAGTGCCCCAGTCTGAACATTCCTAAGGACTCTAAAATCTGCATATTCTATTCAGGCTTGAGACCTAAATTTCACAATATAGCCGATGCCAAGAGGGTCAATAATGGATATCACATTGGACAATGCATTGGACCTATCAAGTTGTCCTTTGGCCTTAACCCATGTTTATTAGCCCGAGAAAGTTAGTTATGCACAAAATGTTCAGAGGCAGCAGAACAATCCTTACTCTAATACCTATAATCCAAATTAGAGCAATCATCCAAATTTTTCATAGGCCAACAATCAAAGTCAAAGACAAGGAGGAAACTTTCAGGCAAGACCACCAGGATTCCAACAACAACAGCAGCAGCAAAATAGAAAGCCATCAATGGAGGAATTATTGACTCAGTTCATTACTAAGAGTGAGAATAATTTCTGAAACCAATAGGCACTTATTCAGAACTAGCAGGCTCCAATTAAAAATCTGGAGACTCAAATTGGTCAAATGGCAGCTGCATTAGCCAACAGAACACAAAGTACTTTGCCAAGCGATGTAGAAAAGAACCCACTGGAACGTGTATTAACAGTGGAAGCTGTGAGTTATGCAATTATTAAGACACCAAAAATTAAGCGTACTATCCATGTTCAAGCTTATGTGTCGCCTATTCCATTTCCTCAAAGGCTTCAAAAACAGCCTAAAGAAAAACTAGTCCAAACCATCACAACGAGAAGTGGAGTTCAGCTGCGAGAAATCAATGTGAAGAAGAAAGGGATTGAGAAGAATCAGATACCTACCATGGGCGAGGAACGAGTAGTTCAGTCTGAAGAATCAACAAATGTTACACAAGAAGAAAAATCAAACAGTCAACTGGTTAAGACAATTGTTCTTGTCAATAAACACACACCTCCAATCCCATTCTCTCAAAGGTTGCAGAACAATAAGCTGGAAATCATTTTAAAAAGTTCTTGGATGCACTCAAACAACTTCATATCAACATTCCTTTCATTGACGCCATTCAACATATTCCAAATTACACAAAGTTCCTAAAATGGATGTTGACTAAGAAGAGAAAATTGTCGGTGGATGAAACAATAGCTCTGATAGAAGAGTGCAGTGTAGTCATAAAGCATATGCTCCCTTTTAAACTAAATGACCCATGGAGTTTTATTGTACCTTGCTCTATAGGAAATTCAAATAATTTAAATGCTTTAATTCATTATGAAGTAAGTAGTAATTTGATGCCACTATCTATCTACATGAAATTAGGATTGGATGATCTAAAAGAAACAATAATAATCCTACAGCTGGCTGACAGGACACTCAAGTATCCTTATGGAGTGGTAGAGGATGTGCTCATCAAAGTTGAAGATAACTTCCTTCTAGTTGATTTCATTATCATTGATATAGATGCTCAACATATTCCGTTAATTTTGAGTAGACCATTCTTATCTACTGTATGAGCATTAATGGATTTTGAAAAGGGTGTAATAATCTTAAGAGTTGAAGAAAAACAACAAAGTTTCACCATGAATGCTCTACTCAAGCAACCTTCAGACATTAAGTAGTGCAAAATGATAGACCACTGGAGAAGTTACAAGAATAGGAAGGAAGAAGATGGAATTGTTGGGCAGGACAATAATGGAAATCTTGTAATTTGGAGGCTCAAAGATGAATTGAAGAATAATTGCCAGTGTAGCTGATGCAAGACTGAAAACTCTCTATTCAAACCACCATAAATAGCCAAAACAACACAGCCAAGCTAATGACTATAAACAAGCACTTATCGGGAGGCAATTTTCTTCTCTTTTATTTAACTTTGTTTTCTAGAATATAGACTTCTAAATATTATTGCTTTTAATTAGTATATGGTATCTTCATCAATATATTTCCCTTTAGGATGTGTTAGAGTTTATTATAAAATGTTCCATATTTTGATTGATTTTTACGATTTTGAAGGAACTGACACTTGAATAATTGGACAAGGGAAAAGACATAGTAAGTGAGCCAGACCTTTCATGACAGTCCATTCACCACCTTCAAATATATATTAGGGAGTACTTAGTACCATTCTTTGCCCTTAATTTTTATATATTGCATGTTATATTTTTTTGACATTGATGACAATGTATGTTATAAGTTTGGGGGTGGAAAAACATTGAGTTTCTATTGGTTTGTGTGCTTGTTCGAGTGAAAAAAAAAATAGCTTATTTTTTTGTTTGTGTGGGTTAGATAATTTTGCCTACTATGATGCATATATTTGGAATCGTGTATTAGATTATAAATTGCGAAAAAAGTTACATGTTAAGATTGATTTATACTTGTTCATGTGAAACTTGATATTTGTGAGCAAAAGATTTATGTTTTGCATCACGAAAAAAATACTTTGATTCAAAATTTGAATAGGTGATAAAAACAAAATTAAAAAATTAGTGGACCTTAGGTACTAATCCAATTAACCACTAAATTATACATCATTAAACAAATTTTAGGATAGTTTGGAGGTGATTGAGCTATTGTAGGAAGACATTGAGATAGACGGGGATTCCATGTGTGCTAAATTTTTTATGGATTATTTAATGCCAATAAGATGAAATTAGGTAAAAATCTGAAGTTAGAAGTTGATTTTTGAAAATAGGTGTTTAATAAGGGGTATTGCATTAATCATTTCATGAAAAAGAGAAAATATTGTCTTGTTGTGAAACTTCTGTTCGTAGCCTTTATGACTTGAGTAATTAAGTCTGCAAGGGTCTCTAAAAACTTGGTGTCCTATGATCATATGACTTGGGAGTCATCGGCTGAAAGCTCGCTACAAGGGTCATTTAGAAATTTTAGTGGAGAGGAGTTTGCAAAAAAATAAATAAATAAAAAATCAATACATGACTTGATTAAACCCCGAACACTTATTCGAGAGAATTAGAATTTCGACAAGTGATTGTTAACTTAATTGATTCTTAGAGGTTGAAGCAATATAAAATATGGAGAATCAGCATCTGTTGATGTGTTGAACTGCAATTAGCAAACATCGAACCAAACTACAGAGGGTGAGAATTAGTATTATATTAAAAATTCAACCTTATATCACACCTTGGGAAAAGAGTAAAAAGAATAAGTTTGAGGTTTTGAAACTCACGAGATGAGGAAAGACAAATTTGACTATTCATGGTTGGGATTTAAGTCACTTTATGAATTTATGATGCTTAACATGAATTTTCACACATACACGTCGGTTTTGCATTGAATAAGTAGAAATTAGTTTTAGCATTGTAATTTTGTAGCAGTTCATAGTTTTAATACATGCATTCTGATCTTGAGACAAAAGGCAAATTATCAATCCATAAGCGTGTTTAGAATTTTTGGTTAAGTTAAGATATAATTTTGTTTGAGTACAAACAAGTGTTCAGTTTAAGAGTGTTTGATAAGTGTATTTTGTACACTTATATATGTCATTAAATTAGAATATTTTTTTAGTAATTTGGATGAGTTATAGCTTAATTTTGTGTTAATTATGTTTGTTAGGTTGAACTCCATGCAAATTGGTGGATTTGAAAGAAATGAATGAAAAACACGCGAAAACGAATGAAATTCAAAGTTTGGAGATCAAAGTGTACATCCAATAGTTGATTCAGAGCACAAAACTATGATTGATGATCATATAGGATCAACTGGATGCAATTGAAGTCAAATGAGTGAAATATAGTGGAAGTATTTTCACAAATCAATTTCCAACCGAAGAAGTTATGCTACGGATGTTTAGTCTCAACTTGAGACCCATTTTTCGGATAGAAATCATTTGAATTGGAAAATTTATAATTCTAGGATAATTGTGTCCCTTTGAATTACATTTCCAACTCATTTTGAATCAAATCGATCGGATTTTTGTAGAGAAAGTTATGGTCAACATACCGAAAGCTGTTCAGAGACAAACCTGCGCACGCGGCAATTCATGGCACGCACGCAACACCTTATTTTCCCCAACCCAAGAGTCATTTGGTTCTATGGTGCGTGCGCAATACTTATACCGGTTCACGCGCGCAAATTGTTTTCGCAAAAGAATCGTTAGTTTTCTTTCGCGATTCAAACTCTTTTGGAAACCAAATTAGACATGATTTTGATCTTTTTTGTGGCTCCTATAAATAAAGAATGAGGGATACACATGAAAGAACCTCTCTAGCCTCTTCAAACACCATAGTTTCATCAAATTCATCAAGAACAAGGGATAAATTACTATATTTTGAGAGAGGAGATCAAGCCTAGCAAGGAATTGAAGGTCAATTACATCAAAATTTTGAAAAATTCAACCTTGGGTTTGAAGATCAACATCTTTTGATTTATTTCATGATTCGGGTGATATTTTTCTATCATTCTTCTTATAATTTATACATTAACATGCTAGGCTAGATCCGTTTTTGTATTGGATGAAGATGAATCCTATTGTTTATTTATTTTAATTCAAGACTAGAAGTTTAGTTTATTTCTTGCGTTTCTTGAATAATTTTGCATACCCATTGTATTATTTAATTAATTGACCACCAATTAGATAATTAGTTGCTTGTTGTAGTGTTGGGGATACACAATAAGTTTAGAACACAGAAAAATTAATATATGTACAATAAATGTTAGGAATAACATTCATCACGTGTGCAATCATATAGATAATCTAAACTTTAATACATTCTAATAATTCGAATTTGGACTAAGAATATATTTGGGTCGTGGTTAGAATAGATTTAATTTGTCTTGGAAAAGAGAATTAATTACAATATAATTATAGATTATCAAGAATGCATGAACAAAGCTAGATTACAAATCAAGAATTGAAATAGATAGCAATATGCGAATTCGAGATCCAATACAATCATTTATAATTTGACAAAAAAACACTTTTGGTTAGATAATTTAGTATAAAATCAAATTAAACTCTCTATTTTCTTTACATAATTCGAATTCTATACATAACTAGTAAACTTGATTTATTCCATGTGAGACGATACTCTCAACTCATCAATTCTATTACTTGTCAACGAGCACGTATACTTGCGAATTTTGCACGAATAGACAGCTAGATTCGTATTCGTCCACCTGGAAAAAATACAAAGAAAAAGAAAAGAGAGAAGTCATTACTATTGTTGAAAAATTGCACCAATTATTTTTTTGACATCTTCTCAAAATCCCGAGATTATTAAAAAAATATATATATATCCAATTATCGTTAACAGACATTTTGACATATTGTTGTTTATTACACTACGGTCTTTGCAAGAAAAGAATTATTTTATTTTAGAAAACTGCATAATAATTGACGTTAAAAGTTTAGATTGTTTAATGCAGTTAAAAAAATAGGGTTTCTGGTTTTTATATTAAGGTTTCATGGACTGGAAGATAGAGGTGACTCAATATACATCACATTTAGAACAATATATTTGCGAAATTTGGAATATAAGCCTCCAGAAAAATGACTAAAGCAGCATATGAACTTTGAATTCAAAGGGTTATAAATTATAATATTAATATACATATAGCAGAAAACATATATAACATAAGGACCCATTTTTTATTTATTTATCTATTTTACTGAAAATTTCAAATTTGGACATGTCATCTAATTTTGATATTTTCTCCTTCCAAATGACGTCGGAAAACAACAAATGTAATGCATATGAGAATATCACAGATTATTTAAGGTACAAATGACTAAAGCAGCATTTGAAGTCAAAGTGATCAATTTTATTTGAATATAAGGACAATAAGCCTCCAGAAAACGACTAAAGCAGCATGTGAACTTTTAATTCAAAGAGTTATATACTTTTATATAGTAGAAAACATATATTTTTTGTCCTCATTATTTTCAAAATACATTTCTATCTCTCTCTTATTTTCAACCACATATTCTTTAATAAAATAATATTATACGTGAACTCAAAATTTCTCCTTATTTTTTAATCACACATTTTTCATCAAAATGCTATTCCAAAATGTATTTGGAGCAAAATGCTATTTTTTATTTATTTATCTATTTTACTGTAAATTTCAAATTTGGAATCAAATGTCACCTAATTACGATATTCTCTCCTTCCAAACGACGTTAGAAAATAGTGAACGTAATGAATATCACAGATTATTTAAGGTACAAATGACTAAAGCAGCATTTGAAGTCAAAGGGATCAATTTTATTTGAATAGAAGGTTATAATTCTAGGTATTAGTTTACAATTTTTCAATGGATCGTGTATTGTTAGTCGTAAACTTCAACCTCACCTGAATATAAAAATGATAAGTATAACATACAAAGATTTGAGGTGTGTTTGAATCACATTATTTTGGAAGAATGTATTCTGGAATAGTAGATCGATGGAGAATGTGTTGTTGAAAAAAAAGGAAAAGTTGTTGATGTGATGTAAAGTATTATTTTATTGAAGAATGTGTGATTGAAAATGAATAGAAAAATGAAAATGAAAATTTTAATGTGTACTAAACAGGAGCTTGGACTAACATTTTGATTGAAGTAATTGTAACGTGTAAAGACTTGGAATAATGTTCTAAGATGGAAACCCCATGTATAGAGACTTGGACTAGAATCAATGGATTAATATGACATGTCATCGGTGTTTAGTAGATTAGAATTATGTCGAGTGTACATTTCTAAGTTTACATTTTTTTTGATATTGTGTAGGAATTCAAAAAGTGTTGGGCCGGAAAGTGTGTTTTATAAAAAATAATAATAATAAAATAAAATTTGTTCAATCATGTGTCGACACGTAGCATAATATAAAAAAACAGATAAAAACAAGATATACATATAGCATTATTGAGTGGATTAATCATATATACATGTGCACACGCATGTATATTGGGTGTAATTACATTATGCATACCATGTTTTATAATTTTTTATTTTATATATTATATTTTGCATAATGGCTACAAAAAGTATAATTTTCTGAAAAATTGTAAACATGTCTTTATAAATAACTAAAGAGACAAAATATTCTTAATTGAAATAACAAATCATACTTGAATTTGTACTTTATGTAACGTTTTGTATAATATGTTTTCATTATTGAAAATTAAATAAATAACTTTTTTTTTTCTCATTAGAAGATGATTTTGATTTTGTGTGAGGTTTATTAATTTTATTATCTTCTTTTTCTAAACTCTAAAGCCAAGTCAATAAAAAATATATTTAGTAAATTAATAACATATTGAAAAATATAGAGAAGTACTTCACTTGACTCTTCCAACATTCTAAAAATGAATGAAGTTCTTAATTGCTGCCTTCTAATTAATATTTTTTGCTCAATGAATAAAAGTTAAAAATAACCAATTAATAATATTTTTGGATATTAACTAGTTTATATTTGTATCCAAAAATTAGTTTCCTCTTCATTTCAAGTTGGTAAATTTTGCAACTTTAAAATTGTTAAGAACATGTTTAGTTATTTGATTGAAAACTATTGCGTATGATTTTTTTTTTTCTTTTACTACGAGGAAGTTTCCATAGAAGGGGAGAATATATAAATATATGTTGTGTACAAAATGAAAATCGAAAAAAAAAATGTAAATGATGCAATAATATGACTCGACTAAATATTATTTTATTTATGCATAAGTGAATGAGAATTGAAAAGAAAAATTAGATGAAATTGAAGTTTAGGAGAATAAAATAATAGTTAAAAAAAAAATTAGTATGTAAAGTGTTACATAATGTAAGTATAATTTGAAGTCTTCAATTACAGATATATTTAACTTTTTTTAATCGAGAATTTGTAAAATTGCTAGATTTTTTTTTTTTTTTTTTTACTATACTGTAAACATGTATTATAAAAATGTAGATTTCTAGAAACGCAGGATACAAAGCGTGACCACCCTATTCCGATGGTGTATTTTGTAAATTTTGTGCGCGTGTATATAGTATTAACTATTGCAATTTGATTTTTCTATCTAGCTTAATAAGTCTTGAGGCCCTGACGCCCCCACTACTGGCGCCGATCATAAATAGGTCGAAGTCATAGTGACAAGCCGACTTAGAGCCGTTGGTTGACTCGACCTGAACTGCAGTACCAAATCGGTTCCAAAACGAAGTTCTTTGTCCCTATTTGAGAAAACGAAGCAGTCTGTCCCTATTTGAGAAAAATTGGAAAAAATACCGCCAATAGAACCGGCACGGGGAAAAATACCGCCGATTGAAAAAAAGGGAGTATTCATTAACGTACAACCATTTGCGAGCTTTCAAATATAGAGCCTCCACATATATGTAAAAATTAAAAATAATAAAATTTTTATTTAGAAATTTTTAAAATTGCAATAATAATAATAATAATTTAAATAGCAATAAAATTACATTTAACACTTTAAACTATAATAATAATAATAATAATAATAATAATAATAATAATAATAATAATAATAATAATAATAATAATAATAATAATAATTTAAATTGCAATAAAATTACATTTAACACTTTAAACTTAAGGTGTCTGTGGTAGTGGCTTATATATTATCCTAAAACAAATTCATTACTTTTTGTAGAAGATAAAAACTATACATATAAAAAACTTAGTATTAAAAAGCGTTAGGATATAAAAAAAATTTTGAGAATTTTTCTTTATTATTTATAATATAGCCCTTGTTTGAAACCTATTTTGGAAGAAATAGAAATTTTGGAATAGTGATTGATGTGAGGATGTGTGGTGGAAAAGTGATGAAATTTTTTTGATTTGTGTGTAATATTATTTTATTTGAAGAATGTGTGGTTGAAATGAAAAATGAGAATGACAAACAGGGGATATATATATATATATATATATATATATATATATGGAGCTCTTCTCAAAGCATGACCTTAGACAATCACCTAACTTGCATTTAGTTAGGGCCGCCACTGTTTGCGATGACATACTAAGGATAAATTATTACTCCACTTAAATATGAAAATGATATATTTTATATAAAACTTACCATAGCTCAATACAAGTTTGTAAATGGAAGTTTTTCTCGTTATTTACTACATAAATATAGTTTTAATGATGGAAATTTTTATGTTGAAAAGTTTCTCAATGTTCTTTTCTCAACGAAACAATCAAAAACTGACATTTTATGATGAAAATTGATAAAAGTGAAATTTTTTGTAATGACTGACGAAGTATTTAATGAAACAACAAAATATTTCACTAAAACTTCTATCAGAAGCCCTCTCCAAAGTTTTTCACTAAAACTTCAAAGTTGCTCAAGTCGTGGAAGTAGTGAGGGAAAATGGGATCACTTAAAGATTATTATAAGCTGTGATTATAACAATAAATCTTCCAGATTTATAACTAGAAAAATCATAAACTTTTTTGTCATAAATTTATCGGTATTAAAAGCGTGTGCCAATTGGGTTACTTTGACAACTAAGGATCCATTTAGTAGGACTTTTGGAAAGTCGAATGGTTATGAAATTAAAAAATTTCTTTTTGAATATATTTGAATAATTTTGTAAAAGTAATTTGTCTATCTAAAAGATTTTCAACAAGATGTAGAAACAAGAGCCCAATTAAACAACAATAATATTAATTGCCTAGATGAGGAAATTTGCACTTAATCCAAGACATACGCATGCCCTTATTTGAGAAGGAAAATAAGCCAATACGACAATACAAATATTATTTTCATGGGAAGATAGACTTATTTTTCCTTACAATTTACTAGAAACAGTACAATTACAAACCCATAATTTTCTTAAAACAAGGACAAAATCCTTGTTAATTATTCGGGACATAGGGCGTGGGAATCGGGAATAAATTGTTCTTCCTTCCGGCAGCTGCACCAAATTTCTCAGTCATGTCCAATTTATCAGGGCTGATCCCAGCTAGAAGTTTCCAATTGAAATGATAGAGGAGGTTAGCCAAAGTGAGCTCGAAGCCGGCCAAACTAAAGTTGATCCCTGGACACATCCTCCTCCCCGCACCAAACGGTATAAACTCATAATGAGTTCCTGTATATGTAGTTGAAACATTGTTAAATCTCTCAGGTTCAAAAGTTTCAGGATTATGCCAGTATTCGGGATCCCTTCCGATCACCCAACCATTTATTATAGTTACTGTATTAGCTGGTATATCGTATCCACTAAACTTGCATTGTTCCCGCTTCATTAGCCAAATAGCCGACCCTGTAATTGAATTTTCCATTGTTGAGCCCCTTTGAGCCTTATTACCTTTTCTTTGTATAAACTCACATTACAAGATTTAAACTAGAAAAACAATGTTTTTACCCAAGTCTTAGAGCTAGTGGAGTATTGTTGAATATCATGAGAAGTGTAGGTATGCAAAAAAAATAAGTGTGGGGGTATCAAGATTTATGGTAATGCTATTATTGGTGAATTGGAACAAATTTTCTATGTCAATTCAGGGAGTTCCAGTATTGATGTATAATTTGGAGTTTACATTGTGCAAGAAAAACACAAGAAGAAGAAGAAGAAAAAAAATGAATGATTGAATAAAATGAAAAGAAAAGAAAGAAAAAGAAAATAAGTGATGAAGGAGAGTGATTGATTTTAATGCGAAAAAGATCTATATTCATAACTCTTCCTACATCTCAAGAAAGAGTTCGATTTGTATGAGATATATGCAAAAATGACGAAGCTATCACGTGGAGTGGTTGGTTTACATATCTTATGTGTATGTTTGAGCTAAATCTATTTATCTTTACTCCACTAGTTTCGATGGCTCTTGAATCACATATCCAAATATTTTCCACCTTGACCATAAGCCACATTACAACATTTGAAAAATCCTTATGATTCTTGTAAAGCATGTGATCTAAGTAGTGGCGAATGAGAAGATATGCAAGCATAAGGTAGAACATCTCCACTGGAATGAATTTGAGCGAAACACTTACCCTTTAAACACATGAGAGTTGAGTGCTTATATCCGTGAGAGTCTACATGTTTAGTTTACTCCATCTTCATAGAAAAATGCTTGCTAATTGATTATGAGTTCTGTGGAATGTGTATTCATGATATTTTATGTGTTTTGAAAAAGCTTGATGATTCTATGTTCTTGGCATTATTACCTGGTGTTTTTAGGGAATTAAATTTGAGGTTTGCCCGAGGACGAGCAAAAGCTAAGTGTGGGGGAATTTGATAAGAATGTAAAATGCATATTTTTCCTCCTTATTTTATGCGCTCGTATATTTATTTTGTGCCAAAATATACTAATGATGCTCATATTTTGATTTAGGTGACAATTCTATGAATATAGCGTAATTTGGAACAAATAAGTGAAAATGGACCAAAATGTAAAAAAGTGATAGTTCAGGGACTAAAGTACAAATATTCTAAACTTTTTTCTAACCTTGTGATGAATATTTGAGAGTTTTAGAGGCCAATTGGATGAAGAAATGAGTCAAATGGATGAAATTTAGCCAAAATATTATCACATATAAACTTTCAAGTTGAAAAAGGTTGTACCGATTTCATCCTCATATTGAAACAAGATTTTGATATGGAAAACGATTGAATTTGAAGATAGTCTCTGAAGAAAAGTTGTAGCCCTTTGAGTTAGCTTTTCAACACATCTTGAATCATCTTAATCGCACATCGATGTTGAAAGATATAAATACATATTTTAAAACCCTAGAACACAAGCAGAACGTACAGAACGCCTCCCAACTTTATTCTTCTTTATTTTTTTCTTAGATTCATGAATTGTAACTAATCATTTACACTTGGTCGAAGGAGATTGAAGCATCGGACCCACATATTGTGAGATCTAAATGATTTTTCTTGATTTAATTCATATTTTTGAGTATTGAATATTGTTCCGCACTTATTTCCATGATTGTTATGTTTAATTGCTAGGAGGCCTACTAGTTTATTATTCGTTGCAATCTACCGCTAAGTTGAATATCAAATCTGTAATTGTTTGATTCCTTTAACTTGTAAAGCACTAAAGTTTGATGATTTTCTGTGATAGAGGTTATTGAATCTTAAGAAGAATGTTTAAATAGACTGAATGTAACCGCTGGTGTTTGTGTTATCTAGTTCATCGATTTCTCTATTGTGTAAAGCTGTTATTAAATTGAATTTTGAGTGCTGGTCTAGGGTTATTTAATAATTAGGGTTAATTAGAACGCTGGTTTCTAACTAACTAAAATTAAGGAGAAATATGAAAATTATTCCAACAGTGAATATTCAAAATATGAATTGAATTATCCTTGCATCTATGATCAATTGTGAATTTCTAAAGGTTGATATTGACTTGGACCAAAATTAGTATTTTGATTGTTTTCGTTAATTTAATTTTCATTGTTATTAATTGCGTTATTTACAATTATTTTCATACAAAAACCCCCTAATCATTGTACAGAGCATAAAATATTGAATTACACACTATTTGTGGGATCGACCATTACTTCCATTGCTACATTAGTTTTAGAGATTTAAGGACTATTTTTGGATGCCTACAACAGCACACCATTCATGTAAATATATCAAGCTCATGATTGACTCAACTCTTGACCCTAGCAGTAAATATTTTCATTCTTCGCTCGAGAGATTCATACCCTCCAAACTTATTATTTTCAATCAATTTTCCTAGGGTGCATTCTAAGTTGAACTTATTTAATTATACTCTTTACCCTCTCTTAGTTAGGATGTATATTACAGGGGGTATTGGCACCCCCACGCCATTCTGAGGTGCCCTCGTGCCCAACTGAAAGCCTCAAAGTGTTTCTCAATCGAGACTAGGAGCTCCCCTGCACCCGAAAAAGGCGTTCATGCGCCGCAATGATACCAATCCGCCACATAAGCCCTAAAACTGATGAGTTTAAAGAGGGAACTATAAATACGACTGGAAGGGTTCAAAAACAAGGACTTTTGGGGAAGCAATCCAGAAGCCACACCATAGAGAACACCCTTGGAGATTGAGGAATCCACAAATCGACGATTTCTTCTTATTCTCTATCAATGTTTAAGAACATGAATTGTGTTTTCTTTTATATTTTCATGGGATAATTTATTTTTCTAAAGATACAATGTAGCCAACCGTAGAGATTATGCTTTGAACATTTAATTATCTATTTCAAATGTTATTCCATTGGTTTATTTGTATTTATATACTATTAATGCTTTTGAATGCTTGATCACCATTTGAATGATATGTAATTTGAGATTTACTATCGAGAGAAGGAATTCTAAATAGGGACTATTGATAACACAACCTAAGAGATTATAGAGTTCGAGAGGCCTATGAAATCCTTTGTAGCTATTAAGAGAACCAAAGATCTTAATGAATTTTATCATCTTAATTTTAGATGGAAACTCAAAATTTGGGTTTTAAGAGTAATTCTAAATTCACCATCAAGAGAGGGGATTAAGATAATTTTGGATTCTTGACTAATAAACCATAAGAATAGATTAAGAAATAGTTAGGTGATTGAAGCATGATCGATGGTTAGATGAAATTGGATCTCTAGAGCCTAAACCCATTAGTGTTAATCTTGTTTAATTGCATTGTTAATTAATTAAATTAGTTTAGTTAGTTATCTCATTCCAATATTCCTATTTTCTAGATAAAATTAAGGTTATTTTAATTACATGAATTATTAGGACTTGATTTCAATCCCCATGGAAAATGATACTCTACTCTCACTATATTAAAACTTGACACCGTACACTTGCGGTTGAAAAATTCTCGCATCAACAGGTAATGATGTATATAGCCTTTGTTGTAAAACCTTATATTTAGCTTGTTTACATGTTATGCATCGACTACATATCCTTTCTACATCACTTTTCATCTTAGGCCAATAAAAATGTTGTCCCAACATCTCTAAAGTCTTCTTGACCCCAAAATGATCCATCAAACCTCCACTATGTGACTCTCTAACCAACAAGTCCCTCATTGAACTTCTAGGAACACACAATCTATTTTCTCGAAATAAATAATTTTCATGCCTAAAGAACTTATCAAAAACCACTTTACTACATGACTCATATATATCAGAAAAATCAACATCGTATACACATCCTTTGCATATTCAAATCCAAACAATTTGCACTCAGAGATGTAAGAAGCACATATCTTTGTGACAATGCATCCGCTACTACATTTTCTTTACCTTGTTTATATTGTATAACATATGGAAAGGTCTCAATGAATTCCATCTAGCGTGCATGTCTCTTGTTTAGCTTCCCTTGGGCCCTCAAATGCTTCAAGGATTCATGGTTAATGTGGATCATGAACTCTTTCGGCCATAGATAATGTTGCCAAGTCTCCAAAGCTCGAACAAGCGCATACAACTCCTTGTCATATATAGGGTAGTTAAGTGTTGCCCTCCCCCCCAAATTTCTCAATGAAGTATGCAATAGGTCTTCTATCCTGCATCAAAACAGCACCAATACTTATTCCCGACAAATCACATTCAATTTCAAAAGCTTTATCAAAGTTAGGTAATGCCAAAATCCTTAATAGCTTTAAATGCAAGTCCTTGTTCTATGCCCCATTTAAATCATACACTCTTTTTAACAACTTCTGTGAACGATGTGGCAAGTGTACTAAAGTCTTTAACAGATCATCTATAAAAACTAGCTAAACCATAAAAACTCCTGACCTTAGTTATGTTTCTAGGTGTAGGTCATTCTTTAATAGCTTTGATTTTATCTTCATCCACTTCTATTCCCTTAGCACTAACAACATATCCAAGAAAGATAGCATTTTCCACGCAAAATGTATACTTTTTGAAGTTAGCATAAAGTTGTTCTTTTTTGAAAACCACAAGCAAAAACTTTAAATGTTCTATATGATCATTCAAGTCCTTACTATAGATCAAGATATCATTGAAGTATACTACCTTGCATTTACCGATGAAAGCACGCAAAACACGGTTCATTAAACACATGAAAATACAAGGTGCATTAGTAAGATCAAATGGCATAACCAACCATTCATATATCTCATATTTGGTTTTAAAAGCAGTTTTTCATTCATCCCCTTCTCGCATCCTAATTTGATGATAACCAATTTTAAGATCAATATTAGAAAATATGCATGCACCGAGTAATTCATCTAGCATGTTATCTAACCTAGGGATATGATATCAATACTTTATCATAATGTTGTTGATGGCTTTGCAATCCACAGACATCCTCCAAGTTCCATCCTTCGTCGGTACAAATAACATCGGCACGACACATGGGCTCATGCTTTTCAGCACATACCCTTTGCTTAGCAATTCCTCCACTTATCTTTGTAGCTCCTTAGTCTCTTCGGGATTACTGCAGTATGCTGGTCGATTTGGAATGACAGTTCCAGGTACAAAATCAATTTGATGTTCGATGTCTCGAATGGGTGGTAACCCACTAGGCACATCCTCCGGGAAGGATATGTTAGGCTCCTCACAATTGAGGAGTAATTCTTTGTATACCAAAAGAATCATTGGTTGCCTATCAACTATTGCTCTTTTCAACTCACTTCCTTTTGCAAAGAAACGTTCTCTCTTTTTTCTTTTATCTCATTCCCTCTTTCTTTTCTCTCATCTCCTTTTTCTTTTTTCTCATTCTCGTATTTATTTTTTCTCATCTCCTTTTTCTTTTCTCTCAATCTCATTATTTTTCCCCTCATGTGGCTCCACTTATTTTTTCTCTCCACTAGCCATATCACCATTTTCTCTCTTACATTCCCTTTCTTTTACTCTCATCTCCTCCTCATTTTTAACTTAATTTGATCCTCAAACACTTATTGTGGTGTCAATGGTGCAAGAGTAATTGATTTTCCATCCTTTCTAAAGTTATACCTATTTTTATACCCATCATGTATCACATTCTTATCATATTGCCATG
Organism: Fraxinus excelsior; assembly: GCA_019097785.1. NCBI lineage: Eukaryota > Viridiplantae > Streptophyta > Magnoliopsida > Lamiales > Oleaceae > Fraxinus > Fraxinus excelsior. The sequence continues at coordinate 22,363,412 of CM032631.1, read as the reverse complement.
GTCTCCCCAACAATATATGCACTGCATGCATAGGAACTACGTCACACATAACATCATATTGTTAACTCCCAATAGAAAGACTAATCAAGACCCTCTGATTCACCATAATATCATCACTATCATTCAACCACTGGAATCTATATGGTTTGAGATGTTTCATCAATGCAAGTCCTAACATCTCTACAAGTGTGGTACTAGCTACATTAGTACAACTACCTCCATCAATAATAACACTACATATCGTATTGTTGACATGACACCTTATGTGGAATATGTTCTCCCATTGCTTCTCCAATTCATCCATCTTGATTTGAGCGCTAAGAGCTCGCCTTGCGACCAATAACTTACCCATAGCATACTCTGTCTTTGCTTCATCGCTAACTTCCTCCAGCTCTGACATGTCTTCATTAATCACTTTCACTTTCGCTTACCACCTCTCCATTGCGCACCACCATTGTCTTTAGTTTGGACATTAAGAAGCGATGTATCCCAACCCCAAACACCTAAAGCATTGGATGTCCCTATTCCTTGTTAGTTGGGCTCCTGCCTTGATTGAAGCCTTGTTAGTATTCTTCTCTTTACCCCTTGGAAATTCAGCTTTTCCCTTTTAAAACTCAACTCTCCCCTTTTGAACAGCCCCATCACCTTTGTTATCCTACCTCGATCTCCATAAAAGATTGGAATTAGAAGAACCCGATGAATACCTAGCTATCCTATTCTTCTTCAATTGTTTTTCCACCTTCATAGCCACATGTAGTAGTTCCTCCATCTCCACATAGTGTTGTAATTCCACTATATTCGCTATCTCTCTATTCAAACCATTCATAAATCGAGCCATGGTGGCCTCTCCATCTTCTTCAATATTTTCTCTAATCATCAAAACATCCATCCCCTTATAATAGTCTTCCACACTCTAAGACCCTTGATAAAGGCCTTGCAACCTTTGATGAAGTTCTCTATAGTAATAACTAGGCACAAACCTCTTCCTTATGATGTTTTTCAATTCTCTCCATGTACTAACAGGCCGCTCTCTATTTCTTCTCCTTGAAGTCACTATTTTTACCACCAAGTAATAGCATAATCAATAAATTCAAGGACTACAATTTTTACCTTCTTTTCCGCCGAATAATTATGGCAATCGAAGATCAATTCAATCTTATTTTCCCACTCTAAATACGCTTCTGATCACTTCTGCCCTTTAATGTCGGAATGGTCATCTTGATGTTACCTATGTTTCCATCATCTCCATCACGATCCTGACCCCTTCTTCCATATCTATCTACTCTACCTCGTATTCTTCCCAAGTCAACATTCGCTGATGCATCCTCATCCATTCTACTTCTTTCTTCAATTTTATCTTCAAGATTCATCCTACACCCCTATCTACCTTATCTCCTTACATTAGGAATCTCCCTAGAGCGATCCCTTCGTAAGTCAGCAAGTAATACATCATGCCTATCCATCATGTCCCTCATGTCCCCAAATAACCTCTCAAACCGCTGAAACATCTCATTCGCCATCCCAGCTTGATCTTGATTCCTGCTTGATATAGAACTGTCTCTATCAGACATCATAATTCTAAGATGTTGTATGCCTCACGTGTTTCACTTGTGTTTCACTTGTGTATCACTCAATATGGCTTTTTCCCTCTATTAGTCATACCATTATTCTTTTTTCCACTCAATGCTTTCACCCAAGTGTTTCAAAGTTAATGTAACGACCCGGGTCCCACTTAATGGGCTATCCTGACCGTTAGATCGACGACGTACTGTCCCCACTGTACCAACATGAGTCTTTTCAGCATACCTTGTTCTCACTCGCACGCTCCCCGAGAAAACATCCCAGGGGTCGCCCATCATGGAATTGCTCAAAGCCAAGCACGCTTAACTGTGGAGTTAATAACGATGGGCTTCCGAAAAAGAAGGTGCACCTTGTTGGTATGAGTAGTACCTATCAAATTTCTTAAGCTTTCGTGGTTTGGGGGTATTACAATCACCCCCGTTAGACTCACGACGTCCTCGTCGCGCTTGATCCGTCTGAGGATCAATTGTCAGGCGTTGGGATTCTAGAGGTGGCTCCTACGGGTTCAAGAGGTCGCTCCCGCCCTATGTCGTAGCACTTTGTCCCGCATAGCACTTAGTTCTCGATTTTCGGCTAGCAACCACGCTCTGATACCATTTGTAATGACCCGGGTCACATTTAACGGGGTATCCCGACCGTTAGATCGACGACGTACTGTCCCTACTGTACCAACATGAGTCTTTTCAGCGTACTTTGTCCTCACTCGCATGCTCCTCGAGAAAACTTCCTAGGAGGTCACCCATCATGAAATTGCTCCAAGCCAAGCACACTTAACTGTGGAGTTTCTAACTATGGGCTTTCGAAAAAGAAGGTGCACTTTGTTGGTATGAGTAGTATCTATCAAATCTCTTAAACTTTCGTGGTCTGGGGGTATTACAGTTAATATCAAACTCAACCACAACTTATTCTCGAAGAATTCAAACCGAGTTTATGAGCAATATGTACTTCAAGAGATCTTTGGGATGCAAATAGAACAAAGAATTGGACAAATATAAGTAAAAACTAATTTTAATTCAAGAAAGTGGTTCTTTAATTGACCTCGACACTTTTTTTTACTCAAGAATGAAATTGGACTGTTGGAAATATTTAGGTATTAATAATAAAAAAATTTGTAACGTACGAATGAACAATAACTTTTTTTAACTCGGGAATGTGATTACAAATTCAGTAAAACAAACGAAATTGAATTTGGACTTGTAAATAACCCGAAAAATAACTTTGACTCTTTTTTTGTAATTTTTGTAGATCAAGACTCAAACATTTAAGGACTGACTCGAAGAAAAACAAGAAAAGATAGAACCTTGATTATTTAAGCCTCGCTTTGATGCCAACTGATGAGAACCACGTACCAATAGTAGCTATGCAACCCACAACGAGATTAGAACCAACCCAAGAAAGCCGACTAATCTAGCTTTTGGATTCGACACAAGATTTATGAACCAAGCAACCATCACAATCCCCGACAATATGTTGACCTCTTGATCACATGCTAATGAATCTAGTCCAGTAGTTTGAACGCCATAAGAACTCGATTTTTGATAAGTTCGAAGTTGCTCAATGAAGAACAAGGTTGAAAGCTTAAAGCCTCACAAGATTTAATTCTCAAATAATAATGAAGTCTAATGTTTATAATGAATAGAAATAAGTATTTATACTAAACCCTAGAAACTAGGTAAAATTGGAATTAGCTTTCCAAAATAGAAAAAGTTCGTAATCTGATAGAATTCAAACAAAATAAGGAAATTCACAAAAAAAGGAAAATTTTGCCCAAATTTTGTACCATGCGGCTGCATGGTATATTTGGTCATGGTCGCATAGGACAACCAAAAAAACTCTTCAAAGTTTCGGTATATGCCTTTGCGGCTACAAGGCTATTATGTATATGCGGCCGCATAGTCATAAATTTCAGTCTCACTTTCTTTTGCCTCGATCCGCATGATCCATTGAACTTTCAACCTCGACCCCAACATAGAACTTGCTCCTTTCTTTGTTATAAATGCCATACCATCAACTATAGCTTGGACAAGCAATGTCATCGTCTCTTTCACTCGCTTCGCTCTCGATTGAGTCATCGATCCTTCCTCAATTATCAACGGATCCTTCACCATTCTTGTCCTCGTTGCAACTGTACCTTGGATCACATTACTAAGACAGCATTTCGAACTTGCTATGGGCACTATGAGTTTATAGTTATGCCCTTCGACTTAATTAATGTCCCTGAAGTGTTTTATGGACTTAATGAATCGGGTATTTCAACATTATCTTGACCAATTTGTTATTATGTTTATCGATGATACATTGGTATACTCATGGGATGTTTGGCAGCATGAACAACATCTAAGAACGGTGTTAAAGACTTTACACGAGGAAAATTCTTTACGCCAAATTCAAAAAGTGTAAGTTTTGGTTAGATCATATAGGATTTCTCGGTCATGGAATTGAAGTAGACCCAGCTAAGGTTGATGCTTTCAATAATTGACCGGAACATATTAATGTAGGAGAAGTGATGAGTTTTCTAGGTTTAACTGGTTACTATCGACGAATCACTGAAAATTTCTTAAAAATTATAGGGCCTTTAAAACAATTGACCCAAAAACAAGTTAAGTTCATTTGGTTAGAAAAATGTGAGAAAAGCTCTCAAGAGTTGAAGAATAAACTAGTTTCTGCGCCAATATTCGCTATACCAGAAGGCTCATATGGATTTGTTAGTTATAGTGTTGCATCAAAGTTAGGATTGTGATGTGTGTTAATGCAGAACGAAAAGGTGATAGTGTATGCATTAAGGCAGTTGAAGCAGTATGAACAAAAATATTTGATGCAAGAGTTAGAACTCGCAACAGTAGTTCATACTATTAAAATTTGGCATCACTACTTATATGGGAACAAGTACGAAATCTACACTGACCATAAAAGTCTTAAATACTTTTTTCACTCAGAATGATTAAATATGAGACAAAGACAATGGTTGGAGCTAGTGAAGGACTATAACTGCATTATCCATTACCATTTTGGTAAGGCTAATGTAGTAATAGATAAACTAAGTAAGAAGAAGGTGGGTCGGTTATTAATTTTGAGAATAGATCAAGAGCAGTTAACTAAGGACCTTGAAAATTTGAAAGTTGAGGTGTTAATACTCTCGACTTGAACAACGATGAGGATAGCAACATTAATATAGGGCCAAAATAATAGAGGCCCAGAAGGATGATCGAAAAGATTTTTGAGATAGCTAAATATAAGGTGTTAATGTATAGAGGTCGACTGTGTGTACCTAAAGATGAAGGACTTCAGAATAAGATTATGAAATAAGCTCACTCTATCCCTTATGCAGCACACCCAAGTGGGACCAAAATGCATCGAGATCTGCGTAGTTCATTTTGGTGGAAGAATATGAAAGGGAGAATAGCTCAATTCGTATCAAAATGTCTTGCTTGTTAGCAGGTTAAAGCTGAGCATCAAAGGCCATCAGAGCTATTCAATCCAATAGAAATACCAAAATGGAAGTGGAAGAAAATAGCAATGAATTTTGTAGTGGGATTCCGTCAGTGAAGGGTCACGATGCTATTTGGGTAATAGTGGATCGATTGACAAAGTCCGCTCACTTTCTCCAAATTAAATTGAATTTTAATATGGATCAATATGCACAGCTCAATGTTAGAAAGATATCCAGACTCCATGGAGTATAAATGTGAACTATATCATATAGAGATCCCAAGTTTACATCGAGGTTTTGGAAGAGTTTACAAACGACGATAGGGAATAAGTTGACTTTTAGTACTGCTTACCATCCTTAGACCGATGGGCAATCAAAACGAACCATTCAAGTTCTGGAGGATGTGTTTAAAGCTTGTATCTTAGATTAGGGTGAAAAATTAGGAAATTCATTTTCCATTGGTAGAATTTGCCTACAATAAAAGTTTTCAAGCTACTATTAGGATGGTGCCATATGAGGCTTTATATGGTAGGCGATGTTGTTCGTTAGTATGTTGCGACGAAGTAGGTGAAAGGAAGATGCTAAGTACTGAAATCGTTGAGAAAATAGTCAACCCTATTGGAAAGATCGAAATGAGAATTAAGACATCTCAAAACCATCAGAAAAGTTATGCCCACAAGAGAAGGAAAGAATTGAAGTTTGAGGCCGCAGATAAAGTTTTTCTAAAAGTGGCACCAATGAAGGGTGTACTATGATTTGGAAAGAAAGAGAAGTTGAAACCGAGATTTATCGGTCCATTTCAGATTCTAGAAAGAGTTGGAAATGTGGCATATCATTTGGGATTGCCACCAGAATTATGAGTTGTGCACGATGTATTTCACATTTCTATTTTAAGGAAGCATCTTCATGACTCGAGTCCAATGATCAAGGGTTAGTCAGTTGATTTACAGAAAGATCTAATGTATGAGGAATCGTAGTCGAGATATTAGAAAGGAAGGTTCAATTGCTGGGAAACAAAGAAGTGCCATTAGTAAAGGTCCGGTGTGGTAATCATACTATAATATAAGCTACTTGAGAGAGAGAGAAGAAGAAATTAATACCAAATACCTAGAGATTTATGACCAAGTTAAATTTCAAGGACGAAATTAATTTAAGGGGAAAGGGTTGTAACGACCAAAAACTTTCATATTTTAAAACGATAGCATTTCCCCAAATTTCTTTAAGAAAGAAATTTGCGTCACTGCAAGTTTTCCCCAATTTATCTGCTTTAACTAGTCCTGCAATTAAGTACGCTAACTTAGTCTAGTCAATGTCAATTACATGTTTGCCTTTAAAAATATTTTGCTAAAAATTTATTAATAGTTTAAGTTATGTTTTGTTTTGCCGCTTAATCTTATTAGGGTTAGTAGTCACATAAGTCGTGATTTAGTTAAGATTTCTAGTTTTATCGGATGCTCAATACCACAAATTTAATTATTAAATTATTGAAATTGTGAAAATTATTATAGTGATATTAGGCTCATTTGGTAGTTTATAATTAATCATAGATATTAGGCTTGAGAATAAATTAAATTGGACAAGGACAATCAAGTTAGAGTAAATAAAAGAAAAAAAAAAATTAACTGTTATTGTTGAATTGTAGAGCAACTTCATTCATTTTTACCGAATTTGGCTTGTGCAATTAACGTGTTTTGAAACTATTCAATTATCACTTTAGTAAACACATTCATCTTAATCCTAACAAAATACTTACTGGAAGAGTTTGAGTAAATGGTTAGTTAATTAGTATTTTTTCCTTTTTTTTGTTGCACCTTTTTTTAAACGAAATCCACTGCTATTGGAGAGAAGCAAAAAGGATGAAGAGAGGCATATGTTATGTACCTTTGGAGGCCATTAAGGAATTTCGGATGAAGATCACGTCGGTCTATTAATCGGGAGTAGTGTTAAGCTTTAGTAGTGAGCTTGTAGATATCTTTTGTAAAACCCCAATATGAGGCTACGAACTCACACTGAAAAATCAAATATGCAATAATAAAAAGAAAAACATAAGTATCGATAGTGAAAATATTTTTACCATGTTTACTTTGGTAAACAACGCTCATTGGTGTCAGTATATGGTAAGCCAGAACCACATCCCCATCTACCATCACCATCAGCCTAGGACACAAAACTAACTTTCATTCCAATGTTTTATTGAACTGAGAGGTCGATGATGAAAAGAGAGTGGGCTCCCAGGACGTCATATAGTACCAAACCTTGTGCCCTTTACTTTTTCTCGAAGCCCTTGGCTGTATCTGAAAGATTATTGTTCGAAGAGAATGAAAGAAAAAAGTAAGGAACTGAACTTACCGGATTTGCACTCAGCTTACCAGTTCTTACACAACTTACCAGATGATGTATATTCTTACCGATAAATGCTCTATTTTTAGAGTAAAAAATAAAGGAAAAAGGAACCATTTTCTGGCTGTGCTTCTTGCTGAATATATAAGCTTACAAAATATGATTGTCAACAACTTTTCAACCTACTCCAATCTATCAAGTTGACAATATAAAAGACCATGCTTAGATAACTTTACAAGTAAGTTAAACCAACAACTAAAGTACTTAAACCACATGACATTGGTTACAAAAACAACATTCCAATGATGGTAAAAATGTGATAGCCAAAGTGACAAACCAAATTTAACATTCTTCCTTGTCACTTTTGCTGGGAACACCAAGAATATCTCTTAGTGTTTCAGACTTTCCTTTCCCCAATAACTTAGTTAGGATATCAGCAAGTTGTTCATCAGATTTGAAGTGTACCAATTCAATTTCCTTCCATTCTTGCGCCTCCCTGATTTAATTATATTTTATCTTGATATTCTTGGTTCTACCATGGAACACAGGTTTTTAACCATTGCTGTTGTACTTTGATTGTCACAAAATATGATGGTAGTTTCATCTGGTTTATGCTTTATGTCTTTCAGCACTTTTCTTAACCAAACAGCTTGGTTGGTGGCTTCTGATGTAGCAATATATTCAGCATTTGCAGTAAACTGAGCCACAGTTTTTTGCTTTGTAGAATTCTAGCAAATGATGCTTGATCCAACATAGAATATATATCTTGATGTGCTATTCATATCCTCTGGACTCCCAGCCATATCACTATCTGTATAACTAGTTAACTTCCAGCTTTCTGACCTCCTAAACTAGATTCCTAAATCCTCTGTTTCTTTAACATATCTTAGGACTCTTTTAGCTGCCTGAAAGTGCAATTCACTAGGCTCTTCTCTGAATCTGGAAAGGATATTTGCAGCATAAGTCAAATCAGATCTAGTTGTTGTGTGGTAGAGCAGGCTGCCAACAATACTCATATAAACTTTTGCAGCTATTTTTTTGGCATCATCATTCTTCGGCGGACTTGCATTCTAAACCAAAGGAGTTGCTACCGGTTTGCAATTCTCCATACTAAACTTCTTCAAGATTTCCTTAGCATACTTCTTGTGGCATATGAAAATCCCTTGATCAAATTGATTGATCTCCATTCTTAGAAAGTATTGCATCTCTCCCAAGTCAGTCGTTTCAAAATCTTTCTTTAAATCAGCCATTACACATTCAATCAATGTAAAGTTGCTGCCTGTAATCAATAGATCATCCACATATAGTGATATGATTACCAGATTATTTTTTTCCTCCTTTACATATAGGGTCTACTCATTTACACTTTTAACAAAACCAAGGCACGTTAAATGTTCATCAATCTTGCTGTACCAAGCCCTTGGAGCTGGCATTAATCCATATAATGCCTTCTTTAGGAGATAAACTTTATCCTCCATTTCATCAATTACAAAACCTTTAAGCTGTTAAATGAAGATTTCTTCATTTAAATAGCCATTCAGGAATGTTGATTTCACATATAACTGATAGATTTTCCACCCTTTTGAGTTTCCATTAGCAATCGTATTGTTTCATACCTTGCCACTGGAGCAAAGGTATTTGTGAAGTCTACTCTAATTTGTTGTGCATACCCTTTGACAACAAGCCTTGCTTTCAGCTTGTCAACTGATCCATCAGGGTTCAATTTTGTTTTATACACCCACTTAACCCCTAATTACTTAAGCTTATTCTGAGGTCTATCAACCAATTCCTAGGTGTCATTCTTTTCTATCATCGTGATTTCTTCATCCATTGCAACCATCCACTTCGATGATTTTGAGACTTCAACATAGCTTGTAGGTTCCACAATTGCAGCATTACATCTAGCATAGACATAGCATAGACACATTACTTTCTTTATCTCTATTATGAGGAATCACATTACTGGTTTTCTCTATAACTACAGAGTTTGCATTCCAATTCCATGTGGAATTTTCATCCACCTTAATGTTCCTACTGGAGAATATCTTTTTTGACTGGGGGTTGAACACCTTATAAACTTTGGCATTGTTGACTCCTTAGGTATTTTCTTCTCAATTAATAAGCACCTGGCCATCTCCATCACCATTCTATTTTCCTTTCACTCACTCCATTCTACTGAGGAGAATAATGAATAGTTAATTGGTGCTTAACACCTTTAACCTTACAGAATTCATCAAATTGCCTACAGATGTACTCAGATCCATTATCAGTCCTTAATGCCTTTATATTGCATCCACTTTCATTCTCTATCATGTTTTTTAATGTTTGGAACATAGATGCAGCCTCAGACTTAGCTTTTAAAAAATAAACTCAACACATTCTAGAAAAATCATCGATGAAGATGATGAAGTACTTGCTTCCATTCAAGGTGGTGGTCCTCATTGGTCCACAGATGTTTGAATGCACCAATTCAAGCTTAGTTTTGGCCTTCATTGACTGATTTTTTTTGGAAATGGTAGCCTGGTTTGCTTTCTAAGTTGGGAAACATCACACACACAATTCATTCTTGATTTTAGGCAAATTTTCTACAAATTGAACTCATTTAATTGCCTCAAGGAATTGTAATTAACATGACCGAAACGTTTATGCCATAAGATAGAATTATCCAAGACATAAGTGAATGCTTGTGTGGTGATGTTTTTCCAATCAATAGGAAAATCTCTATTCTTCATTTCAACTGTTATTACTTCACTTCCAATTTTATCTAGTATTGTGCATGCATTTTCTTTAAATATAAGTGTATGGTTCTTTTCAAGTAATTTCCCTACACTAACTAGATTTTAATCAATCTGAAGCACATAAAGAACATCATATATGTCTTTAATACATGAAGATGTCTGCACTTCAATTACTCCAATTCCCTTCACATCAACATAATCTCCATTTCCAACCTTCACCTTAGATGACTGGGCCTTGTTCAATTCAACAAAGATACTTGAGTTTGCTGACATGTGGTGTGTATAGCCACTATCTAGCAACCAATTTCCTCCTTTGTCATTGGCCTGAATAGCTGTAAATAGGTGTTCCTCCAGCATATCTTGCTGATTCTCTGCAACCTGAGCCTACTGTTATGTTTACTTCCCTTTTTTGGTTTTGTACACCTTTTCAACATGGCCAAGTTTCTTGCAACTTCTACACTGGACACCAGGCCTATACCACACCATTTTAGAGAATGCCCATTTCTTTTACAATGATGACAAGGTGCAAATTTATCATCCTTGCTGCCAATTTTGCTGCCTTCAGGTTCCTTTTTCTCAGTCAAAACCTTCTTCATTCCAAGGCTCGTTTGAGCTTTATATCTTCCTTTAACAACAAAGCTCATTCAGTTTGTTCTTCTTGCCTCAACAACCTTTTTCGCTCTATTGCTTGAAGGGCATTAACTAGTTCAGCCAAAGTAATTGATGATAGATCTCTTGAATCCTCAAGTGATGATATCTTGGCTTCGAACTTCTTAGGTAAGCTGGTCAGAACCTTCTCTACCACTTTTTTGTATGGCAGATCGTCTTCCAACAACCAATTTGATTTACAACCTTCATCAACCTATCTGCAAAGTCTTTTATCACATCAGTTTCCTTCATTTCAAGGTCTCAAACTCTCTTCTCAAGTTGAGCACTTGCATTTGTCCAATTCTCTCACTTCCTTGGAATATCCTAAGCTTCTTTTGACGTTTCACAAGTTATTATCTTTGTGAAGATAGCATCTGAAATAGCAAACTAAATGCAGGAGAGAGCCTTGAACTTCTTGGTAACATCTTCATTGTGTTGTTTGATCTAGCAACTGTGGGGTTAGCTCTCAATGGTAGAGGTTCAATGCCTGTCTCTGTTATCTCCCAAAGGTCATAAACCTTGAGATAGGCCTTCATTTTTCTAGCGCAGACGTTGTAATTTTCTCCTTTGAAGGCTGAGGATAGAGGTGCTGAAAAGCCAGTTGATGCCATTCTATTTTCTACCAACTTTGTTTTCTTCGCTGATGGTTTTCTCCTTTTTTGTTACTTCAGTTCTTCTTCCTTCTTTTTGTAGTCCCTTTCTAAGAACTAGGGAGCTATGATTCCATGAAGGATTATTGATTCATAGAGAATGAAAGAAAAAACTAAAGAATTGAACTTACCGAATTTGCACTCAGCTTACCGATTTTTACACAACTTATCGAATGATGTATATTCTTACTAATAAATGCTCTATTTTTAGAGTAAAAAATGAAGGAAAAATGAACCATTTTCTGGTTATGCTTCTTCCTAAATATATAAGCTTACAAAGCATAATTATCAACAACTTTTCTACCTACTCCAATCTATCAAGTTGACAATATACAAGACCATGCTTAGATAACTTTACAAGTAAGTTAAACCAACAACTAAAGTATTTAAATCACATGAAATTGGTTACAAAAACAATATTCCAATGATGGCAAAAATTGACAGCCAAGATGACAAAGCAAACTCAACAGTATCTCTAGGCATTCAGCCACATTAGCTTGAGCATGTATAACTTGAGCACCAATCTCAAGAAGGGATGCGTGGTAGACGTATCTCTTCCTTTAAGATGGATGCATTAACCATCATGCAGTTGGGCCTTGGATAATAATATTTCTCATAGAGTTCAAGCAAAAGGAGTTCAATTGTAATTGTGATGTTAAAAGCTTGCCTACACCAATCTTGTTTTGCTTGGGACATACTTGAAGGTACCCCAAAAGCCCCCCACTTTAATCTTCTAGACCTTTAGGCATTGTATATATATTCTGCCTTGACACCGTCGCCTCAGCTATTTGTCGATTGCTCAAGAAATTCAACACTCTAACATTCGACTCAAATTTCCTAAGATCTATAGTCCCCTAACCAGAGCCCTTGCCTAAGTTTGAAGCCATTTGAGAAGGTTTTGGTGTCTTTTGAGAGAGAAGATGCAAATAGATAAAGAAATTGCACAAAATACAAACAAAAAAAGTGCCTAAATGAGATTTTTGTTGCTAGAACTTGAACTGGAAACTATTAAGTTGTCTAAAATTTAACTGTTGCTGGAATTCTCTCAAACTGTCTGTCCATTCAAAGGATAAAATGCAAAGTAAAGAAGTACAAAATGAAGACAGTCTCCTTTTATACGTAAGGCCTCATCTCCCAAATAATTGGATAGAATTATGATTGATTTAAGTTGCCTATCTATTAGCCTAATCTGAACTATTTGAACCCAAAAGGCATCATTTTGAAATTGCATGGAGGGCCAGAATGAAGCCGCGTATCTCACGCACACGTTAAAGGCATGTAGCCTCAGAATACATAAAGCCATATGTCATCATTTCCATGAATGACCTAGGTAATGCGAGTATTGGAAACGAGTAATGCCTCTAGCTCACTTTTTGAAAACATGCAACCTTTCAAATTATTGTATTGCACCCCATTAATGTCATTATTGGACCATATGATGATTTATACCTTATCGAGCTTATTTCACTTCTTTCGAAGGTATAAAATAAGCAACCACACTCATACAACTACTGAGTATATAATTGTAGAGAAAAATTAATGTATATAAATCATTCAACATCCATAAATCGTGTTTGAATATCAAATTGCAAAATAGAAAATTAAAAGGTCACATAACGAAGTTCATCGTTCACCTAGTACATAAAAAGTCTAGCCTAGCATGGATAAAATAAAAGAACAATAAACAAAATAAAGAGAAGACATCACCCAAAAACTAGAAATTAGGCTTTAAATCTTGAATCTTGAATGAAATCCCTTGTTCTAACCTTCTTCCTTGCTCTTCAATGTTATTTTTCTCTCTAAGAATGCGTAAACCCTCTTTTTGGATGAAACTAAGGTTATACAGGTCATCAAAATACCTTACCATAAGAGATTGGTTCGAATAAGGAAACTACAAAATTCGCGCCTAGAATGAACCATGAGACTGCATGGTATAAACCCATACGACAGCATGGTTATAAATATTTGGCACTATTCTTTTCCTATTGGTGTTTGGGCAACTGCATGAACTTTTTATCATGCGACTGTATGGTGGAAATTATTTTTCATTTGGTACACTTTGGTCCCCAAATTTTATTTCATTTACCTTTTGGCTTTGCTTCTTTCTCCTTCTCCTCCTAACATTCCATGACATCACAATGTGTTACTTAGCTCAATTCCAAGCTTATTTCGTCATTTGGGTCATCTTCGGAATAATTGAATTTTGGTCATCGAAGTTTCATTTTCTTCCATTTTGGTCCTTTTTCGTTCATTTTCACATACTCTTCATTCCATCCAACAATGTAATCCTACAAACACAAATTATATCAAATTAAGCCATATTTCAACATATACATCGACAATTTTTCATGTTTTGTGGCCTAAATAAGTGCGCAAAATGCATTTATCAAATTTCCCGAACTTGAACTATTGTTTATCCACAAATAGGATGTGGCTTAATCTACACAAAACATAGCTTAACAATCTGTCGTGTCTCAGGATTAGAGCTTAGTCAGAGACCACATAAACAACTATAATCGTGTAAAATTGCATCAATCTCCACGTGTTATATGCAAACCTGACGTGTGTGCGTGAAAACTCATACTGGCATATCAGGATAATAACTGACTCATACCCAACCCAATGTAGTGAAATTTTTTGCACTCATCGTTCGAAATATACACATTCTCCCAAACTTATTCTTTTTATTCAATTATCCCGGGGTGTGTTCTAAAGCTGAACTCATTTATATCTATTCATTACCCTTTCTCAGTTTGGATAAATCATACTATCACAATTTCACAATTTAATAAGCAGAGGTTTTCCTATTTTTGATTTCTTCAACCCTTGATATTAAATTGAGCTAGTTGCCTCGCATTAGAGATATAGTATTATCAATAAAGTGTCTAAGGCTAATCAATTCATTTCATACATAAGGGTATGTATGTAATTCATCAATAGATAGATACTATTTTTATTTTTTTTATATAACATCTTTCATTTGCTTTCTGTGTAACCATTGTAGCGAGCTTTAGGCCGATGACTCCTAAGTCAGATGACCATAGGGCACCATGTTTTAAACCCTTGCAGGCTTAACTACTTAGTTATACAGGCTCGAATAGATATATTTGTTTATTCAATGATTAGTGTAATGTCTTTTTTCTTTTAGATACCCAGTTTCTAAAACTACACCCTAACTTGAAACTTTCACTTCGTTTTCATCTCATTGGTTTTAGACAATCCACATATAACGTCATGCACGGAACCCCTACTCATCTCAATATTCCCTTGCAATAGTTCAATCACCTCCAAACTATTCTAAAAATTGGTCATGATTTAGCACAAGAAAGGTTTTGATCAATTTAATAATGCACGATTTTCACCATACATGGTCCACATATAGCCCAATAGAAATCATCATGGTTGGCAGCATTGTCAAACTCAGGCAAGCACACAAAATTCTAAATTATTACTGGAAATGCAAAAAACTAAAAATGATCCGGCAAAAAAATTTGAAAAACTTAATTTGTTTATTTAATCAAACAAGCACACAGAACAGGAAATCATACGGTAATATCAATGAATACTGAAAAGTACTGCAAAGTAAAAGTGAGTTTCTTGGATTGTCATACAAATTCTACCACCCGTAAACTTATACAAACATTTTCCTCAATGTGTATAGGATAAGATTAGACACCAATTGTGAATAACAGTGCGAATATAAAGCAAAAGAAGGGAGAGAAAAAACTCAAGTGATAAAAAAAGAGGCAACGGTAAAGATGAATGAAGAAAACTGAGTCCCATAGTACTATCATCTGGTGGTAGAGCTAGTCGTGCAAAAAGTTGCCTCATCATCCCTAATAGCTCCTAAAGTAAAACGGTCTGCCCCCTAAGCAACTTTGAATTCTCCTAAAGGAAATCCGAATGCTTCATCACCTCAGTCTTGAGGCTGCCCAGTCAATCCCATGTCTCATCCGCTAGGAACTGTAGACCATCCACTCGGCCTGCATACAAGCTCAACTGCCCATTCATCGTCTCGAATGCCAGCGTGGATTCAAGGGACTCTTTACTGGTATCATATGCGAAAGTGTAGGTCATCTGCATGTTAGACCGCACCTGCTGCATGTCTGTATGTATCTCCTCAAATGCCTGCTGTAAGCTCTAAATATTTCTACTACAGCCTATCATGGTGGCAAACATCTGTCGCAGTATCTATGTGTCGATCCCAATAGGTAGTGGTGGTGGTGGTGGTACTGCTGCCTGAAGTATATCCATATTTGCAGTCCCATCGCCCTGATCAATCGGTTGCTGTCCCTGATTAACCCTTTCTTTGGCTTCCCGGTGCTTCATCCTTACCCTATCATGAGTCTTTAAAGTACTGTATTTGATGAACGGGCTTGGTTTGACTGGAAGTTTTCCTGCCGGATAGTAATGCCAAAGCACTTGTGTATGCCACTAATAAGGTTCGAGAATATCAATTGATTTCGACAATCGTCCCATACTCCCAATACGTGGATTTGTTCATAAATTAAGAATGCGAGATCGACTTTTTGGCCTCGAGCTAAGTGATAAAGAAGACCAGTCCTCAGATCCGGGAACGTTGAACAGTGTGAAGTTGGCTCAATGTTATGGAAAAATGAAAAGCCATAGGATGGCTACAGACGGTGTGAATTCAATTTAATACCATTCCTATATCTATAGGGGTCAGGCATTTTCACACCCCAGTAATATCTTCATGACTTCAGGACATGGAAAATCAATAGGAATCAGGGCTATATTATCCCAAGTAAGCAGATAGAAGTTGTGAATAACTTCTGGTGTAAACATTAACAACTTGCCCCGTACCCATGTCTGATGTTAGTGTTCTGACACGACGTGTCTATCTCACTATTGAAATTTGCATAGAATTCTCGGACTAGGTCGTTATAGACCAGGTACGATCATTCCACTACTTTTTCCCAACTACAATTTTGTACCAATGTGAGCAATTTATAACCTGGGAAATCCTCAAGCTTAAACGGCTGCTCTTGAAGTAGCTTCCACTGAGAAACAACCTCGGCATATTTGATTCGAGTCCCCGGGACCTAGAAAATGTCGCATACTCTCTTCAGGTGTTTGGGTATGGGTTGTGTCGAAAGTGGATCCAACCTTTTCTTTGCCCTTCGAAGTACATTTTGGCGGTATCCTGTAGAAGGGAAGAACAAAAAAAAAATAGTCCAAAGAGGAAAAATGGGGCGAATGAAACATGTAAACTATAGGAGTTAAATTAAAATCCCCCAAACTTGATTCAATATATATGGAATTAATATTGGTGTGTATTTATAGATATAGCAATGTAAACATGTGATTTACCAACCGTAATTGAGCTCAATGCAAGCAAGTTGTGAAAATGTGCCATGGTAGACTAGGCAAATTCACCCTTGGACACCATCGAGAAAAAATGAGATTTTCTCGAGCATCCTTTGGCATATAAAATTATACAAGATAGTCTAGTACATATCAAAAATTCATTCAATTCGAACGTCATTTGGATAGGCAAACCGATGAGTAAAGTAGGTGCTGTGAGGTGACGTGTCCTAGCCATGTGTCTCACATGGTGACATTGATGGATGCAATTGCAATGGGGAAGGCATAGGAACATGAAATGCATTGTATAACACATGGAAAACAAGTTGAGAGTCGAAATGAGCCATTAAATGGGAAAATGTGTACTTCCACATTTCATCTAGCACTTAGAATGCACCATGTTAGCACAAGAATTTCTCCAACATAATGGTGACAATCCAAGCCAAAATATTGATTTAACACTACACAATCCAACATCTACCTACGCCCCATCTCCTCAATTCATCATGTCAAGATCACATGAAGAGAAAAATTAAAGAATTAAAACTAGGGTGCAAAGGAGGTATACCTTAGAATTGTTGGTTGGATGTGGTTGAGGTGAATGTGGAAATGGCGATGTGGGTGAGACTGAGGTGGTGTGTGGTCATGTGTGTTGGTGTGTTGTGTAGTGTGTCTTGTACGTGTGTTGGGTGGAGTGTCTGTGTGGTGTGTAGAGGGATGGTCGAGTGGTATGGGGAGTGGGGTGTGTGTGTGTTAAAAAAAGGAGGGTACAATTGTACCATGCGATCGAGTGGTATGGGGAGTGGGGTGTGTGTGTGTTAAAAAAAGGAGGGTACAATTGTACCATGCGATCGCATGGTACAATTCCATGTGGTCGCATGGAATATGATGCCAGGGCCAGTTTTGGCCCTGACTCATGTTGGGCGACCGCATGGCTGGTATAGTCATGCAGTCGCATGGCTTACCAGCTAAGCTTTTTTTTTTTTTTTTAATGAAGCTAACAAGGCCCAAATACCTCGTTTTTCATGCAACCAAGTGCAAATGAGCATGAAGAAGTAATATAACATGAAAAAATGTGGAAAACATATCCAATCCCCCAAAAAAATAGTTTTTCATCCCTAATGCACCCCTTACTTATCAAACCTCGTGGAAACCTCGATTAGGGCAAGGAAGTAAGGATTTGGCGTGAAAAATATTTTGTAAACTCAAAAACACATATTATTACCGAAAAACCCCACTTTTTTCAATGAGTCCACTTTGGTGTCTAACACCCCCACGCCCAAAACTTCATTCCTAGCTATTTCAAAATTTGTGTGTATATGTACATTGAGAATCTCACTCCCAAAATCAATTCTAACCTGAATGCACATGTGGATATGAAAGACATAGTTTTGACTCTTTTTGTCCCGAAACACGTGAATTTTGCACAGAATGGATAAATGACCAATGTAGCACCCCCAAACGTCATCTAAACACATTTTAAACTATATGAGGTGTTTGTGAGCTATGGTAACACATACAAAACCATTTTCGACCATGAAATCACAATTTGGTCTTATAAAGATCAAAAAAGTGTCTTTGTGTCTCAATATGCGTGAATTCTATTCCAAATCATTGGAGTTTGAATTCAATACCTCGTGAGGCATGTGTGAGGCATTCAAAATTAGTAAAGATCCTACAAATATGTTTTGTGAACCAAATAGGTGAATGATGACCTAAAACTACCAAAAATGCATAAAAAACTGAAAAGTGCTTAATCAAATGCATAAAGTGAAATAAGTAAAAGGGTAGAAATGATGGATTCCCTCCCATCTAATGCTATAGTCGATAGCTCGACTATACCATGTGGAGATCACTCTGGTGGCTTACAATGAATGGTGGATTTATCTTTCAAGAAGTCCCCGCTCCAGGAATGATTTAAACGCTGTCCGTTGACCTTGAATGTTCCTTTGCTCTCATAGGTTATTTCTACAGCTCCATGTGGGAATACTTGTGTAATATGGACCGAACCACCTTATCTTCAATATTCTTAGGAAAAGCTTTAGGCGAGAATTGAACAACAGCACTTGCTGCCCCACAAGAAACTCAATTCTTTGAATATGCATGTCATGAAACTTCTTGGTTTGCTCCTTGTAGATTTTTGCATTCTCATAAGCTTCTTGACGAAACTCATCCATCTCATTCAATTGTAGTAACCGTTGTTCACCCTCTGCTTGCAGATCCAGATTTAACCTTTGAAGTGCCTAATATGCTTGATATTCACACTCCACTAGTAAATGGCATACTTTCCCAAATACTAAGCGGTATGGTGACATTCCTACCGGTGTTTTGAATGCTACTCTGTAGGCCCACAAGGCATCGTCCAACTTCTTGGACCAATCTTTCCTCGAAGAATTCACTGTGACCTCAAGTATTCTCTTCAATTGTCTGTTAGAAACTTCAACGTGCCCACGGGTCTGAGGGTGATATGGGGTTACTAAGCGATTTTTGACTCCATACTTACTTAGCAACTGCTCAAACTAGTGATTACAGAAGTGTTTTCCCCCATCATTGATGATAGCCTTAGGTGTGCCATAACGAGTAAAAATGTGCTTTTTGAGGAATCCAATCACCACTTTTATGTTGTTAGTAGGTAATAGCACTACCTCTCTCCACTTAGAGACATAGTCAACCGCCACAAGTATGTATTGATTTGAGAATGATGATGGGAATGGTCCCATTTAGTTAATCCCCTAAAAGTCAAACAGCTCCACTTCTAGAATATTTGTCAGCGGCATTTCATGCTTCCTTGAGATATTTCCCTTGCGTTGATACCGATCACATCTTTTCACGAATTCAAAAGCATCCATAAACAATGTAGACTAATAAAACCCCGACTGTAAGACCTTTGCTGTTGTCTTGAAAGCCCCAGAGTGTCCTGCATATGTTGATGAATGGCAATGCTCCAAAATCTAATGCACTTCTTCAGGCATGCATCGTCGAATAATCTGATCTGTTCCGTGCCTATAGAGAACTGGATCTTCCCAAAAATACTATTTCAACTCTATAAAGAACTTCTTCCTCTGATGAGCTGAATAGTCTGGTGGGGAAATGGACTTGACCAAGTAGTTAGCAATATCAGCATACAACGGTGCTGTCTCCACACTGAGGATCTGTTCATCCAAAAAAATCTCATTTATATCCAGTGACTCGTCTGGTTGACTAATCTCCAACCGAGATAGATGATCTGCTACCACATTTTCACTACCTTTTTTATCCCTGATTTCTCTGTCGAACTATTGCAGTAGTAATACCCAAAGAATCAATCTTGGCTTGGCATTTTTCTTCGTCATCAAATACTTCAGTGCCACATGATCTGTGTAGACAATGACTTTTGACCCAACCAAACAAGGACGAAATTTATCAAATGCATACACGACCTCCAATAACTCATCTATGGTTGCATAATTCAACTGTGCATCATTCAAAGTTTTGTTGGCATAGTATATCACAGAAAGATTTTGTTTCTTTGTTGTCCCAACACCACTCCCACGGTGTAATCATTGGCATTATACATCAATTCAAATGGTAATTTCCAATCCGATGCGACTACCACTGAGGTTGAAGTAAGCTTCTCCTTTAGGTGTGAAAAACTGTCAAACACTCCTCATAGAAGTTAAATAAGCTATCATTCATCAACAAATTGCATAACGGCTTAGTGGTCTTCAAGAAATCCTTGATGAACCGTCTATAGAACCTAGCATGACCTAAGAAGATATGAACCCCCTTGACAGAAGTTGGCGGCGATAATTTCTCAATAACTTGGATTTTTACCCTGTCCACTTCAATTCCTTTCGCTGAAACCCGATGTCCCAGGACAATGCCCTCTTACACCATGAAGTGACATTTCTCCCAATTCAACACCAGATTTGTTTCCCTACATCTCTGTAAGACCAAGTTCAAGTGTTTTTAGCAGTCATCGATTGATGACCCAATTATAGAGAACTCATCCACGAACACTTCTATGAACCTCTCAACCATGTCGAAAGATTTAGCTATCATACATCTCTAAAATGGGGCTGAAACGTGCATAACATAAAAGGCATCCTACGGTAAGCAAATGTGCCATAGGGACATGTGAAAGTGGTCTTTTCTGGTTGATCGACGCTACTAGTATCTGATTGTAACCTGAATATCCATCGAGAAAACAGTAGTGTGAATGGCCCACCAACCTCCCTAACATCTGATCGATGAACAAAAGAGGAAAATGATCCTTCCTTGTAGCTGTATTGAGTTTAAGGTAGTCAATGTAAACCTTTCATCCCGTAACTGTTCTGATAGGAATAAGTTTATTCTTCTCATTAGGAACGACTGTGATTCTCCCTTTCTTTGGTACAACTTGAACTGGGTTGATCTAGGTACTATCTGATATAAGATAGATGATGCATACATCTAAGAGCTTTAATACTTTGGCCCGGGCCACTTTTTTTATATTTGGATTTATCCTCAGCTGACTCTCCACACTAGGTCGAAAGTTCTCTTTCATGAGAATCTTATGCATATATAACGAAGGGCTAATCCCTTTAATGTTTGCTATGGTCCATCCTATTGCTGTTTTATTCTCCCCGAGCACCTCAAGTCGTTTTTCTTCCTCCATCTCGCTAATTGTGTTCGAGATAATCACTGGGAGAGTGCATGATTCTCCCAAATAAGAATATCTGAGACGCGGTGGCAATTGTTTGATCTCCAATTTAGGTGGCTAATGAATGGATGGTATAGACTTCTTAGCTCAAATTCTAAGTTCTTCAAATTGTTGTTTTCGAAAATATGGTGGGTTGGTTTCCATAAATCTTGCACAGGTTTCAATCTCAAGAGAATCTAAATTATTGATTAAGAATGAGTGATACATGCCTCATACATCTAATGATGTCAAAGTAGAAATGTACCATGTACCACCTTGTCAATGACATCAATTTGGAAACAGCTATCTGCATCTAAAGGAAATTGCATTGCCTTGAAAATGTTGAAAGATATATGCTCTTCACCCAACCTCAAAATTAACTACCCTTTATAAACATCAATCAATGCTTTACCCGTGGCCAAAAATTGTCTGCCCAGTATTAGCGGAATATCTTTGTCCTCTCCATATCTAATATGAGAAAATTAGCAAGGCAGATGAATTTTTCTACCTTGATTAGCACATCTTCTATGATTTCCTTTGGATGTGTCAAAGATCGGTCAACCAGTTGCAATGTAACCGTGGTTGCTTTAGCTTATCCTAGTCCAAGTTTTCTGAAAATATATAAAGGCATTAAATTAATACTGGCACCAAGATCACACAACACTTTATCAAAATAGATTTCACCAATAGTATAGGGCACAGTAAAACTCCCTAGATCATTTAGTTTTTGTGGAAGCTTTTTTTGAATTTTGGTACTGACTTCTTCAGTCAACATCACTGTCTCATGATCCTTCAACTTATGTTTGTTTGATAGAACGTCCTTCAAGAATTTGGTGTAGCTCGGTATTTGGAGAAGTGCATCAGCCAATGGGATGCTTATATGAAGCTTTCTGAATACTTCGAGAAATTTTTTGTATTGTTGATCTATCATTTGCTTCATCAACCGTTGTAGGAATGGAATTGGTGGCTGGTAGGGATTTACCGAATTATCTAGCACTTATTATTTCTCTAGACTTTCTCTTACTGATGTCAACTTGTTTCTCACTCTCTTCTTCAGAAGATTTCAATTGTTCAGTATTTGTACCTGGCCTTTTTACATGTATCTCAGGCAACTGAACTCTACTTCGTATAGTAATGGCTTGAACATGCTCCCTAGGATTTACTTATGTGTTCCTCGACAATGCACCAAGCACCTTTCCTATCATAGAGAGAGCTAACTGTCCCACTTGAGTCTCCATATTCTTAATAGCTACACCCTAATTTTGGAAGTTTGTTTTAGTCATCCTCATGAATTGATTTGTACTTTCCATATATTTATCGGTTTTCTCCATGAATTTTGCAAACATGTCTTCCAATTTAGGTTTCTTCTCCTGTTAAAATTACCCTTGAGTTCGATTATGATTTTGGTTTCCACCCCAAGAGAAGTTTGGATGGTTTCTCCATCTCGGATTA
Source organism: Fraxinus excelsior (assembly GCA_019097785.1). Taxonomy (NCBI): domain Eukaryota; kingdom Viridiplantae; phylum Streptophyta; class Magnoliopsida; order Lamiales; family Oleaceae; genus Fraxinus; species Fraxinus excelsior. Next base: position 22,340,588 of record CM032631.1, on the reverse strand, counting down.
TATGTGTTAGATTGGGGATTGTTTGGTTGACGTTGACCCCATTGGACGTAATACACAAGTTCATGTCCTTGTGTAAGGATGGGACATTCAGTTGTGCCATGTTCTGCTCTATATTCTTTGCAACTTGACTTTTTTACTTGTGTCGAGTTCACCGTTTATGTTATGCTCTCCATTTTGTGAAATAGGGAGTTAATATTTGTCGATAAAGCTGAGTATGTATCTACCTCGTAGACTCTAGCTATTTTTTTTTAGACATCATCAATCTGAAGACCACATGGCTAAAGCATTAGCCTTTTTTCGAACAATTCCCAAGCTTTGTCAATCGTTCTGGTGGTTAGGGATCCATGACGAGTCCACAATGGTCCTGAAAGTTGGAAGTAGTCCTGTGTAGAAAAAATTGATTTGTAATGGTTTGTCAAACCTATGCTGTGGACATTTTCTCAGCATATTTTTGAATCTATTACATGCCCCATCAAATGATTCGGACTTATTAAGGCTGAATATTGATATTTCATGCCCAATCTTGCAACCTTGGCTGGTAAGAAGAACTTCGTGAAGAATTTATAAGCCAAGTCATTTCAAGTAGTATGCTTGCTACAGGAGTGAGTCTAACCACTCAAGTGTCTTATCCCGAAGAGTGTGTGGAAATAGCCTCAATCTGATTGCATCATATGATATCCCCTAGTACTTGAAGTGTTGACATATATCTCAGAAGTGGGATACGTGTGTATACGGATTTTCATTGGCCATCCCCTAGAATTGATGCTCGTTTTGGAATAGTTGGATGATGTTAGTCTTCACCTAAAAGTTTGGCTATTCAAATGCAGGGTAGACAATGCTGGATTGACTTTGAGCAATGAATGGTAACAAGAAATCTTCCAGAAGAGCAGTCACATCATATTGCGCCTCCGCATAGGCTGGAGCTCCATGATTTCCTCTCGGTCCCAGTTGTTGATCGGCCATTTGTATTTGTCCTTTATTGACCTGATATGCTACTCTCACTATCATCTATCTTTGATGAAAAGTTGTTCAATCTCCAAATCGGTTGGAAGTAATTCACTGCCAGCTGATCCTTGTATGCAAGACCTGAAGAAGTGAAAAATAGTAGCACTTAACTCAGCTTAAGTGAATAAACTTAATAGAAAATAAAATGTAGACTAAAATAAAGAAAAACAAGTTCGAATTAGTGTCTGACTAACAAAAATCAAATTAAAACTCAGTCCCCAGATTTGGCACCAAAAACTCAGTTCTTTTGATTCCATCTGGTACTGGAGGTTTTGTGGTTTATAGTGACGCTTCTAAAATGATCTTGTATGTTTATTTATTCAAAGTAGTAAAGTTATTGCATATGATCTAGGCAACTTAAAGTGCACTAAAAGAATTATCCTACATATGACTTGGAGCTTGCCGTAGTTGCATTAACACTTAAAATATGGAGACATTATTCATATGGGGAGCGGTGTGAAGGTGATATAGCTGAATATGTGGGACAATGTTTAAAATATCAGCAGATAAAGACAAAAAAATCAAAGGTCACTAGGAACCTTATAACTATTAACTATCCCATAGTGGAAATGAGAAATAATCACAATGGACTTTATGGTGAAAAAAAACTAAAAGATATGATAGTATTTGGGTTATTGTGGATAGATTGACCAAGTCAGTTCATCTCATTCCAATTTGTTCCACTTATTGCATAGACTAACATGCACAGCTTTATGTATAGAAAATCGTTAGACTTCATGGTATACTACTATCTGTTATATCTATTATTTATGATAGAGATTATAAGTTTTTTTCTCTCTTTTAGAAAAGCTTACATAAGGCTTTAGGAACATAGCTCTCTTTTAGCACATCCTCAAACCAATGAACAATCATAAAGAACAATAGAAATATTGTAAGATATGTTGAGGAATTGTGTATTGGATTTCCAATGCTAGTGGAGTAAATTTTTGCCATTGGTAGAATTTGCATACAATAACATTTTTCAAGCTACAATTAGAATGAATACTTATGAAGCATTATACGGTATAAAAATGTAGGTCTCTGATTTATTGGGATGAGGTTGGAGAAAGGAAACTATTGGGTCCAGATATGGTTCGTGAAATGGTTGAAGTTGTGATACAAATATGTCAGCAGATGCAAACTGTTTAAAATCGACAAAAAAGTGATGCAGATCAAAGAAAAAGAATGTTAGAATTGACATAAGAGATCAAGTATTTTTGTAAGTAGCGTCAATGAAAGAGGTTATGCCGTATGGAAAGAAATGAAAATTGAGCCTGAGATACATTGGACCATTTTCTCTTCTTGAGAGGATTGGAAATGTTGCCTACAAACTTGATCTTCCTTCATCAATGTCCCAAATACACAATGTATTTCATGTATCTATATTAAGAAAATTCATTGAAAATAACTCTCATGTGTTGAAGAATGAACTGATAGAGATAAAACCAAACCTGACTTGTGAAAAAAAAAAAAAAAAAACCAGTAGAGATTCATCAACGAGAAGTAAAACTACTTAGAAGCAAGAAAATTGCGTTAGTTAAGGTATTGTGGCTGAATCAGTCAATAGAAGAGACGACTTGGGAAGGGGAAGATGAAATATAGGTTAAGTATCCCAAACTTTTCGAGTAAGCAAATTTCGAGGATGTAATATTCCGAACTTCACTTTACATTCTTGACTAATACAATTCACGCATTACTTGGTGTAATATCCCGAACTTTACTTTACACTCTTGACCAACATAATTCATTTGCATTTGCATCAACTGTTCATAATTGCTTTCTCTTATAATAATGCATCTGATCATTGAGGTTTTAATATCCTTATATGGTATTAGTTTCCGACCTCCACGACCTAGGTGGTGAATCTTACATTTAGATATGGTGGAAAATTAGGTTAATTGAGATTAAAGATCAATTTAACAAATCAATATCTAACAAGTGTCGAACTTGTTATTGGTAAAGTTACAAGATTTTGATTCGGTTGATCAAGGTTACCCTAAACCCTGATTAAGTCTTTAATATACTTGGGACATGAGGCCTGAAGTGATATGATCAAAATACAATAATATAAGATTCATATGATGTTATAATATTGAGACGCAAATTGTTGAAATCGATCAAGAATCGGGTGCTAATTGAATAAGGAAACAAAGGAAAGGTTAAGAAATTAACTCCATAAATTATTTCTGGATCATAGGGAAATTAAATTAGATTGTAGACCCATTATAATAGGTCAAAGACACTTGATTTGGACCTGAAAGGATAAGTTTAAAAATCAAATTTTACTACAAGGAACCACGATGTCATGCTTGGAACACCTGATGCTTGGCCTACTTGTCCTTTTAATAGACAATTTCTTCACTCATTAGCATTACTCAAGACTCACGCCCCTTCAAGACCTCATATATTCCTCCTAACTAGGAGATTAGCTCCTTCAAGTCATCCCCGATTGGTTCCAAGTGAAAAAGAAAGCAAAGAAACCAACAAGAAGTAGAAAACAAGAAGCTGGAATTGGAAGTTCTGGGCAGGTGAGTTAGCTCGTGTTTTGAGGTTTGTCTTTATAATTTTTGAGGGTTTTATAACCTCTTGAACCTTTTAACTTTCTTGAAATTATGTATGGGTGTTGTTTGGGTTTTTGTTATAGCAAAAAGAAGGATAATTGGTGGAAGGAAATTGAGTGAAACAATCAAGGACATAAATTGTATAGTTGCTGAATTCTGCCTTTTCAACCTTTGGTTTTGGATAATACATTGAGTATAACTTGTATTTATCAAAATTAATGTTTTTATTTATGAGTTAAAGTATATAAATGATTCTTTAATAGGTTAGAATCTGATTTGTGGCATGTTAACCCAAGTGAAACTCAAAACAGCCAAAGTAAAATTCTGGATTCTGTGTTCCGTAAAAGGGACTGGTTTTCAGGTTGTAAATTCTTTGCTTGTGATAAATATGAAATGTTTACCTTTATATATATGTTATATAAGTTTGGTAAAAATTTGGCAATGAATAAATGTGAGTAAAGGTGCGAAAAGATGGATGAAACTAGAAAGGGCAGCAACTAAAATCCAAAAACAGATTCTGTCCAATTTGATTGTTAGCGTAGTTCCAACCTTTACATGTGCGCTAATCATCTATGAGCTGGAAAATTAATTTTAATAGGTGTTAGATCATTTAAAACATTTAGATTGTGTTGACATTCATAATTAGACTGGGAAAATAATGGGGTTTATGGGATTGAATACAATCGGTAACTTGAAGTGATAACATTATCTAAACTATTTTGGCATTAATGTTCATAGTAAGGGGTCGTGTGTGTGTCAGGGTTATCGAATTGAGGATTGTGTTTAATATTAGATGGTAACACAGGTTGTCTCTAATGTTAGGTGAAAAAGGGGACTTGACCTACACCTGCAGAAAGATCACACACAAAGGCAAAAAGGTTCATTTACAATTACGATGCAAGAACATAGTATTCGTGTAATATTCTCTATAGAGTATTGTTGTAACATTTATATAACTTTGATAAAGAGTTAATTGTATATCATATGATGGTTATGATGAATATGCGGTCTTGAAACATGTTGACATCTATTTTGATGGAGTATGCCATTCATGAGCATTTGGAAATGCATGTACAACATATGTCCATCATTAAAAAGACAGTTGGGGGTGGACTACTTGATTGTGCATTTGTAATATTAAGATTATTGACACATCAGGTGGGATACTTCTTGGATGATCATAAGGGTAG